>VZTX01025437.1:2168-170946 GCA_013400915.1 Pardalotus punctatus
GCTTAAATATTGGGCATACTGGGCTTTACCTGAGGATTTTGTGTTTAAAGGTTAAGGGGGTGAGTCCGCCGGCTGCGCTAGGCGGGGCGCCGGACTCTTAGCCCTGCCGAAGGAGTTGGATAGGGGTGCAGTGCTGGCCTCGGCAAGTGCTGAATGACCGTGAGGACATTTGTTCAAAAATCCCATTTGGAGACAGGTGTTTTGTTTTTTTTTAAAAAAGTTTGAGAAGGGTAAATAAATGGAAAAATACAGATACTATGTAATTAATACGCCTTGCTGAATGTCACTGGTGAATCACATGGCTTTTTGTGACATGCAGCTCCCTTTGTGCTGAAATTTAAACTTTGCCAGTAAATAATAACTAGAGTTTGTCTGCCAGACTTAAAAAATTATTTTCCTGAAAAGCTTGAAACTTTTGCATTGTTTTTGTGTGTTTTCCTACTGTGTGAGGAAAGCTTAAAGTATGCTGGATCATCAAATCTATTTTGGTGTGTCCTTCAGTGATTATAGGGTAATACTGCTTCCATTAGAAACAGTTTCCATCCATTTGGTTCCTCGAGTGTCTCAACTAAATTCTCAACTAAGTTCTGTAGAAATTTTCTTTGGTTAAAATTTCTAAATAGGTTTCTTCACCCTACGTGATCAGATATGGGCCTGATTTTCAAAAGCAAAGAGCATTTATGAATCCCCCTGCAATCCCAGTGGAAAGCAAATCTTGTATTTTTAAGCATGAGTTGGTACTGGATTTTGTGTCATGGATTGCAGTGAATTCCTCTAAGCATGGATCATGGAGATAATGAACCAAGATAACAACATGCATTCTTCTGATTGACAGGGTCTACTTCCTATGCAAACCTTTGTAGGAGGCTTGCAAAGTATTGTCAAATTTACTGTCCAAGTCGTCTATGTGATTAAAAAGGAAAAATATTGAAGGCTAACTTTTTTTTTTCCCAGTTGATATAAGTATGTACCTGGAAGCATATGTGTTGCCTTGTGGGAAACTTTTGAAGTGATGGCATGGAAGAAGGTATGGGAGTTGCACAAGAGATCACTGGACTGTAGGTCAGAGCTAAGGTTAAAAAAAGGCAGTTTTAAATGGAATGGGAGAAAACATAACTTACCTACTGAACTCTCTTGAGTATGTATCATCTTTGCCTGTCTAGATGGACTTGCTTTTTCTGCAGACTGACTTTCTGGTGAATCATTTGGTTAAATGCAGGAGTTGTGTTCTTGGGCTAACATATTGCTGTGGGAATTCTTTGTCCTTGATAAGAATAATGCATTTATTATGATGGCTGCCTGAGAGTAATTATGTCCTTACATGTTTTATTGTTTTTAAGTGGCTTGTTTCTAAGGCTTTGTAAACTTTATGCAAGACATCTATTCTTGCCACTTGGAAACTTGAATCTGCTTTTTCACTAAGGGTTTTCTCCAGCTTATAATAAATTTTGTTTATAATATTCAGTACTGTTTGGGGTGATATTAATGTTACATACTTGACTCCAATAGTTTTGGATTCAACTAAAGCAGTCAATGATATTTCTTGGAATGGCAAAATCAAAAAAGATCAGAGTACTACTTCTTAAATTTTTCCTTTGCTTTGGATAATCTTACTGTTGTTGAAGTCAGGAAGTCTCTCTGAAACAGTTTGATTTGAATAAAGTGGCAAAACTCATCCATCTGTTTTTAGTTTTTTCACAGTGGCTCAGCAGAGGCGTGCTGACAGTTGCACTGAGAAGCTTAAAGTATCAAGTGGTTTCTGTTGTGTGGATCGAGAATTTCTTTCTCTAGCTTTGTCAGCATAGCTTACTTTGGTGCTAAGGATTCCTTTATTAGCTTCCCTGCTCCTGAAAATGCAGATCTGTTTCCATCACTTTATTTTTTTTCTCATTTATCATTTGTACATTAAAAATGTACATTGGATATTTGGAGTATCATTGCTGTTAAAATCAAGTTACAAAATTATAATGAGACCTCTTCTAACCGTGCCGTATCAACTCTTGTAATATATTAAAAAGTCAAGTTCTCTTATTCCACTAAATAGTCCAGGGTTCCTAGGTGTTTGCATGTGAAAATAGTGATAACTCTGTAGTATTCAGCCCCGGGCTGAATTCAGTGCCAGTAAAACACCAGTGACCTAGAGATGCAACTTTAAGAAATGCTTGTTCTGTAGCCTATTTTACAAGCCACAAGAGAATGTTCATCGTGTTTGGGTGAGTCCCTAAAACAACATACTGAATGTTTCTCCTGCCTTTTATTGGACAGGGAACCCTTGAACTTACAGGGTTGTTACTTATGCATTCAATCTTCTAATCATGCTGTGATAGGAGAAGTACAACATGGCAGTATATGGGTGTGGGCGCATAAATTACTCAGAGGTAAACTGTGATAAAACTAGCAGTGTGTCAGCTGCTTCCAGTCCCACTTGGCCACGTTTTACCCCACTCTATCTCCCTGTAAAAGTTAAGGATACTTATATCTCCACAGCAGGGGAATGGCTACACTGTTATGTGGTATATTTCATTTGTGATAGGAAACACACTTAGAACTCAACGTACACCCCTGGAATTTTGTTTGCTACCTGCTTTCCTATGTTTTATACATATTATATAGTATCTATTATATACATATTATGCATATATTATATATATGTGATGGACATCTCTTAGTGCTGATTCCCCTTAATTGCCATATAAATAAGGATCTTTGGCCCTACTGTTCCATGTCCTACACATATCTCTGATGGTAGTGGCTGACATTTGTTTGGTAGTTCCCTCATTTGTGTTCTAGTGAGGCCCAGATGCAGCACTGCCTTGCTTTAGATGCCTCAGGGGCTCAAGCAGTTAGTGGGATGCATCTGGGTCTAAGCACCCTTAATCATTCAGCCCAATTTACAAGGTGTGGTATTTTGCTCAAAGGTCACATACTGTTATGTATATATCTCAGTCACCTGTACCTCTGTGCTACTCAAAGAACATCAGTAGACACGTGAAGGAGAATGTGGCTGTTCCTCTGGGAGCAATCTCTGGGCAGGCAGAAGCCCCAAGCAAAGGTGCTCCGTACATGGTGATGTCAACTCTGTTGCATTTGCAATAGTAAGTTGGGGCACGTTTGGGACACACCAGCTTGCATTTCTGGCTGTGACCCCACGCTATTCTGGTGTGGGGTACAATAACAGAAGCTACTGGTGAACAAAAAGTACATTATGATAGAGTTTTTAATGGGACAAGAATGAAGAAAACTAGGGCTACAGCTTCCATAGAAACCTGTGGGAAGTCACGAAGCACGCTTTCTAATGAATTTTTATTTGTGGATTTTTTTTTCTAGCTTCTAATAAGATGTCAGCTCAATTGAAGCTTTTCCTGTCACTGGCGTGGCATCAAAAGGTCAGGGAGCTCTGTGGGTTCCTCTCATTAATGGAGGAGGTGTGCTGCTATGACCTTGCCCAGTGGGGTGTATTCTCTTAAAGTTTGCTGAATAACTTTTTAATTCTTTGGCTACCTTTCAACTGAGGGGATGGAGGGAGGTGATGAATACAGAGACACATGGTACAATTATAAAACCTCATTTTCATAGCAAACCGGCTAATTATAACTATAGTGCATCAAAAGTGACTATCATCCAATTCCACAGTGGTCTATAACTTCATTCCTCCTTAGCATGGATTTGATAACTTTCACCTATCTGTACCTGGGAACACCAACTGCGGTCATATGACAGACACTTGCACCTTATGCAAGAGGCCTGATTCAGAGAATGGAGGGCTTTCCATTATTAGCTTCATTTTTCTCCTAATTCCTCATGTGGGCAGGGAGCAACCTGCTGGCTTGTAGTATTCAGCCTGCTGCAGGATTCAGAGTATTAGAAATGCCCTGGCCATATTATGCATTGACAGTCTTGGTATGGTGAGCACACTAAAACACAATGTGTCTCAGACAGATGGGCAGGGAGACCACGGGCTGGCTCAGGGCACAGCTCCGGTAGGTCTGGTCACAAGATGAGGGATGAGGACATGCAGCACTCAGCATTTGCTAAAACTGGCCCCGTTTTCCACTCAGAAATTTGGGAGCTTCCTTTGAGTCTCTCTTGTGGCATGCTCTCTGCACGCACAGGCTGTGCTACTGGAAGTCTATTTTTGTTGTGTCCTCTTGACATTATTCATATAATATTTATTAAGCTATATGAATGTCACCTATAAAACATTTCTAGTGGGCCATTCTGAGTTGTTACTTAATAATGAGTGGTTGATCTGTGCCTTTTAGTGTATAGTTGAAGAGATTCCTTGGAAGGTGTACAAATCTCTCTTAAACAAGTAATTACAGATAATTGGCCATCACTCTCTGTGAAACCAAGCAATTTCTAACTCGTTTTGTAAAAACATTAGTCATAAACCACAAATTCTTCAGCCTCATCTACCAAGCCTTATACCCTAAGAACATGACCTTGCAGATGGATCCTCTTTCTGGCCCAGGTTTGCTAAAGAACTGAAGGGTATGCTCAGAGTCAGTATGTGCACAATACCATGAAGTCCTCTTACAAGACTAAGCCTCAACTTGTAGAAAGTCATGTCTGTCTTATTAGGGATCATTGGTAGTACATATGTCCTAAATAGCTTCTCCACTCTTGTGCAATAGATTTTTTTAATCTGAATCAGAATAGTCATTAAAAAAGGATTTGCCTGAAAGTTTTAATATGTATATCTTGATGGTAGGAAGTCCCAGTGAGCCAAAAGCAGCATCAGAATTTCAACCCACTTACTTGTCACAACACAGAAATGATTCAACTTATTAATTTCAACATCAAGATAAATGTGGTGACTTGATCTAAAGATGAAGTAAGCATGCTTTGTTCCCTTCCCTTTACCTGTGTGGTCAGTGTGATTTATTTATGAATCTGAAAAAATGATAGATTTAGTCCTGAAGGAAAGACCATTCTTAAAAAATTAACTTCAGTAAACTTTGAGCAAATGCTGAGTATTGAAAATCTTCCTTTTTTTGTTTGTTTGTTTGTTTGTTTGTTGCCTGGGGTTTCTCCTTGTTGTGCAGGGATATAGTAAAGCTCTTTTTAAAAAAAAAACCTAAAACTTGAAAAGAGATTAAACTCCCTGTGAGACTGCAGCTGTGTAATGACAATACCTAAGGGTGTTCCATGACTATAATGGTAAAGACTTTGGTACTTCAATTATAACTGCAAGTGTCCATTGCGATGATTTGCCCTTTACTGTAAGGAAGTATATGTATATAAAAATGTTGTTAGCATGTTATGTCTGTGAAAGAACTTTACAGACTATAGTGGAACTGTAATTAATTTTAATGACTAAGAACTATGGTGCTCATCACAGATCGGCAAACAGATCAGAGACAGCTGCAAATTAACAATTATGTACTTTAGAAAAGGAATTCAAAGAGATTGTGTCATGGTTTAACCCCAGCCAGCAACTAAGCACCACACAGCCAATTGCTCACTCCTCCAGCCTCAGCCAGGATAGGATGCCTCTCCAACTGCGTTTTTATTCATTTGTTTTGACTAGTCCTGACTAATTATTTAAAATTCCTCAGTGTCTAAGGTACTTGGGAACATGTTGTGAGGCATTAGAAAATGGACGTCAAACTACAGTGTTTTACTATTGAGTCATAACTGACATGCAGGGTAAGACGACAGAATTTTTCTAAAGGGGTTTCCTGTTCATAGGTAGCCAATGTTTTATTTTGTGTCTGTATTTTTATGAATTCATAGTTTAGTAAAGGCTACAGTTGCATTAGCATGGGAATGTAGTACTTTAGAAAGCTTTATAATGTTTGTCAATTGTGAGATTTTACTGATTTTGATAATAAATAATATCCACAGCTAATAAAAATAATAGATCTTGTGAAATGGTTTGAAACTTGATGAAACCCTTAAACCTTTTTTGTGAGCAGAACTCAATACATATATTGTATTAAAAAATTTTAGCAGCATCTTCTCAAAACGAACTGTTATCATTGTGTCTTCATTATTTCTTTCTGTAGGCTTTTCCAGCAAATGCAGTGACAGTTTTTGTGTACTGCAGCTCGGTGACAGTGTTCTTCACGGTAATAAAGGTGATCAGCTACCGTTTGCACCTTATGTTTGATAAAGGCGAAGTAATTCAACAAAAGCTCTCAAGACAAAATGGAAAGCAATGTAAAGATACAGAGGTTCAAAAAGGAGAAGCAGTTCAGTCCTCAAATTGTAGGTAAGGTTTTCATTGCGTTGCTGGCACGTTATGTAAAATGGGTGAGTTTTCACTATGGTCCTGCATAGCAGAAATGTCTGTTGAGTGCAAGAAAACAGCATACAGTTGTGTGAGGAATGGCACTTTTAAAAACCTGCTTAGTGCTTTTATACTGGGTAACTGAAGCATTCTTGTGGTGAAGCAGGCAGAGCTGCACCTGATTCAGAGGCTGTGCAGCAGCTGGGCACCATGCAGGTGGTAGGGGAGACGTGTACCGGAGGTGCTAACAGATCCTGGAGAAAACCTGGAAGAAGTTTTCTGAGGGATCTCTAAATGCTTGCTCTTTCCTCTTCCTGCTGTGCTTACCTGCTGGGAAGAGGCATGGAAGTGGCATGCACCTGTTGGCAAAGAAAATGCTTTAATATAATGGCTTTGGAAGCCTGACCTCATGTTGCCTTTGTGTGCTTGTAGTAACTTTTACCTCTCAGATCACACCTAGATGCGTAAGTTGATTTTTTTCCCCCTTATGTTTTATTGTGGCTGCTTATGATGCTTCTGTGGTCCTGTTCATGAGGAAAGCTAGTACTGCTTTTATTTCGCAGGGACATTTGGTAGGTGGTTGTAGCTTCTCTGCTGAGGAGCCAAGTGCTATTAGTCTGCTGCAAATAATCAATAAGGCTGCTTCCAGGCTGTGATGGTATTAAAGGTAAACACAATAGTGGGATGAAGACTAGTACTGACATTTTCTAGATTTATGTATTGGTAGAATGTACCACTGTACACTCTGCAAAAAACGTAGACTTCTGCTGCTTTCTCAAGCTTGAGTCTTACAAACAAATGAAGCTGGCAAGTGGCTTTCTGTGATCCCAAGTGCTATGACAGATGTGAAAAATGCTGAAATAAGCTACATTCAAAAGTGATGGAAGCATAGAAATGTCCAAAGCAAGCATAAGTTGAGTAGCTTTGTTAAAACTACCAGTCAAGCTTCAACAGAGCTTTTTATAAAAGAACTTACTTAGGGTATTCTTTGGTGCATTTGCAGTTGCTACTGCTAGTTTTGTACTAGCTAAGTATTATCAAGATAGTTTGTGTGCCTCTGTGCTACTGCTCTTCTGTGTCTTTACACGTGCACATCTGTACTACACTCCTGGCAGAGATGTTGCTGGGAGAGTCTGGCTGCATCAACACTCTTCTGAGAAATACCTCTGATGTGTGTCACTAACCGTACAACATTTTTATTTTAGATGGGGCTATGCCTTTCACACTGTTTTAGCTAAGAAGTAAAGGTAGAATAACTTAAAAGTTGCATGTTAAATCACATGACTTTTCCTCCCAGGTTGATTTGTGTATGCACAACAATCCATTATTTAGTACTTGATCAGAAAATAAAGAACTTAATATTATTGTGACTAGATAGATGACAAAATTTTTTAAACAGAGCTTGGTAGTTGGCAGGTTGGTTGAACAAGTTTTGAAGCCAGTTAACTACAGAATAATATTGTGGAACAATGATTGAGACCCCCAGATAAATAATTATATAGCTTATATACAGCTTTAGAGTTTTAAAAATAAGTTTTTGGTGAAAAAAACAACTCCATGAACAAATAGAAAAGCCCAACCCCATGCTTTTTGACATTTCACTGTAGTGTTTTTCTGTTTTTCTTTTTTTTTTTTTTAACGTTTTTTAACTGGTTTTTTGTTGTGTTTTCTTTGAGAAAAATATTTGTAAGTTCTTGGTAGTAAACCTCATCCAAAAATACTTCTTTACATCCATGGGAAAGCTAGTAGAAAATATGTGTGAAAGGAGTTAGTGGATAGTTTAGTATATCCACAAAGGAAGTGATCAATAAATTGCCTTATAATGTATGAAATTTGTAATGGCTGTATATTTGCTTTGCCTAAACCAGAGCAGAAGTTTTATTTTTGGTCTAATGATTATATTAATACACACTGTCTTCCATTTCAAGTAGTTGCTTAGTGGGGGGGTTTCCAAATAAACAGGCAGTTAGATAAGCATTGTATACACAAGGACTTTGAAAGCAAACATTGTGAAAGGAGTAGTATTTGATTGCCATATATCTAATGAAGAGCCCCAAACTGCCTTTTGTGCCAGTAAATCTGTGTGTGTGTCAGGCAGGCTAAATGGCATTGTATACACATAGGGAGGCTGAAGAAATGTCATTGTATTTCACATAGCTCTACTTCTGAAGACAGCATAATCATTTCAGATTGAGGGATTTTTATTCTTTTATTTTTATCAAGTTGTCTTGGTGAGGAAGGAAGTGCACGAAAGGTGTTACAGTATTTCTACAGCCCTGTGCTTTTATCATTGGAGGGGGAAGAAGTGCTGTTACGTCATTGTGCTGTGCTACTTCTTTCCATTTTTTTCTTCTCCTTCAGCTACTTCCCAAAACTGACTGGGGTGTTCTGTGGTAAGAAGCATTCCTTTATCTTTCATTTGCTTCCTCTTCAGCAATAACTCGGGGGATCATGTCGTCGGTGAGATCAGCCAAAATGACTCTACCCAAACAATTCATGACAGTTCCAGAGTCCAGGCTCCACCCTCACAGGACTCACCTGGAGCAACGGTTAGTATGTGCACTTCTCCAGTGGTGTCCTCATTTAGTGCAGTCCCCAGCTCACCACACACAGCTCTGTGTGGCCAGGTACTGATTGCTTTAACATAGGTCTGCTCCAAGGAGGAGGGGTCGTTCCATGCACCTACTGGGTATAGCACTGCTGCCACTCAGCCTTGTCCTAAAGGTTTGGCTTTGCAGAGCTGAAACTGATGTACATAATGCTGTGCTTCTTAGGAGGGCTCTCTCTGCTCTTGCCAAGAGCAACCAGTTTTTGTGGCTGCTTTGAGAGGAGGGAGAGGCTAATGCAATCAGAGCAGCCTCTTTTTGCTTCTGATGGAATCTGCTCCTGGAGCATTAATAATTTGGTTTTGTGTAAGTGGACTTATGCTTATAAAATGAACAAAAAACATCTCTTGAGTATTTAAACAAAGCATAAAAGCCATTTAAATCTAGGGGATGTCTACAGGAGGTTAAAAGTACATGTATGTTCCTTCAATGCCATTGACCATGCTTTATAAGTCAAAGGTGGATGAAGTGATGAAGGTGATGGATGTAAATGTTATTAAAGAAAAAATAGGAAACACTTATGATAAGTTGAAAAAGTTTTCAAAAAAATTAGAAACAGAATATCACTCTGTGTAATCTTAAGCTACTCCCCTTGCATACTGTGATAACATCTTTAATTATGTGATGCCATGCTATTTTTTTCTACAGGACTCCTGCCTCAGTCAGTGCAGAGGATGGTTAGTGATTTCTGAATAAGTGGCTATTTGATACTTCATTCTGTCTTCATATTCCTCCACACCCACCCTTTATCCCTATTTACTTCAAATTATTCAAATCCTGGTCTGAATCAGAACTATTTCTTCATTTCCTGGAGTGTTTTTACCTTTTTGTAGCATCTGTATGATTCACAGACATTAATAGTTCTTTTGGTTTGTTCATTTTTTTATGAGGTAAAGTATTTTTCACCTTGTTTCTGTCCTACTCTCCAGTATTCTGGTATTTGTCCATTCTGCAAACCTATGTCTTCCTGGGATCCCATCCTAGTCTCCCACTTCCAAACATGTAGGTTGGGTCTTGTCAAACCAAGTCTCCTGTTCTTGCTGCCAGGATACCACCATGTAATTTTAGAAAATAATAATTATTTCCTCTTAGTTTTGGTGCCTGTCAGTCAGAAGAGAGCCATGGTCATTTTTTCAATGTCTTGTTCTTAATTATTCACTGTTAGGCTGTTGAATTCAAACTCCTGAAATATTCCTCTAGAGTATTGTGCTTAGTTTTGAGTTCCCCAGTTAGTTCCCATGCACACTGACCTGCTGATGCAAACCCAGCAGAGACCACCAAGGTGATTAAGGAACATGATGTGTGAGGACAGGCAGATGGGATGTTTTAGCCTTTGTAAGGCTAAAATCTTTTGTAAGAGTAGAAGAACTGACTGCTGTCTTCAGCTTTCTGATAGTAAGACATGCGGCAGATTGAGCACACTCTTTTCTTTTCCTGTCACTGGGCACCTCTGAAACAGTTGCAGCCATGGAAAGCTACATTTAGATCAATTAGATTTAGTGTCTTTTGCATGGGGTTATTTTGTTTGTTTGGTGGTTAGTTTGGTGGTTTTTCCCCCTACCAAGTGAGTGGTCAAATACTGGAAGAGGTTTTCCAGAGAAGTTGTGAAATCTCCATCTCTGGAGATTTTCAAAGCTCTGTTGGAGATGGCCCTGAGCAACCTGCTCCAACTGTACTCAAAGCAGAGCGTGTGTGTATGGCAGAGGGGATTTGGACTAAATGACCTTCAAAGCTTTCTTGGAATCAAAATGATTCTATATTAATTTAATGTCTCTCTCATCTAGTTTACCATTGAGAAATACCAATACTAGAGACCAAACTTTTAATTCTAGTGCTTTGGAAACACGTAGCTGGAAAAGTGGAACAGATTAACACAGTCTATTCCTTAATGATTTAAAAAAATATATCTGGATTAGGCACTGCAAACCTTTTTTTAAAGAACATATTTTTTTTCTTTCCCCTCCCCAAACATCACACACAATTGTAGTGATGCAATTTGGAGCATGACTGTTCTAAAACCATCTCCCCCGCCCACCCCTTGTGTTTTGCGCAAGGTACATGTTCAGATTTTAGTGATTTTAAGCAGCTTACCAATGCTGTAATTAACCTTTGATTAGATAGTTATTGATAGCTACATTGATAGATGGTTTTTTTCCCAACAGAATTTAATAAATGACCATGTTAATCTTGTGTGTTTCTTTTCATATTTTTAGGATCTGCCAACACGGGAAACTATCGAAGATCTTAGAGGTATTTTAAAGGCTTTATAAATCCCTTTAAACTGTTGTTTAATCATTGCTTGGCATGAAAACTAATGGGACAGAGCACCCTGTGGCAGGCTCTGTTATGCCTCCTATTAGGATCTGATTTGAAGAGCCAGACAGAACTGAATTTCGAGGGTATTCTAACAGACTAAGCTTTCTCAGCTATCAGCCAAGCTGTTTGGGGTGTAACCTTTTGAGGGGTGTGCAAATAGCTCTCCCCATTTTGATACAGGGAGATGAAAGAACCTTTCCCCTACATTCTTGGGAAACTCTGTGCTTCTGTAAAGCATTAAACTAGGAAGCTAACACTTGACTTGCATCTTAGAGCCCTTAAACATCTGACTGTAGACTTGTGTTGTGATTGTTGACCTTTAGTTTTGTAGTGTATATTCCAGTACACCTTGCTTTGCCTACACTTCCACTGCTTGAAATGGCTTAATCTTTTAAATATTACTTCCTTTTTGTTAAGGCTAATCACCATATCCTATGTAACCATTTAAGAATTGCAGAAAATGATACTGCATTGGCTTATTCTTTCTTTCATCTCTCCCTAAGTGGGGGTAGTTCTGTAAAACATTTTGATTTTGAAACTATCTGTTTCTTCAGATATTTTGATTATTTAGATATGATGCTACACTCTTCCTGACTTGGAAGGGTTCTGTCTTGCTTTTGTAATATTTCATATGCAGCTAACAAAAAAAACAACTGCTTTGGAACTGTTTTAATCAGCTACATCATCTGTGCTTGCTTTGTTCTGCTCTGGATCAGATTTTGTTAGTTAAAGATCATATGCTTAGTGTTCATGCTTGTGAGACCTAATGCCCAAATGTTTTTTCGTAGGTGTTATGGTACTAGAAGACCAGGCTACACCACCAGTTTCATCTACCTCACCCTGTATCAAAACAGATATATTACCTGTTTCTACAACCTCTGGTTCAGGTGCCACCACATCAGCATTAGTGACAAAACCAGTTGCTATGGAAACATTTCCTGGTAATGGAGCAAATGAAGAAGCAGTGAATGGACAGCCATGTGGACAGCATGGATCCCAAGATATTCTTGTAGACAGAGATGTAGCTAAAAACTTCTCCAATATTTCTTCATCACAAGGTGATATTTTAAGGACTGGAGTTTCTTCAGAGCCATGGGACAGTGAAAATTCAGTTGTTTCAGACCATTTGAGTAATCCTAAAAGCTACAAAAGAGAAAAATTGCCAGATGAGTCACCACAGACAGGCTTTACCAGTACCTGCCCACAGTGCAATGCCATTGCAACCAAAGAGCACGAGCACATGGAATGTTCTTGCAATGCCAGTAATAGCCATGAGGACCTTGATTGCTCAGACGGTGAGACCGCTATTGCAGTTGTGGACAATTCTCTTCCTGGAGACCAGCTGTGTGAGCCCATCAAAATTGTCATCACAATGAGTACTACACCAAACACCACCGTCAGTGACCTGCCAGGCTCTGTCCACTTACAGGCTCTGGAAACTGAGAGAACAAGCTCAGCCCTTGACTCTGGTATAGTTAGAGCAGGCTGGTCAAACCAGCAGACTAATGAACAGCTCAGAATCCCTGTTATCACATTTGATCTGTCTGATGACAGTAAAGCTAAGCCTTGCTCAGAAGTCAGTGAAAGTGACAGAACGCCAGAAATGTTGAGGGCAGAGCTGTCATCCAACCAATGCTCTGGCTATGAATCGGGTGATGCAGTAAAGGAGCACAGCAACCCAGCATATACACCTCTAGAAACTAATACTTTTTCAGATCCAAATCAGGAAAATGCTTTGGAAAATGTCCAGACTGTGGATTTAAGTTCTAAGGAAGACCTGCATAACCTGGACCCTCAGTCCTGTAGAACTGCTCATGAAAAGAGGCACATGCGGGTGTTGAGTGTAGACAGTGGGACAGATGTACTTTTAAGTAAGAATCTCATGGAGGTATCTGACAAAGAAAAGACCTTACCAACCTCTAAATCAGATCTAGAAGCTAAAGAAGGACAGATGCCCAATGAATCTAACTTTCTAGAATTTGTCTCCCTCTTGGAATCTATTAATACCTCAAAGATGAAGACATCTAATCAATCCACTGTCAAAACAGAGATGACAAAGGAAAATGGGATTCTTGGAGGTATTGTACACATGGCTTATAATTCTTTATTCCAAAAGATGTTGTGAAGAATTTGATTTTTTTTTTTTTTTTTTTTTTAATAGCATCTTAGCTGGGTATCTGCACTAAGGCAAATTCCCAGAGGAGGACTGGTTTTGCTAATAGGGCCAGGGTAGGACTTGGTGGGACAAAGTGGTTTAGTGAAAGTGTGATGGTGTCAGCTGCAGTTTTTCAATATTTTTATCTTCTTAAAGAAAACTGTTTTTCTTGCTCTAGGAAACCTAATGATAGCCTTAGTAGGTGTCCATTATGTATCTAGAATTCTGTACTAAAACAGTGTGCCTGGATTGTTGGAATACCAAAAGTATCTTGCAAAAATGTGTATAGCTATAGCGTTGCACCTGCCCTTGCCTGTCTTACCAGGTGCATGTTGAAGAGTTGTCTGTGTATGCCTCTTAAGTATGTAAAAATCTGGAATTGTCACTAGTGATGGTTCAACTTTTAGCTAACACATGTGCACATATGCACATATTTCTACATTTCCTGAATGGCTGTGGGTTAGCTTATAATTTTTAAAAAAAAGTAAAAACCATGTGTTTGTTCCCAAGAGGTAAGAGTTTTGATTCTCAATTACTCAAAATATTTGGATTTGGATTAAGGGAGAATAATATATATGAAGAATAATATATGGATTAAGGAAGAAAGTTTGGTGGCTGTTTTTGGTGAAAACCTCCAGTATTTTAATGAAAAATAGTATATTCCCATGCAAGTTTCTTTTAAGCAGAAGGGCTTTTATTTAAAACAAAAAACTCAATCAGCTAATTTAAAAAGCTATATGCAGTATAATTTGTAGCTCTTATTTTATAGAAGTATCTGGTTTTAATCAGCATTCTCACTGTTGTCACTGAACTCTGTGACCCCCTTCTGTTGGGAAGGACTGTTGTAGTGTCTCTAGGTACAATTAGTAAGGCCATTTAATGAGAATGTCAGATGGTGCAGTGAAGGCAGGTGCAGTCTCAGGGTACTTCTTCAAGTGGTCAGTACAGTTGGCTTAGAAGAGCTGAGTTGAAGTGAAAACTTCTTCTTCTCCAAAATGTTTGTTTTACCTTACATCCTATAATAAGCTGTTTTAAGAAAGCCTCAGATGATGCAGTCTCAATAAGTAGTTTACATGGAAGGTAAGAAACTTGATGGCGCCCTAGAAGAACAGCTTGGCACTCCTATTTTGCCTGTTCCACCAGCTCATTCCTACAAGAACCTTCCACTGCATGAAAAATGCCCAACTGTTTAAAAGTTTGTTAGCTTTTAAAAAAACTATTGTGAAATGTGTACTTTAAAAAAAAGGCAGATTTATCTTTTCAATGTGTCATTTTCTTTTGGATTCCATTTACCTTTCACTCTGTCTTTCTTCAAGTCTGTCCTATCCAATGCTTTACACCCCATCTCATTCCATCTTCCATTTGTGTCAATTTTTTCTTGCACTTTTTCTAGTTCTGTGCCTTTCCTCCTCAGTTGTCCCTTCTGAGTTGAGGCACTCCCCTCCTGTGCCACCTTATTTATCTTCCTCTTCATATTGGTACTTTTCTTTCCTTCTGTTCTTCCTAGCAATCCGTACTGTCGCTTCTTTTGGCTTTTTCACTCTATTGAGCCCACCTAGAGCTGTTGCCTCCCACAGCTTGCATTCACTTCTCCTGTACTTACTCTCCTCTCCAATTCCTTCATCAAATTTTGCTCTTCCTAGACCTGCTGCCTCTCTTCTGGTATATCTTACCCATCTGTCCCGCCTTCTCAGACTGTTTATTCTTCAGGGCAGTTTCTGTCCTTCTCTGTCGAGTTTATCAGCCTGCCTAGCTGGCTCCAGTCTGTGCTCTGGTTGCCCAAGACAAGTGCTGAGCAAGCCCTGCTTCTCACCTGAGCCTGCTGAGCCCTGCTGGATTCCTGGGGTGCAGAGTCACCTGCCTGCACAACAGCACACAGCAATATGAGGGGTGCAGCAAGCAGATTGCGATTTTTTGCTGTTCCTCAACCAGAAAAAGGAGAATTTACACAATAATTGTACTTCTGAGTGATGTGACTTATCTGGAAAAGAGAATTTCAGAGGCAAACTTAAATAAAATTGAAAAACTTAAATAAAAATAAAAAATAGTGCAGCTTATCTAGAAAGGCCTTTCAGGTAAGTACCCTCTGATAATATGAACAGGGAAGGTTGCTGCTTAAAAGAAAACAATGGGTGATCAGAATAAGTCAGACTCGGATTTCACAGTGACAAAAAAATCCCCAACCCCGAAACTTTATTAATGTGTGTGTAGTTATTGTGCTTTAGATCTGGCAAACAAGAGAACTCTTATACAAGATCCAGAGGAAACAGAAGAATTCTGCTCTTCCCTCAAACCAAAATCTTACTTAGTGACTTGAATTGAATTTCATAGATTCATAGAATAGTTTTGTTTGAAAGAGCCCTTAAAGATCATCTAGTTCCAAACCCCTGCCATGGACAAGGACACCTTCCACTAGGCCAGGGTGCTCCAAGCCCCATCCAACCTGACCTTGAATACTTCCAGGGATGGGACATCCACAGCTTTTCTGGGCAGCCTGTTTTGGTGTCTCACCAGCCACAGAGTAAAGTATTTCTTCCTAATATCTAACCTAAATCTTCCTATTTTCTTAAGTCTGTACTTTTGTGAGATAGTGAAGTTGAGCTGCATACATGTAAAGTGTCTCTGTTTCCAGTGCGGGCTCAGCAAGTGTCACCCTGAAACAGAAAGAGGGACTGGAAATGGGGTGCCCTGCAGGAGCAAGGATGACAGCTATGGATTCTGCACCTTACACTGGTGCTGTGAGAAAACGAAGATTCAATCTGAACTCCTTGAGCTTGGGAGAGGTAGTTCAAAGGCAGTTATTTTTAAGAGCAAGTAGGCTTTGTTTTCTAGCTTAGTCAGAATGTGCTGTTTGCTAAAATAAATTGCTGTCATTGCTGGCAGCTTCCCCACAGCAAGACTAAATTTTAGGAATGAGAAGGCCTTTAATTTGTTTATAACTGTGCAATTGTAAATATGCTTTAACAATATAGCATCTTGGAACAGATCTGAATAAACATTATTCCCACATAAGAGTGGTTGTTAAAAAAAAGTGTGTGTGTGGGAATACAGAGCAAGTCAAGATACGCAGCAGTTGTTTTGAGGGAGGAGGTTGGTTCTGTTTGGTTTTTGTTCTTTTAACCTTGCGAACCATCTGATTGGCAAAAGTTAGTAATAGATGTCTGGTCCTAATGAGCATGAAATGCACCCCAGAAAGGTTTTTATTAGGAAATGTGATAAACTTGGCAAATTCCTGGAAAGCTGGATTTTCAGAGCTGTACGAAAGAAAGCTGATATTTTGCATAATTTGTGGAAGGTGGGGAAATGTGCTCGTCAGAACAGTCTGGCAAGAGAGTGAATGTCATGGATGGGTCTTTGTTAGGGGTGGTCCCTCACAGAACTTGTGTGTTCTGTGGAAATAGAAAAGAGTTATCATCCTGACCACATAAGCCTTTGTCAGAAGACAGATTGGTGAGATGCAGTATGAGAAAATTAAAGCCTTGCTGTACACTACTAAGGGTCCCAGATTTAACCTGTTAAAATATAGGACATAAAAGCTCTAAGAGCTGTTCTATAGCCACTACCACGTCTTCTAGATTATGAGAAAATACCACTGACACTGTTGCTAAAATTGACTTTCAGACCTGTGTCCTTTCAGTTTTGAATCACACTTGTACCACCCACGTGATGAAAGTGTGTTGTAATGCAGATTTTTTCCATCTTCAAGAATTGTAAGGAGAGCTGAGTTCATTGGCTGCTTTGGGTCCCTCTGATGTGCCTTGAACCGAGTAAGAGCAGTTGTGTGTGTCAGACTTATGCAGGGCAAAACCTCCTGTATGTCCCCTTTGACACAGCTGGCTTGTAATCTAGGACAAGTAATATTATCACCCAGGGAGCAAAGCCTGCCGTGGGAGTGGTGGGGATTGACGCGGGAGAAACTAAACCAGGACTGCGTGGCCTGAATTTAGATGTTTTGCAGGCTCTTTTTAGAAAAGGTGCTCATTATTCTGGGCAGTGCACAAACCACAACCTCGAGTGAGTTGTTCTGGATCCCAAGCAATTACCCTTCTCCTATAAAAAACTAAAACATAGTCCTGTGGGTATTTTTAGACACTCCCCCCCCACCTCCCTTGCATGTGAGAAAGACGGCTATCACATGCCATATAGTCATGGGGAAGAGGGATGTTGTGCATTGAGTCACCAGTGCAGTTGACAGTTGTGGTGGGAAGTGACAGCAGGGGATTTTGCTGGCAGGTGGGTAGCACCTAGGAAATAAAGCCCTGCGTGGTGCTAGCTCATCTCTCAGAGCAGCTAAGTGTCATTCCTGACTCTTGTGTCAGAGAGGGACCACATGGCGTGTGGTGCCCCTCTTTGGATGTGGAAGAGCTGGTGTGCAGAACTCAGTTCTCTAAATCTGATACTCAATGTGTGAGGCTTGACAGGTTGAAATTTTAAAATTTCAGTCTTTGCATCAAAGAGGTAATAGTATGTATGATGACAAGTCTGACATCTGCAAAGGAAATATGAGGTTATTTCAGAGGTGTGTATTCTGATGTAATTGGTAGGTATAATGATTAGGCTACTTATCCCTAGCTCTGCTGTTGACATAGGAGATTGTTTCAAGCAAGTCACTTCCTGTAACAGGTACAATGCATATTGCTAGTTTTTCCTGTTGCTTCAGGATTAATGTGGTAATCCTCATTAATGGATAATGTCATGTGCTTCTTCAGTGTCCATGCTGAACTCTTGTAGCAATTCTTGGGCAGTGTGGTATTCCCTGGGCATTCCTGTTGTTTGGTGGATGACCAGCTTCAATGTATTTTTAAAATTTTACTGTATTTGTGGCATAATAGGCAAATTTGGGTTGAGAATGAAGTGCATAAGCCAGATGTTTCTGCTAAAGCAGTAGGTGAAGAAAGGGTTAGGAATGTCCTCAGGATTTATACTCTAAATATATGAATGGTACAGTTCACAGCTTGTAGAACTTTTGTTTCATGCTGGTACTCACAAAAGCATAGAGTGATTTGAAATAAATTCTCTGTGGCTGAACAGGCAACAAATATATTTTAAAGTGAAGCTTTCTATTTTGGGGCATAATGTTGTTGAAGAAAGTGGATTCTGTAGCAAAGCAATTAATGAACAGCAGAGAGACAGGCTTAATTAGGTTAATTCTGCTTGCCCAGATTTCAAACCAGATGGTGTTTGAAATTATGACAGCAGTGGCATTTTATCTTACAGGAGTGACTTGTGGAGGTTGGGATAGGGATATGCAAGTAAAAGATGAGGAAGAAGATTTGGAAGACTCTGGTCAGGGGCCACAAAATAGTAAAAATGTTTTGCAGAAAAGTGCAATAAAATTTCATTCTAATTACCTAATAATAAGGCAAATTTAAAGTTGAGATATACTGATAGTTGGTTATCATGATTACTGTATCACAGAATTGTAGAATGGTTTGGGTTGGAAGGGACCTTAATAAATATCATCTTGTTCCAGCCCTCCCCCCTTGCCCTGGGCAGGGACACCTTCCACTTGATCAGGTTGCTCAGAGCCCCATCCAATCTGGCCTTGAACACTGCCAGGGATGAGGCATCCATAACTTCTCAGGACAACCTCTATCATTTCCTTACCACCCTCACAGTGAAATATTTCTTCCAAATATCGAAACTAAACCTTCCCTCTTTCAGTTTAAAGACATTCCTCCTTGTTCTATCATTACACACTCTTCTAAAAAGTCCCTCTTCAGATTTCTTGTGGTCTCTCTTCAGGTACAGAAAGGCTGCAATTAGGTCTCCCTGGAGCCTACTCTAGGCTGAAATCTCAGCCAACTCTTTCCTCGCAGGAGAGTGGTTCCATCCTCTGTTCATCTTTGTGGCCCTTGTCTGGGCTTACTGTATTTACATAGGTACAAAGGCTGCTCCATTTCAACTGTAAATCTGTTTTCAGCCCCCTTCCAGAGTCAAACAGAGGTTTGACTATAAAGATGATTTGGGATGCTTAGAATCTCTTCTGTAAGTGAAAAAGTTACATGGCAAAAGGAATTCTGGTACTGTAATTGCTTTTAAATTAGGAGCTTGTTTGTCAGCACTGGGGTAGTATACTTTTAAGTAATGTTGCTATGCTGTTAAAAGTCTTTAGTGCAGATAGAAATGTTTACAGGAAGTATTTTATGTATGGGACATATAAGAATTGTCTTTCCTAGTAAGTATTTTACCAGGATAACTTAAGGTTGTGTCTTGTACTCTATCAAAATATGAAAATGGTGTATAGACCAAAACTTGGCTGTTTGTAGAGGACTCTTATGAATCATCCTGCCCCAAGACTGATTTAGCCATGAGTCCTGATAGTTACACCTCACATGTGTGAGTCATGTGGCATGTAATTTCCAGATAAATTATGCGGTTATTGCAGAGCCTAGGTCTGATCTTGATACTGCTGTGAGCCCAGCTGTGTATGCATAGGAGAGGTGTGGAGCAGTGGATAAGGGTAAATAGCACAGGGAAAAGTGCAAGTCCATTGCCATGTTGTCCTTTTTAGTTTGCTCTTGCACTTGGGAAAGGCTTTTCCTAGTATTTGAGCTTTGCCAGCACAATTTCTATGCAGGGAGCATTTGGTGACATAGAGCTGATTGCGTACTCTGGCAGGACACTCCTAGTCTAGACACCTCTGTCTGCATTTAAATACTGAAGGTGTAAGTCACCTGGAAGAAGAAGAGTAATAATCTTGAAAACCAGTCACAAACCCATCATGGCCCACCTTTCCAGTGCTGGAAGTACTCATCACCATGGTATTGTCTGATTGGCATATAAAGCCTGTAAGAAGCACTATGTTTAGGTTTTTGTTATTATGACTCTTCACCACAGCAGGAAAAAGAAGTCTGCAAGGCTTGTGGTTTGGAATGGAAAAGAGAGGGGCATTTTCTGAAACTACTAGATAATCAAATTTGAAAAATCTTTTTAATTGTTCCTACCCTAAAGCTAGTTTGGGGCACTATGGGACCAATTAGGTTATTAAAACCACAGTTTCTGATCTCTATCAATTATTCTTACAGCTTGAACAGCCCAAGCCTTTAGGAAGGTGATTTTGATTAGGTGTCTGTGGCTCCATCACCACCCACAGGTATGGTTACATCATTAAGGGGATGCTTCAGTAATGGCACAGTTTCTGCTTAAACTGGAGTTTAAACCTTTAATTAGGAAAGGAAAAAATGTTGTCTGTTCTCCTAAGTGCTTTTTTTTTTTTTTTCCCCCAAAGTAGAATAAAATGTATCTGGAAGACCTATTGAATTTTGCCTCCATGCACAGCAGATACAAAGCATTTCCCTACACCAAACTTGTGCTCATTTCATTGTACTTATAGCACAGGCACTCAGGACCCTTGGGTGTTCCATGCTACAAAGGGAGAGCTGGAGATTTGGAACATTGGCAATGTTGCAGTGAGATTCTTTTGCTTTTCTACTCCTTTTGGAAGATGAAGGAACACTGCTGTTCCAATCAAGAATTACATGATGTCTTTATCTCTACCACCCTCTTGCTTCTGATGTGTGGGCTGGTGTTTGGGGCCCCAGTGAGACTCTCTGGGCTGATTCTCCTTCTTGTGCTTCACATTAAGGGCTGAGACTTGCTGGGACAAGATGTGGTGGTACAGTTGAATTTGTTCTTGTGCTTCTGGATGCTGCCCTTCCTCCCCCTTGCTCCCCTCCCCCCCCAAAAAAAAAAAAAAAGAAAGTGAAGCGTGGTTATGTGCAAATGTCTGAGGCTTTAGGGTGTTGGGGGCTTTGTCCTGTGAATTGAAACTGGTGTGGAGATGTTTTAACTCATGAAGGTAGGTTTGTTTGTAGAAGTAATGTGTTGGTAGAGCAGCTGATACAGTTGGAGGAAAACAAGACAGATGATCCGAAAGGTCTACAAATGCAAAAGTTTACTTTTTTCAGTGTTATCAATTGACCTTAAAAAAGGTAAAACCTCTCTTTACAAGCCTTCATTCTGTTTTATCCCTAGACCAACTTAGATATGACACCACAATTTCTTGACTGGTGATTCTTGCAGGTTAGGATGTTAGTTATATTGGTGAGAACTCTGGCTTAAGAAATGGGATTTTCAGTGGGGTGAAATTTCTGTGGGTTTTTTCTTGAGATAAGGTGTTTAAATAGCAGGTATTGCAAGAAGTCTGGGTAAGTATGTTTCAATACACTTTGCTTAGTGCAAAAAGCTTCAGGACTTACTGAGGCATCTCCAACAAGCACCACAAAATCCCATTTTTTCCATTTAAAGCATTTAATTGCACAACTGCAGAGGGTGCTGATGAAATCACTGTCTTAGTTGCACTTTAAAACCCTAACATAATTTTTTTGATTTATAAACAAAGCACTGTTGAAAAATATTTCACTATTCACCATGAATATATTGTACGCATATACGTATATAAATAAATTACATATGTGTGTAGAGAGGTGATATAAATATAATTGGTACTAAAGTAGTAGAAGATGGACAAATACTTCATGTGTATTTTTAAATCTATAGTTCTGTGTTTTCCAAGGGTAGGATAATCTGTTGTGAAATTGTTTGCCTTTGTCCTGCACCAGGTGTGTGGCCAGTGGGGAAGAGGGATTAGGCATCTATGCTTTCCTGTCCAAGAGCTCTATTTCCTTTGAAGATGCTGCTTTCCCTTTTGTAAAAGGGGAATGGACCAATGCCTCTACTTTTCCACTGCCAGCATACACAGCTTGGGAACAAATTACAGCCCCCAGGGAAGCAGCCTCTTACCCTTTTAGATTAGCAACGGATTGCTTCCCTCTGAAACAATAGGAGAAACAAAGCAGAAATTCTCTCTCATTTGTCCTCTGCTTCACACAGTGTGTTCTTGAAACAGCCTGTTCAGGAGAGTCAGAGTACCTCCTCATCCAGATTTGTGGTTGTATTGTTTTAAGTAATTGTAGTGCTTTCCATAAAACTAGCAAATACTGCAGTGTTTTAGATTCTGATTTTTAGATGTTCTTGTTCAGTAGTTAATGAATGAAACTCTTGAAAGTTATCTGTGAAGAGTGGCTCCACTTCACTGCCCTGTTTTCCAGATAGCCAGATGACGGAGAGAAAAGAAGAAATGGTGGGAACAGAAAAGCACTGTGAGCAACTTCCTAAACAGGAAAGATCAGATGTACAAAGCCAAGATCGTGCTAGTACTAGTCCGGTGCTACCAGAGTCTGCCAAATTTGCAGCACTGTAAGGCCAGTTTACTTTACAATTTTGTACTTCAAAGATATGATGTAAGCTGTTTTGTTTCACTGAGTAGAAATGACATAGACTTTTAATTAACCTCTCTTTCTTTTTGTTTTATTGAGAACAAGAAAAAAGTTCCTCATAGTAGTTTTGAAACATTTTTGTGTCAAGTTACCAGGGCAGCAGGCAAAGGCAGATAATCTACCGGGTAACTTCTCAGCAAGACAGTTCTGTCTTGCAAGTAATAAGTGGACCAGAGGCGTCTGTGCAAGATGAGCTCTCCGTGGATGCAATGCACGTGTTCATAGATGAAAATGGTGAGTTTATATAGTTGGAATAATTGCAATGTATGAGGGAGTTTCTAAAGACACTTCAGATGTCCTGGAAGGATATTTGTCTTGTCTGTTATTGGTTGCATGTTTTCCTGTGTGTGAAAGAAAAGGGCTTAGTAATTTAAAGTCAGATGAGCAATAAATGGAGTTGTCAAAGTCCACCAAAGACCATCACAGCCCTGAGCCTTATGCAGTGTCTGAAGTTTATCTTCTGAGCATTGTCCTCAAAAGATGCTGGCTAGGGCAGAAGACAACTCCTGTCCTGTCAGAAAAGCCCCTGGTGTTTTCTGTCTGATTAGAAGTTTTGCACTGACCTGGCTGAGCGAAACATGACTCCTTTTTACAGTTTTGTTCTTCAGCTGGCTCAGACTGACCTCTTGATATCATGGTGGCTGCTGTCATTTGGAGCTGTGATCTGCCACCCCTTAGAGGAAGAATTAATGAGTAACCTAGTCATGCCCCATGCGTATTCTTGGGATGCCACTGCTCTGAAGCTATTCTGAGCGTCTGAAGCTGTAGTATGGGTTGGAGTGCTGTGAGATACTGGCTCATAACTCTGAGATTCAGCTGTCCCAGAAGCCCTGTTTTCTATTTCCTTTAAAGCTGCCTTCAAAACCAGCATGGAGTGAGTGCTCATGGTACTGGGTCCATGGTCCTGGAGATACTTTGGTTTTCTGGCAGTTCCTCCTGGCCCTGCTGGCAGCCTGCAGCCACTGCCGTGCTGTGGGGTGGAGGGCACAGCTGCCACTGGGGCGGGTGACACAGCCTCTGGGTCAGTGAGCAGCAGCCTTTGCTTTGTGCTACCTCTGCAAACAGGAAGGAGCAGTGGCTACACTTCTAGCAGAACTTTTTCCTGCTTTGTGCCTCCTGGCCTCACCTTTGTGAATGGAAAGAGAAAAATCTGTTTTCACATTTTGCAGTGGACTTGAATTAGTTGAAGCACTTTGCATTTAGTTTATGTGCCTTTTAAATTTTCACTGTGACTTCTGTGTTTTGATTTGTCTCAGGTTTTCAGTTGTTCAAATGTTGACTTCCTTTCTGAAATCTAAAATGAGCCTAATGCACAGACTGAGAAATATATACTTATAAATATGCCTGACCTAAAATGTGTATTTTATAAATTTTGTGTGTAAACAAATGATCATATCACTGAACTGATATTTTTTTCCTCTGTATTTTCTGAAGGGGAAATTAGATCCTGCTATTTAAAAGCTGGCTGTCAGAAGGAAGGAAATTTTAGACATCAGCTATCAAACTGTGATTGTATGTCAAATGCTCAGTAAGTAAGCCCTTATTTTTAGTAACGTTAAGAATTTTCATTGCTAGAAACCATGAAACTGTAGCTGTGAAAGATGCATGTGAAGGGGAGTACTGGAGAATGAATGTACTAACCTCTTCTAGAGAAGTCAAAGCATGACTTTTTTTTTGTTTTCTGCTAAAACAGTGGCAGCTTTATAAGAATATTGGAAAGGAGAAGTGAAAATGAAAACCAGAACTATCCACTGGGCTTTAATTACTTTCTGGGAATAGCCAAAGTCAGATGTAGCTATTATAAATAAAATTGTAAATAAAACAAAGTAAGTGGGACTGCTCTCTCAACCTTGTCTCGTTCACTTCCCATACCTGTTGCATTCTTTGAAAATTTTTAGTGCTGTGTCAGTATCAGTCACAGACCTGTGGGTTCTAGCAGCAGAGCCTTTCACCTTACATTGAAGCTCGAATGATAGTTTGCTGCTCTGATGAGGTATCCAATTTTCATTTTTCAAAAGTTCTTTTTGGAGTGTTCCATACAAATCCTGTGTTTATGACTGTGGTTTTCACACTCTTCCACATGATCTGGTGTTTGCATATTTGTAAAAATAATTTTAGCTATTCATAAATATTTTTATGAAATAATTTTGTTTTTCATACTGTTTTACGGCATTTGGAGAAGTCGAGTGAGGGAGTGAAAATGGTCTTTTTTTAATAGCAAATACTGTTCTTCAAGTGTTTGGCTTTCAGTGGAGACTTGAAAAACTTGGAACCATGTTAAAAACAGTGTTAGCATTTTAGATAGAATGCTAATATGAGAGACATGAGAATAATGCTTTTATTTGTCAGTGGGCAAAGAGTGAAAAGAAAAGAATTGAGTAGT
This sequence comes from Pardalotus punctatus, assembly GCA_013400915.1. Lineage (NCBI taxonomy): Eukaryota > Metazoa > Chordata > Aves > Passeriformes > Pardalotidae > Pardalotus > Pardalotus punctatus. The sequence goes on from VZTX01025437.1 coordinate 27,142, forward strand.
AGAAATGTTCTGTTGGTATTTAGCAAAATAAACACCTGCGTTCTGGTAGAGTTCAATTTTGACCTAAAAATCAAACATTTTATTTTGGTTCTATTTATTTCTTGCAACTCGCTTTGTTTCACCTTGCACAGGACACTCTTCTGCTCCCCCTTCCTGTAACTGTGAACTTGAAACTGTCCTAAATTCAGAAATAGTTTTCTCTCCCCTGACTTTTAGCAGTTAATTTGTTTTTAATCACAGGAAGGGCATTTAAGAAGTGATGCTGAATCTGCCTTTGCTAGATGCTTATGTAACATTTCTGTCTTCCTATGCTGTTTTTCAGTTGTGGTTTGTAGACCTCAAGGAATGTTGTTTATTTTTAAGGGGTCTGCTAAAGCCTGTTAACAAAAGCAAGCTCAGATATTCTTTTCAGGCATTTACATACATGCAATTTCTTATGGTTGGCACCGTTGCTGGAAGTCTCAGAGTGTAGTGACAGTTCAGACCAGGGAATAGAACAGATCAGCAAAGAGGAGTGGGTTTCCAGGACTAATTTTTTGTGGGAGTCAATGGGAAGCCAGAACACAAGCTTTTCCAAGAGCAGAGCAGGATGAAGGACAGTGCAAAGCAGAAGTTAATATGGAAAATAAGGAACAGGGGCAAGGACGCATGAAGTATGCTTAAGTTGATTTTTGCAGGGGCAGTTTGTAATGTCTAGGCCAGAGAGATTAGTGAGAGCTCTTTGTTCAACGGGCACTTTCTACCATCTGTGAGTAGATTGAAGAGTACCACAGGAAGAAGGAGGTTTTTGTTTTTTCTTCAGGTGTTCACCATCAAGTAGTTTTGTATTTAGACAATATGGAGCACTTATAGCATATAGAAAATAGAGGAGCAAACCTGCTTTAAGGACAGTTCAGGAATGAGGCATCTTTCCCTCCCCTTTTCTCCTGTCCCCACCTGCAGGCTTGCACATCCCTTATGTTATGTCACTCTCCTTACTGCTCTAGATAAACAAAATGGTCAGTGAAGAAAGGCTATTACTGATGAAAAAGGCAAATAGAATAAAATAAAGCACAAAGTGTAATCAGTAGCTGCTTCACTTAGTCTCTTCTGTGTATCTGTCTTTGGACAAATTTGGACAAATCTTGACAGAAATTATACCCTTGAGAGTGGGCCCTCTCTGGTGGAGATGTTCATCATAGGAGTAGTCCATACCAACAGGAGGTGCTGCTGTTATGGAAGGATGTCAGAAGACATGGAAAGCACCTCTAAGATGAATGTGGCTTATCTACCAGCCCATGAAGAAGTTAACTAAGGAGAAGGCAATGATTTTGACAGTATGTTTTCATGAGCAATTGTGACAGTGCAGAAACTACCAATAGCTTTAGGCCTGGTGTCTGAATTCATTAATGAGCCTTAATGTATCTGAATTCATTCAAATTAGATTTTACAAGTCAAGAGATGCAGGAGAAAATTAAAGCCTAAACAAAAGAAGTGACATCCTCCTTGAATAGGAGGAGATATGTTTTTGGTCTCATGGAGCCCATATTTCAGAATTTAGAATAAGCATAGAGAGCAATACAAAGGTTTGCAGTAGATGTGTATAAGCATAGAGAACAATACAAAGGTTTGCAGTAGATGTGTATGAGCTCTTAAAACACTTTTCACCAATTGTGCTTGCTTTATACTTTTAAGATTAAGCTGTTTCTAAAGGGAAAATGTCAAATTGAGTTGAGCAAGTGGCGTAACCATGTGGATTTGAATGGACTATGCCCTGATGTGCCACTTTATGAGGAGGATTGACCCAGGACTGAGGATTACAAGAAGCCTCTTGCTTTGTGGGTGTTGTTGGGAGAGGCAGCAGACCTGTCGCTGGTGTCTAGGAGCTGTGATGCTTCTGGGTAACTCTGCAGTTGTGAAAGGGGAAGGAATTTTGACTGGAGAGGGTATGAACTCTGTCTGGTTTGTCAAGAGTAAGGTAATTTCCTTATGAATTGGCCATAGGTAACTACCTTTTAATACTGTTATGCAAAACTGAAAAAGGTATTTAAATATTACTCAAAAGAAGTCATTAAAGAAAGCCTTGAGGCAGACTAACTAATGTTTAATGATCTTCAATTCAAATTATAACTTGCTATTTCTGTCTATTGAGTCCTACTATTGTCTTCTCTGTTTGTAGGTTTAGCCATTCCACATCAGATTATTAGGAACTGCAATTAAAGTAATACTCCTATGGCCCGTAAACATTTTATCTTCTTGGCATAGCTTCTGAAATTAATTTCTCACAAATAATGCAAAATCTTAACATTGTCACTCTGTCACAGAAGTGAGGATGTGTTATGGTTTTAATTTTGTTCTTTGTTTCGGTGTCCTTCCTGCTCTTCCTTTGTTTAGGAAGGGCTAGATGGACAACAATGGATTACCATGTGCCAGAGAAAGCAGATGTCCAAATCTGAAGGAGTCTGTGATTTCTTCTTTCAGAGACTCCTTAGCATTGCAAACAATACTGTTAAAGGGAATTAGACTTTGTCTTGTCAAATATCAGTGGTCTGTCACCTCTTTTTGGTTCTGCAGTGTTGTGAGATGATCTTTGGCATATTCTCCAGTTTATCAATGTTTCAATTTTTTGTTTTTTCCTTTTTTTTTTTTTCTTTTCCATTTCTTGTTTGTTTGTTTTTGTTTTTTTAGGTTTATTGTTGGCTTTTTCAACTATCATAGTTGTCCTAATATTACCCATACCTGCATTCCTTGTCCTGGGAAATTTTCAGAGCATCTTAAGTGTAGTATAAACACTTTCTTATTAATAATTTCCAAAATTATCCCATAATTCTGTTAAAGGTTACTGAGAATTAGAATTTTTTCAGGCTGTCTCTGTACTTGTCTCTCACCAAATTGTCTCTCACTTTTCTAGCAGTCAGCTTTTAAAATATTTAAAGACCTAGCCAAGTTAAATTTCAAGGAGATTTTCATGTTGTAATGATCACTAAAAATAGATAATTCCTTTTCCATCTTAATCCCTACTTTGGTGGGTGATTCTTGTCACTGAGTTTGGTAAATTATTTAAACATTGGTAGGTAGCTAGTCAATTTCCCAATTATTGTCAGTGTAATTACCCTGACCCCACTTTTATCTGTTGGCTTGCCAGCAGCACCTCTTGCCAGCAGTCCCAGTGGAATGGATTCCCTGCTGAGCTAATTGCATCTAAATTTGATGCTCCCATTACCCTGCCAAGTTCACCTCTAGCTGTAAATTGCTTTGTGACAAGCTCTGACAAGACAAAAATATAAACTGAGTTGCCAGCTCATGGATTGTGTTAGAAATTAGTACAGAAAGACCATTTGAATCTGTTCTGAAGTCAGAAATTGGAAATGGCTTTCTCACCCTGCAAGCTATTCTCCTGCCCCACTGCATAAAGTTCCTTACCTTTAGTTGGAAAAGCCTTGTCTCTGTTGCAGTGAATCCTTATGTTTCTATGCTGTGTGTTTTGAGTATGTGCTTGGTTTCTGTGAAGGTAGGTAAGGATGAGGGAGTTCACCTCCATGTAAAGCATGAGTTGAGTATAAGCCTGAACTGCCTTTTGGCATGGTTAGTTTGACTTTTCACCAGATGGCCTCTAAGTTTTCCTCTTGCCTTTATAGAACAGTTACAGATTCAAGTTAAATTCTTCCCATAAGGTTGGCAATACATAGTAAACCCCATGATCATTAAAAAGAACACATCCTTAAAAAAAGGAGCTGAAAGGATGTATGTGTTAAAGCATTATTAGAGGTATATAGCTGACTTTTGGACTCAGGATGAGCAAGGTGGAATTAATAAACATTTTACAAATAAGGAGGTATATACCCTGATCTACGTTTTTCCGTCACTGTGTGACAGAAAGAAGATTTCAATGTCTTTACCTTGAATGTCTCTTGTAATTAAATAACTTAGTTAATTTTGATAACCAGTCAAAAAGATATATCTGAGCTATCATGGTATCTTGATTCATAAATATCAGTTGAAGCATAAACCCCTAAAATTATAGTATATATTATAGTACTATAATTAATAATTTTTGCATGATCTGTCCCCAGTACAGAGGCTAATAGAGCCATAAAATATATATCAATGCCAATATATAAATTTAACAGTGATCTTATTCTGTGCATGCTTGCAGTACAAAGCTAATGTTTTTTAATGTTTGACTACTTTTCTAAATGTGCTTTCTTTGCATACTTGGGCTCTTTTTCAGAAGGTTGAGGACCTTCAGTGTGTGTATACATAGATATTATACAAAAGCATGTCAATATTTGATACCTCTCAGTAGTGCAGCTGTCCTCAATGTGTATGAAATACTGCTCTGCCTTTTTAAATTGTTTGAATGTAAGAGGTTGATCCATAGGAAGGTTGTTCCTCCTGGTTTCACATCCATGAAAAAGTTCAAGTAATGTAAACTGTTTCAATTTATTTTCTCAGGTATCAAGAAGTAAAATAATGTACTGCCAGAATGTATAGCCTATATCTGTTTCCCTTCACTTACATTGTAAAAGACAGAAAAAGTAACCTTACAATAAACTTAAGGGCACTAGTGTAACAAACTTTTACTATTTTGGTAATTTTGATGTAGTTTCAATCATATCAAATATGTATTTGAAAGTTTTACCATGTGTAAAATTGAGTTCTTTGTAATGAAAGAAATAATGCTTGTAGAAACTGTGAATACAACATGCAATTTTAAAATCCAGTGCTGTTAGGTATAAAGTTGTTAAATAATTGGATCTTTTCACGTGATAATCTCTGAAATGCTCTAATGATTATGCATACAAATTATTTGTTCTTTATGCTTCTCTGCTTCAAATAGTTTATTCCTCATTGGGAATACCTGTAAAACTATCCAAAACTTCCATGGTTCTGCCCAAAGCAGTTCACAGGAGTGATAGCACTTTGAGACTCGGGTGTTTTTTGACTCCATAAATTTTACTGATGATCTGTCATCATGATGTTTATTTCAGCATAGCATTTTGGTAGCTAGTGTGAACAAATTCTAGTTTCAAGGGGGGATGGATTTATTTTCAAGAAAGCATTTTTAATTTTTCCCATGCATGTTTGCTCAGGTATATTGCAGTCCATTTCTGATGTGTTCATTGATATTTGGATCTGAGGTGAGAGCAGGTCATTACACATCCCTGAAGAGCATGCTAGATCCCTGATAGTATGTATCAGTGTTTGAGCACTTTTCTCTGCATCTTGCAATTTTTTTCTATTCAAGACCCAGTGCTTTATTTGGTGTGTGTGCAAACACATACATGTTATGGTTAACTACTTTTCAGAAAATACTGATGCAGATATGTCCATACCAACACAGGAATGTTTTCTTTGTTGGCTGAAAAACTGAGATATATGCAAACTGTGGAAGTGTTTGGTTATTTGTATTCCATTTAACAAATGTTCTAGGTTTAAACAAATGCAGTCTACAAGAATACTGTTTGTTTCTTGAGCCTGTTTCCTTCTCTCCTGTGTTAAATTCCTGAGAAGAAAACTGTCTTGAAACTTCCAGTTTGAGTCTCATCCTGCTTTCTTGGTCATGTATCTTTTAATTTAACTGTAAAATTGTTAAAATAATATCATTTTATGTAGGATAAAATTATATTAATGTATGTTTCGTTACTACACGTGGTTCAACCATATAATCATGCATTCATATTGCACTTTGCATGTCCTGTCTGAGGAGAACTCCTCACCTTCTTTTAGATGAGGCTCTGACACTAAAACCAGGCTTCTAAAAAGCTGTATTAGAGTTAAGGTCTAAAATGTTTTGCAGTACTGATAAGACCTCAATTTTTAAAAATGGCTTATTTTTTTTTCTTTGTTTTGAGAATATTTTTATTTTTGGTATCATCAGGGCCAAAAATTAAAAGAAAATTATTTGCAGCAAACTAGTGACTAACAAGTACTAAAAAAATAATTTAAGGCACCTGTCAGTACAGCTGTGGAATGCTGGTGTTTCTGGCCCTGGGCAAAAGACAGAATGTCAGGTTAATGAGTTAACTTGTTTGATTTACATTCACATCCCAGAATAAGCTGCTTGAGTGCATTATACTGTATGAAAGTGTATTTGAATGCCTTAGTGGTACTATGTGTCTCCTTTATAAATCCACTAATACTTTAGTATGTTCACTGCTGGAAAACTCCCTGAACCTTTGAGGTTTATTCCTTATGGGAGAGAGTAAACTTGAGTAGAAATTTCGTGTTTTAAAATGTTGTTTTAGAATGACAAAATAGTGTGTCAATCTTTGTATTTCTCAGCAAGGTGACCCAAATGACACAATCCCCCACTGCTCTTGTAGTAAGCTGCTGAATCTTAAAGATTTCTTAATGCTGCTTCTCAGGTTGTGCAGTTCTGCAGCTGAGTATGTTTTGAAATGGATGCAGCAAATATTATGGAGTCCTTTGTGGGAGTCAGGGATTTCAATAGCTGCTTGCTTGAGCATCGTGCTGCTTGAACGCAGAAACGAGCGGGGTGTGTGCGCTGAAAATGGTAATGTTTGAATTGTAATGAAGCCATGGATTTTTCTGAAAAGTACTCTTTACAAACTCAGTAGCATTTTCCTGATAGCTTGCAAGGGGCAGGAGGAAACCTTTCTGTTAAGCGTGGCCAGTTAAAATCCTTTGCTTTATTTGTTTAGGGGTTTTTAGCCTTTCTTTCACTGAACACTGGGCAGAGACCTAAGTGTTTTCATCAGTATGAGACTGAGAGGTGAGAGGGGAACATGCTGCCACATGATGGCAGCAAAATCCTGCTCAGGACTAGGTGCTTATGGAGTCCTTCAGGTGTTGAGACTGGCTTCTGTTCCATCCCCTGCCCTTCCATAAGAAAAGCTAAAAGGAATGCTTTTATGTATTTTGGAGATAACACAACCATGGATGCTATTAATGCATTAATTCCAATAAGGCTGCGGCTTCTCAAAATGCATTCTCTAGTTTATTAGCTAACGTGCTGTTTTAAAAGTTTTGGGTACATTTATCTTTGCTTTGAAATGTAATAGGCTTGCAAATTATCAATTCACATGCTTATTAACAAAATAAAAGTATCCAACTAGCAGGAAGTAAGAGTGTACTGAAAGGACCCCATTCTTAATGTGAGTAAGAAGACATTCATCACTTCCTACCTTCATATTGACCACAGTGCCTTTGGGAATGTGCTTTACAAGGCCTTTCTGTCCATCTGCAGTAGCTGACTTAATGTATACCACTGCTTGTTTTGTAGTCTATTGCAATAGTTCAACAGTGATCTTATATCTTTCCTGTCTATTATCTCAGTATATCACTACATCCAGCTTTCACATTTTGTAAACTCAGATGTTCTGTCTTATTGGTGTTAGGGGTGTTATTTTTGCTAGTTAAAACAATTGCCAAAAATTCTCCCCAAATCTGGTAGTAAAATGTGTATAAATACACATTTGTACAGCTAGCAAAATACGAACAAGATTTAAGAGAGATTTCATCTTTAGCTTGTGCTCCTATCAGATGTAAGCATTGAAAAAAGTTAAGATGCACATTCTGAATTAATTTTACCCTTTATGAAACTGTTAATGTCTTATCAAAAAAGTGAAGAGTGCATCTTTTTTGTGGTTTTTTCTGTGTTTTCTGTGATTGGATTTGTTGCATAATTATCCGCTCCTAATGCTGTGCTCACGGGCATATTTCAATCTTCTTGCATGCTCTGAGTTGCTTTTTAGTTTAAGTTGTGTTACTTGGTTATTTGGGAACTGTAAATCATCTTTTTTAAAAAGAAGCAACATCCACAACGAGTGGCTTCAGTGTCAGTCTTGAACTATGCAATGCTCTGGTCAGATTGGTGCTGTCAGCTTTCTAATGGAGACCTAATGAGCAACGTCAGTTCAGACAGCTACATTTGAGCCACAACCTGACTGTTTTGAAAGAGCACAAAGGTATGGGCTTTTTGAGTTCCTGCTGTGTAGTCAGCTCTAGCTGGGTTTTGTACAACCACATCACTCAGGTCCCTGTTCAGCAAGTGCTTTTGGATGCACCTCATACCAGTACCCCAGAAGCGATTGAGGATTGGATTGGATTGGATTGGATTGGATTGGATTGGATTGGATTGGATTGGATTGGATTGGATTGGATTGGATTGTTGGGTGTGCAGGAGGAGATATTTCTGACTCTGAGCTTCCCTCTGGCTCTTCACAGTCATGGTTGCTTACCATCGCCTAAGGACAGTATTTCAGGGAGCGTTACACATAGCTTTCAGCTATATTATTTATTATCACTATGGATATTTATTACACACTGTAATCTCTGTAGTAACCCAGACAGCTGTCTTAAGCAGTCCAGTGGGATCTTTCTGGTTTTAAGCACATGAGGACCAAGAGGAAGGTGCTTGGTTACTGCAATTGTTGTGATGTTGGCTCCAGGGTTCCCTGTCCTTTCTCCTATATGCAGGTTAAAATGAAATTTAGCCATGACCTGCAAAATATCTGTTAACAGGGAATTCTTTGTGGCTTGCCTGTATAATGAGCTTACCTTAAGAGGGGTTCAGACCCAAGACTAGCTAATCCTAGCAAGGGGGACAATTTAGGCTGGGTTATATTTGAATGGCTCAGACCAAGTTGTTGGTGGTGTAAGGCAACAGATGAAACAGAGAGGGTAAAGGAAGATTTTTCCGGCACTATGTGGTTATGCTAAAACATTCTGTGTGTTATACGATTGCTCCCCTATCTTAAGTTTACTCAGTGTTCTTACAAAATGGGATTATGAGCCAGAAAAAAATTCCTGATTTTATACCCAGTTATCAGTAGAGGGTGCTATGTAGCTTTTGAATTTGATCTGCATAGGTTTTGTGTTTATCAAAGATATTTTTAGTTAATAATTTATTATTCAAAATTTAGTTCAATTATACCTTTGCTTACATTAGCAGTGCAGTTTACTGTGATAGATCTTGGTAATATTAATTTGATTCTGCAAATTAACAGATTTTCTATTTAGCAGGATTCCATGTTATACTGCGATCAGCTCCGTTATAATGATTTTATGATTAGAGAATGTTTGCTCCTATTTATATATGGTAATAAATTTATAGAATCTAGTTTATAGGCTTACAAAAACACAAACACCATCATCTTATTTCTTACTGGTGTTTGCTGTCAGTGTGATAGCAATGTCATCAGATGAGATGTACAGTTTCTAAGTAGCTGTGCAAGCAATTCATCATTGAGGATAGCAAGTGAATGTCAGAAGGAGGTTGTGTGGAAAATAGGGATAAGGAAGGCAAAACCAGCAAACAGGAGCTGAAGGAAATGGAAGATGAGGAGAGTAAGCAGATACAGAGAGATGAGGCTGATGAAGGCCAGATGAGATTCTGATTTTGCAGTTGTTGCTTTGCTAGCTCTGCCTTCCCAACTGCTCTGCCCTAATTGCCTTTTCAGGCTTATAGAGTTTCCGACTCTTTCCCAGAGTCAGTGTCCTGGCTGCTTGTGGTCTCCTCTGTCACTTGCTGATAGGTGGAGCTATGAATTTTTTTTATAAACAGAAAACGGACTGTGCTCGCTCTTGGCCTTTTGATTATCTTCAAGTCTGGCGGGAGATGATTTGATCTCTTAAGTTTAGGATCTCTTAGTTCTTGGAAGAAGTCTTATTAGTAAAAGATTTTTGATTTCTGAGAACTGATAGACTCCCCTGGTACTCTGCTCTACCCATCTGTCCTTCTGCCATTTCCATTTTTGGTGAATGTGGGATAAAAGGTGTGGTCTGATCTTGAAATACTTTTGGCTTTTGTAGAAAGACAGCTGAAGATGGAGAAGTTTAGTGAAGATTGACTCTTCATTTAGGAAGGCATGAACAACCATTGTTCTATCCCCCTGCTGTTTTGTTGAGTCACCTTGTGGGCAGGAATTCCCAGGCTACTGTTCCTGCATAGCCTGGGCTACATTTGCCTTTTTCCTGCTGTGAACAGGGAGACTTAGGGTTGCACCCACAGTGACAAGGAACAGGACAGCTTATCCTGAGAAAACAAACAAAAAATCCCTTGCCTTCCTTCAGATTGGACAAGGTTTCTCTGTAGTCTGTTATCTATGGGAATCTTACTCCTGGGAGACATTCCTCAAGGCTTCCTCCACTTTTTTCCTGCTTAAATCTTCTGGTTGTGATCCAGGATCTTGGATGACTGCCCATCCTCTCTGTACTGTTTTGTTAATAACTGCTGACAAAGGAGGTGATTCTTAGAGAGGGCTGCCTTGTGGCTGGGACATCAAGTGGGTTGCATTTGGACCATGTTCTTATTTCCTAGTACTGTCCAAAGGGAACAAGGCAGCTGTCCTGACTCTATGGAGTGGCTCGTGCTGCTTTCTGTAGCAGGAGGAGTGTGGAGTGCAGAGGAAGCCATTAGGGTCAGGTGCTTGGGGTGCTCTCATTTCGGCTCAACTGAGAGTTCTGCTGGAGCGGCAGATGGTGAATGTCAGGTCTGGAATTCAAGCCTGATAGCAATCAAGGCTTTGAAAACATAAACTCCCTAGCTCAGAAACCAGAGTCAGGATGGCTCCTCTGGTGACATCCCAAGGCTGATTGTGTTCCTGTTGGTCCAGGCAGAGCTAGCAAATCCTGGAAAGGAGGATTGTGTGCATTTCAAGCTGCCGGTGTGACACTTCAGCCCTGCTTTTAAGGATTCCAGACATTGAACCTTGTTCCAGAACAATGCTAACCACTGCAGCTGAAGTTAACAGCCAGTTATGTGTAGGACAGCCAAAATTTTAATGCCTTAACAAGGGTTACACAGCTGCCTTTGGGAATAGGCGACCAAAGGCAAGGAGGGTTAACTAAAATTAATAAGGTGCCTTTGGGGCAAGTGTAGGGTATGCAAGAGGAGAGTTTTAATCTTTGCGCTGCCATAGGCTTGCTGGCTGACTGTAGGCAGATTGCTCCAGTTTCTTCCTGCTTGTCTTTATGCAAAATGAGAACAACAGATATTGGCTACCTCGCATGAACACTTAGGTGCTTGCACCTCATGTAGATACAAAAGTAGTAAGAGCCCAAGGCAGGTATCCAGAGGCAGTGGAACAATGAGCTTGGAGCAGAGTGCCTGGTATATAAGTCCCATTTGGAAAAGAATTAGGAAGAAGTATTCAAAATAGATCTCTTCCCCAAGTAACAATTGCTTCATTTCAGTAAATTTCTCTCTGAAACCTAGTCCGTCATGTCATGGTAACACACCATTTGTGCAACCCAACAGGCACTGCTGCTCTGATTGCAGATTTTAGCAAATGTTTAAGTGCTGTACCTAGAACACAAGGCAGTAAGGAAAAACAATAAATAGCACCTGGCTCAGGGCCCTCCAGGGTGAGTTTAAGCTCAGTATGGAGGATATCTGAGCTAGCCTTACGTGAATTAGCTTATGTATTATTGTTATCTTGCTAGGGCAGAAAGAAGTTCTTGTAACCTGAATTCTCAGCAAGGTAAATCAGTACTCACCGAATTCAGTGCAGGTGAGACCAGAGTAGCCTGGTACCTAAGAGGGCTTGTTGGAAGCAAGTCCAGGATCTCTGCAGTATCTACTCTGCAGTTTTGCTCTATAGATGTGCAGCTCTAAACCTGAATTGTTGTCAATGGACAGAAAAAAGCACTTCTGAAGAGTGATTCCTTGAGAGTGTTCATCTCAGGATGAGGAAGACTGTGATAGAGAAGTATCTGTTTCTCTATGGTGGATGTAATAAATGAAGTGTATCTGAATTTGGGTGTTAACCAAAATTGTGGGTCTGTGCTAGATTTCAGACATGGAGGTGGAAGGTTCCCAAGTCCTGTGAGCCAGTAGTGTAATTACAGGCTTTCTCCTGCAATGTTTCAGGAATACTAGGAAAATATTGCTACTTAAACCAATCTCTTTCCTTTCTGTCCTCTGTGCACAGTGAAATACAGTTCAGCTCCTCTAGTACTACCACTTCAGAGAGCCAAGAACCGTCTTCTGGGGATCAAGCAGCGAGCGCGCTTCAGCAGCAGCTCCTACTGATGGTGGCCAGAAGGACCCTTTCAGAAAGCCCACGGGTACATCATAATATCTGAGCTTCTAGCATCTTGATGAACTGCTCAATAAACAAATGCTGTAGGCTTGTTCCTGAGACAATTTTGTTGATTTTGCTGTACTGCTTTTCCTGGTATTGCTCGTGTGGGAGAAGATGTGTTTTATGTTGATGGATGAAACTCAGCTGTTTTCTACTGACACTGAGTGGTGTCCTGGGGGAGTATTTAAAGACTCCATTACCAAAGAAGTTCATCTTCTATCTTCAATCGTATTTCATTTGGAAGAGGACACAGCTGTTAGGATTCTAGACACACCACCAGGTTTTAATAATATGAAGTTTATTCCAGATTCATTACTATCATAAAACCTCATGTCTGGTTTCACTTTTCTGAACTGGGCAACCAGACCTCTGAATATCTGCTCTGGAATGTTGAAACCACCTCCTTAATGCAGCTGGTAAAAGAAAAAGGCCCTCAGACTTCAGTTTGCATGGTCATATGTGGACTGAACTTTACAGTGTTTGGGGTCTGTGACTTAGGGCTGTGATCTGTTTTTACAATTCCTTTTATAATAATTTGACTTTCTCTCTGCCATGGCGAATTCTAGTTTGATATTTATGAATAACGTTAAAACAAAAGTTAATTGCCTTTCATCTTAGATTTCACAGAGGAACGTAAAGCTAGAAGCAACTTGTATACAGGAACTATTTTAAATTAAAAATCAGTAAATTGTCCCAAATAATGTCTGTCATATTTGGACATTGTCTTCTATCTAAAGGCTCAGATGTTTTCCAGGTATTTATAGTCTTGCAAACTGCCTGTAAATTAGAGAACAATTGTCATTTCTTCTCTCTCTTTTGGGAAGACTGCTCCTTAAGGTCGCATAGCAAGTTTGTAGCAAGGTCAGACAGTAATTTCAGCACTTCCTGGTTTCTGAATTTTTTTATTAAATGTGAAATTCTGAGCCTGCATAAGTCTGGAGAAGTGTGGTCATTGATTCCAATGAAGCTAGGGCTTCAGGCTGTCTCTGACACCATATAAATTTATGAAGTGAATTTTTAGAAGCCCTTTTTGATAGGAGAAACAGACTTGAGTGACTTGCTCAGGGTTAGTCAGAGAGTTTCCCAAATGCAGCTCAAAAATCTGACTCCCACCCTAGTCTCACATAGAAGATTTCATCCAAAGACTACAGTTCCTCAGGAGCCAAAATGTTCACTTATGCACTCAGCTAAAGATGTTTTAGGCTCTTCTGAGGCCTGAACGATTAGATTCTCGGGTGTTTTTAGTGAACTCTCTGCCACCATTTTGATTTTTTGATCTAGTTTAGTAAGCAATCTACATTAGATGTGTGAAATTAATGATTGCAGTTGACTGAGCTTTGCTTTACTTTCTATTGGGTAATAGGACCCAAGAGAAACAAAACTTTGCCAGTGTTAGCAACTGCAATATTTTAAAACATGTTTTTTTCCTTTAAAAATGCCCCAATCCCATGTTTAAGTTACTTTTTAAAGTAGTAATAAAAATATTAAAATTTGGACTATATAAACTACTTTCAATTTTAAAGTCAGCATAGTGAAAGGATTGCAATTGGTCTCATGACTTTTAAATCACTTGGAATTGTTAATAAAGGAAAGAATGCCGAATAGCCTGGCATCCCCTTGTGTGTCTCAATGCTCAGAAACATGAGGGATTGTCCTGCACTACTAGCAGTTGAGCTCCCTGGCCCTGCATGGCTGTATGCCTTTAGTCATTTGGAGGCATGAGATAAAATGCCTGAACTTTAATTTCTTTCTCCAGAGCTTATGCTAGCCTGTTTCACCTCATGTTTGCCAGCAGACTCAGGATATCAACAAGTTGATTCCCAGCTGATGCACTGCAATACATTAAGTCATGTGTAAACTATGTGTAAAATTCCTTTTCCTGGAAAGCAAAGATTAGAAATTATTCCAATGTTCTGAGAAAAAAATTAACAATTCCTTTGTGCAGGTGGACATGTTGTTTAAAAAACTGTGTTTTGCTAACAGTTATAATTCGACGATCAGTTGCTTCACTCAGAAATCCCCTTCCCTGACTAGAAAAGTTAATCTTGCATAAATAACTCTAATATAGACATTGCATAGAGGTGCATAATAGGCATATTTCTTGATTAATTATCTTTAAGGAGGGGCATGGAAAAGGCTGCCTAGAAGGAGGTTGAAAACCACTAGACATCGCAGTGATTTGACATCTCAAATTCTTTTTCTTGAAAGAAAAATAAGTGATTCCCCCCTCCATAATGTCAGTAATGGTGCACCTTGGAAAGAAATCACTGCTTTGCAGAGGTGTTTTCCTTCTGTTGTTTAGCCTTGCAGGCTTGGCTGATGGTCTGTAAATAGTTGGAGGAGAGTTGTAGAGAAGAGTTGGAAAAGGCCTTAGAATCTGACAAAAGCAATATTTAAAAGGATGGATTTATGATTATGATGGTAAGATTAGAGACTCTTAAACTAGGGGTGTTTATGCTATTTGTGCTTGTTTGCAATTTTTTCCCCTCTTCTTGCTGTTCTTGAGGAGGCACACCTGATGTGGTATTCAAAGCATCTCAGGAAAGATAAACAAAACTGTGTTCTGGAAGATTATTTGATAAGTCACACCTCTGTGCCTTAAAGCCTACTTAGTTATTTGTTTCTTTATTTAAGAACAAGGATTTGTCCTGCCATGTTTTTGTGTTGTGCTGTAATTAGCCTGGTACATGGGAAAACCTTCATAAAGAAATTTTAGACAAGTACTGCATCAGGACTAAAAAATAATTACTTTTTAAATGAATATTAAATATTAATTTTTAAAGAATATTGTCACTATTAAGCTCCATAATTAATATAGCTTCTGTCCATCTGCAATAATTAATCTGGTGTGATATTTTTGTTTCTAATTTAAAAATCAGAAAATAAATATGAAAATATGCTCCCACTGCCCTGTTTAGGGAAAAAAAAAAAAAAGTCTGATATTTAATGTAAATTTGGCCTTTTCAACACCTGTTTTGCTGGCAGCTGTATGAGAGTATGAGAGAGTTTTGTGTATTTCTGGTTTGTTTTTACAGCAACCTGGCCAGGACCCTGAGGATTCTTCATGTTCTTCAGCACAACGGAAGCTGAACAGGCAGTTTTACAGATTTGTTATATTCCCTGGCAAGTGGATTAAAGTCTGGTATGATCGTCTTACCTTGTTGGCATTGTTGGACAGGTAAGCATTATTTTTTTAAAACTGCTCTATGTAGTGTTACAGTTTGTGGCTCCACATGTCCATAAAGCAATGCTGACCACTAGAGAAGAAAAAAGGGAGAATTGTGTTAGTGTCTTCTATGCAGGTTGAGTAGAGAGACGTGTTTTTGCTTAAGCTGAAGTTCAGGGTTGGTTTTGGTGGTTCTTGCTACCCTTCATCTTCAAGTAGAGACTTTGATTTATGTGAGTACGAGGTTTGTAGACTAGTCTGTAATTTAACTCACAGATGTTAGATCCAATGGTTTCTGATGAGAAAATCAGAACTAGAAGGGTCCCAGGGTATTGTAAACCAAGTACTCCCATCTTTGAAAAAAGAAAATAATTTGTAAAATGGTATTCAGGTGGAGATTTTTCAACTTCTGCTTCTGTTCAAGTTTATTTGTCTCTGCTTCTGGTGGGGGTGCTGTGCTATATGTGTTAACATGGGCTCCACAGCAGGAATTTCAGATGGCAGTTTTACCTGCTGCGGAAATCAGGCTACATGTCAGGGAGCTTTAAGCCCAGAGCAGATACTTACTTATCTGTGGTGTCTTATCTCTGTGTTTCAATTGCATGGAAATCTTTTCTGCTGATAAGCTCTCTTGTTACAGCCTGCATATTAACATGGTTTTTAATCTCAGCTTCCATGTTCTAATAGAACAGATAAAACAAATAAAACATCAGATGACAAATTTTGTCTTTCATCCAGTTCTTTGCTGTCAGATGTATACTTTTCATTAATGGAATGCCTTATTTCCTCATTTTAAAGTGTTTGGTTATTTGATTTTATTTGTAGTTGTTTGGTTTTTTAAAAATTTTGTTTGTGCTTTTATAAGCATACACTTTTCTACATTCAAATCATCTCCATTATGGAATTCTAATTGGGAATTGAGATGGGAAGGGATATTAGACTTCAGTGCATTTGACTTGTTTTCCTATACATTTTAACTATCATTTTGGATAAGGTTTTTTGTCATGGGGATGAAATACCGTCGAATATAGAAATGTTTTGGGATCCAGTACATTCTGATAGCTACAGCACTGACAGTTCATACCAACTACAAATGCACCTGCCTTGCTCTAATGAATCTATAAATATTTGTACTTCTCCAACGCTTTTGTTCACATAGGACAGAAGATATAAAGGAGAATGTATTTGCTGTCCTTCTAGTAGTTCTTGTTTCACTTCTTGGGTTCCTGACTCTAAACCAAGGCTTCTGTAAAGATATTTGGGTTCTGTTGTTCTGTCTCGTAATGGCCAGCTGCCAGTATTCTCTCCTCAAGGTAGGACTCCAGTTCATAGCCAATTGCTGAATTCTCTTCTAACTTCTATGAAGATAAAATCCTGTAAGCAAATATATTTTTTTCTGTTTTGTTTTTAGAGTGTTCAGCCTGATCCTGCTTCGCCAGTACATGTAAGTGTCAGTCAGTAAAACAAGTCTTTCTCCTTTATTATCACTTGTGTACTGTGAAATAGCTGGCTGTTCAGTGAAACACAGGTATTAGTAATTTGCTGTTCTAGCTGATTTATTAAAAAAAAAAAGACATCTGTGATTTCAAGACTTTGTACTAGGTTTAATTATTTTTAAGCTATTTGAATTTATAACTGCTATTAGAAAAGTGATTTTTCTTTAATATGTGCAGTAAAAATTCATCTGGACTGTCTTGCTGGTATTTGGTCCTGTGACATCACACAAACTTTTTCTTTGCTTTCATTTAGAAAGACAAAAAGTGCAGAAGTTCCAGATTAGCAGCTCAGTCGTTGCTTAGTTGGATTTTTTTTTTTTTTTTTGAGACTGGGGATCGATCTTTTTTATTTTTTAAATCTGCTGCTGAAGATGTATTTATTAACAGTATTATTAGCTCATCAAATGGCACAAGTGTTTTCCCTTTGTTACAATATGGTCAGTTTCTGTGCTTACATCCTGAAGAAATGGCCAAATCTTTGGGTGAATGCAGGCTGTAAGGATCCTTGCTGATTGCTATTTTTTTGTTGGGTGTATCTAAGGAATTAAAGTCTGATGGTGCCAACCACCTTGCAAAGAACCAGTTCTTTATACAAGTCTGTCCATGTTACAGGATTGGTTTAGGGGCATCATCCTGCAACTGCAACCTTACCACTCCGCCTGTCACAGTGTCTCAGCATTTTTGATTTGTGGATCTTGAAAGACATTGCAGTGGTCATAATGCTTCTTCCTTTCCTTTACACTGGATACTTAGTTGCTTATGTTTCTTATTTAGCTGTTTGAATATTTTTGAGGATATGCTCTCTTCCCTCAGGTTTCAAAAATGACATGTTGAAAACTTCAGGTCTGCTGGATCAGTTCCCTTTGGCAGGGAGCAATTATTTTTGTCAGTTTAGATGCTAGAAATACAGGCTGAACTTGAAATTTATGTTATTTACGTATGTACACTACACACTTCACTAGATGGATTTCAGAAGATTCTCAGTTTCCTTTCCATGTCAATTATTAAGGGGTGAAGTTATAGTGGTTTCGGTTATGATGCATTCACGGGAAGAAAACTGTCTGCATAAAAAGTAGAGAAAGGTAATAAACAGTAACTCACACCGTAGGGTAATATTTTCAATACATTAAAGAAATAATTCCATTTTCAGCAAAAAGTTGGGGGTTTTTGTGACTAAAATAGTATGATTTGTCAGCTCAATTGGCATCTGTCTAGATATAATAATGTGAACTGTAATCAAATAGTTTGCACATAATCAGACGTTAGTAATATGTGTGTTTGTTTAAAGTGGGTGGCTAACAGTTTAATCAAAACTTCATTATAAACATATCTTGCCTTAATTTTTTAATAGTTTTAAACATAAGGTAATGTTTAAACAGAGCATTTTTTTGTGCAGAATCCAGGTTTGAATTTCAGGTTCTCACAATACTATTACAACTGTTATTTGCTGTATTGTATTGTGTAAGTCATGCATCCAAGGAACAACGTAACAATAAGTGTATTCTCATCTTCCTTTTCTTTCCTAAAACTTTATTAGGGATACTTTCTTGCAAACTTTTTGGTGCACTATACAAACTCCAATAGAAATAAAATTTAGATAGTTTTTCCACTAATGGTTTTAAAGGTGGAGGTGTTATTATACTAAAATAGAAGATTAGCAATTTCTACATTATCTTTTTAACACAATAGGTATTTGTAAAAGCTTGCTTGAGCTACTAAGCACCTCAAAAACAGGACAACCAGAAGTCAAGAAAAGATACTCCGTGTACTGTTTCATAATTCATGTGACAGCATTAAAATTAAAGGAATAATGTCTCTTGATATTAAAGTAAGGATGCAGAACAGCAGAGGGATTAAAGAATGATCTGTTTCACCCCCATGAATGAAAATGCAGGTGAGATTTTTTTCAGTGTGAAACAAATCATCATGAGCTTCAGATCTGCACAATGAATTAAGTTCTATTCATGGATCCATGAGTAGCTGCTAATGCCTTACGCTATCCATGCCTGCCAAGGACGTTCCAAACTTCTTCCCTATCTCACAAGTGAAGTTTGTTACTGTTTGATGTGAATTGTGATTTTGTCGTCTCCAGCCTGTAGCATTTTGAAATATGAATAGCATCCAGTGAGTTCAGGAAACAGTGCCTGGAGATGCCATAAGCTTTCATTCCAAACTCCTTCTGAGTGCCAATGTATTCACTCGCTGCTGTTGAGGAAGAGCTGGCATTTATTGTTCCTGCAGGTTTCGTACTGTTACCTGCTACAAGATGAGTCTAATTTTCCTGTCAGCTGGAGATTTAGCCTTTCCAGTTCTGGTCCGTTGGGAACTGGTGGCCTTTAGTTGCTGTTTACACAGGGGGACGTGTTTCTGGGATGGTGAAATTTAGGAACAGCCTCCTCACTGGAGTGGTGGAGAGAAAAAAATCAATTCCATTCCAAAGTGTGTTATGTTTTGCTGTTACTGACCTGATACAAGCGAGCTGCTGGTGACTGCAGGTTATTAAATTCAAAGATCCAAGAGATCTTTGTCATGTGCATTTCAAGGTTTTAGACAAAGCTTAGGCAAGGTTTTGCATTTGGTAAATGGCTATATAGAAGGATCAGGAGAGCTTGTCTCTAGGTACCTCATAAGACACCTGTATAGCTCAGGATCTAGCACAGGCTTGCAAAGGCATTTGGGCTTGAGAGATTGCAGTCATGCTTTTAACAAGATTTAGAGAATCTCTTGCATAAATTCATTGTCTCAGTCCCATTACGTGCCAAAGCAGAAAGCTAACTTAGTTGTGTAGCTACCATAGGCAGTTTCATAAATCCCATAAGGCACTTTAAAAGTATTTTTAATTTGTCCCTGTAAGCGTTTCTGTAGAACTGAGCACATGCACATTTCTTTATATAAAAAGTCTTGTCTTTTTCCTCTTACATATATGCACCCCCAAAGAAACAAAAAAAAAAAATCATTAGATCTTTTTAAAATTTTCCCATCAAAATGCTTTGCAGTAAAACCTGCTATTTTAGTAAATGGAAGTGTTTGTGAAATTATTGTTGGTTGAAAGTCTTAATATTTTTATATGAATATGAGATGTATCACTGCTGTGTTGGTAGGATGTGAATATGTTTCTGAAACATATTAATGAGAAACACGGACATGAAAAAAAACCAGTGACTTTTTTTAGCAGGCTTTGGGAAAGGAAGAGCTTTCACTGAAATTTTTATCAGTGAAGGAAAAAAAAAGATTGTTTAACAAATGAGATGTGAAACATAAAAGGAATTCTGCTTCATTATTTAAATTCTTCTAAATGAGAATGCAGAGTGGAGTAATTTCACCAAGATTAAATCAGTTTTGCATGTCAACATTGGGTAAGCTTGTCTAGTAAAACAAAATGAGCGCTTAATATCTAAAATATCTCGTTAAACAAGTTTTGCTGCCACATGCCCATTTTGGGGAAGGGCTGCCTAGCTTGGTCTGTCAGTGACAGGTACAGGAGGGCTTTACTCCTATTTTTCTGTTTGTTTCTAAAGCTTGAAAAAATGAAATGTAATGTCTGTTCCTTGGCTGTGACTTTTTGGAAGTGATCCTCTCTTTTCCAGAAGGTGTCTACTGTTGGCCTCAAACCACTCCTGTTGCAACTCATCCTCCTCTCATGAAGCATGTAAATGACAGTGAAATACAACACTAATACTTGCAGCAGTACCTTTTTCTTGTGTTGCGTTGCATATTCCCCGGATGTGGGGACTGGAGTATTTGTTGTGCTCTAAGAAGCTCATTCAGCTCGAGCACATCCCAAGTGGTACAAGAGCTGTGCAGACACTGAGTGCATTGCTGCTGCATTGCTTTGCTTCTATTGATATGGTTCTAGACAGATTTCCTTTTCAGGATTGTGTCTCATTCCCCACCACCACCTGAAAAACAGGGAAGGTAGTACTTGCTCACATTTTGCAGCTTTCAGAACACCTCTGGAATCTGCTTCCTCAATCATATCTGGCATTATTGTAGTTAGCATGGTATGGGTGATTGGATTGTATTAGTCTATTCTAACTAAGATAGAAGTGACCTACGATGATCATCCAGTCGGCTTCAGGGCTGACCAAAAGCCAAAGCATGTTGTTAAGAGCATTGTCCAAATGCCTCTTTTAAACACTGACAGGCTTGGGGCATCAACCACTTCTCTGGGAAGCCTGTTCCTGTGTTTGACCACCTTCTCAGTAAAGAAATGTCCCTGCCTGATGCAGCTTAGAGCCATTCCCACACATCCATACCTGGCTACCAGGGATAGGAGATCAGCACCACCCTCTCTCTCCACTTCCCCTCCACAGGAAGCTGTAGGCAGCAGTGAGGTCACCCCTTTAGCCTTGTCCTCTCCAAGTTAGACAAGCCCAAAGTCCTTAACTGCCCCTTATAGGACATGCCTTCCAACCTTTCCACCAGCTTTGTTGCCTCCTTCTGGAAGCCTTCAGGGACTTCTGCATCCTTCTTAAATTGTGAGGCCCAGAACTGCACAGAGCTCTCAAGGTGGGGCCACACCAAATGCTGATTACAGCCGGATAATCACCTCTTGGCCAGCTGGTGTTGCTGTGTTTGATGCACCCCAGATGCAGTTTTCCCTCGTGGCTGCTGGGGCTCACAGCTGACTCACACTGAACTTGCTGGTGACCAGCTCACCCAGGTCCCTTTCTGCAGGGCTGCTCACCAGCCACTCGTCTCACAATTTATACTTGTGTCCAGCATTACTCCATCCTAGGAGCAGGATCCAGCATTGCATCTCATTAATCACTACCCAATGTTCCAGTCTATCTAGTTCCCTCTGCAAAGCTTCCTGACCCTCAACAGAGCCAGCAGCACCTCCCAGTTTGGTGTCACCAGCAGATCTGTTAATGGTGCATTCATCTCCTACATCCAGATCGTTGATAAATGTATTGAGGAGAACTGGCTCTAGACCTGAGCCCTGAGGAACTTCCCTGGTCACCAGCCAGATGAAGCCCCTTTCACTATAGCCCTTTGAGCTCTGCCCACCCTTCAGCTAGTTCTTCACCCAGCAGACTATAAACTACTTTAGAAGTAAGAGTTAAATATGCGCTGTAAACCTAATTGAGTATGTCAATGTTCTGCGTGAAACTGCAAAGTGGGTGGAGGTAAACCTCTTGCAGTCATCAACTCTGTCTTACCCAGCTGCCTTCAAATAATCACCATGCAAAGATAAAACTGGTTTCCATAATTCAAGAGGTAAGACAAGAATGTAACATCACAGTAAAACAGACTTGCGTCTGGAGTGCACATCAGGATATAAAAACATTAGGCAATTGTTTGGGTGAATATTTATTGGTTTCTTTTCATAAGGCACAGGTCATATTTTACATAAATGTACTTTAAAAAAGGCCAGAAAGTAAAAGATTAAATTATTTTTCCTTTTTAAAGTCATACTTTTATCCTTATAATTCTCCACAGATCTTTTTGTCGACATGTGTCCTATTAAAAAAAAAAAAGACAGTAGTAAGATTGAAATTTATTAAACAGCAAGGATTTGTGTCCCTGACTTGATTCATATTCCATGGATGTGAGGCACGATATAAGCCCACCAGTTCCCTGTAATCTGCCACCTTGTTAACTGATTGATCCCAAAAGAGAGTATAGATCAGTTAATAGCAATGCCAACATATGAGCTTGGCTGGCAGCCAAACAAACACAGCCACTGTTTCAAGTCAGTAAGTAGACTCAAAAAAGACATGATCTTTTATTATACTCACTTAAATTACATTTTTCAAGTGAGAACAGTTGCAGCTTTATGCAAGGCAATCTTGGATTCTTGTCTTTGCCCCTGGCTTTTCACACTCAAGGAATCTTTTGACTCATCAGTGCTTAAAATGTCTTAGTTACTGTTAAGCTTGCTACCAGGAGAACTATTAAGATTTTTCTTAAGTGTCTATTAGTTTCTCTGGCCTGCAGCCCCACACAGTGTTTTGTAGGATTAGTGGAAATCAGTTGTGTGAAAGATGTGTATGAAAGACATCAGATGAGAATCCTTCCACATCCTAATTCCTTTGGATCATCATTTCAATGTGCTTCAGGAGAAGCAGACCAAAAACTGCTGACGAGTGTCACCCCCTTCAGAAGGCATGCTGATTTGTTGTCAAGTAGTTCAAAGCAACAAAAAAATTAAATTGGTGAAAAAAAATCCATCCCCATGCCTCACACTGTACTGGGGGTTCAATTAAAAAGAAATTATTTTATATTTCATAAAGTAAAGAAAAAAGTCGAGCCACCTGAAGCAGATGTTCATTAAAATAAAAGTAATATAGAGAAAAATTATTTTTCTGTTGAAAGATTCAGACAGATTGAGGGTTTTTTCTCCACAGAAAATGACAAGTCCAGGAATTAGTAAGTTTTGAAAGGTCTAGAAGGTTAGGTTTTCAAAAGCATAAATGATTGCTGGAGTCAGTCTTAACTGCTTGTTCTGCCTTTTGAAAGTCTCCTCTGGAGAAGATAAAATGCCTTGTAACATTTCTATTACTAATTATTATGTATAAGTCATTAAAATATTTTGTCTGACCCCTGACCCTCTCGCTAGTTTAATGCAGTGCATGCAGTAGGAGAATGAATACAAAATTCTAAATTTTTTTGGTTTTTTCTTCCAGGGACACAATAAAATCATAATCTACAGCAGACCTGTGTATTTTTGTATATTATGTGGCCTTATTTTGCTGCTAGATGCTGGATCTAAAGACACAAATCCTCCTGTTTATACGATGTATGGCCTGAAGCTCTTTTCACCCAGATCTCTCCAGTCAGCCAGAGACCACGTAATAGGTAAGTCAATGTTTTTCTTAGGACTGCAAAAAGGAATTAAGCATTAGGCAGGGAAGTCTGTGTTTTCCCATGCTGGCAATCAAACGCGTGTTATGGAGGCGCAACTCGAAGTCAAATTGATAGAAACATTTGGAATTACTTAAGACAGGGGTGGGGGGCAGCTGGCAACCTTCCCTCATGTAAAAGGATTTCTTAATGAAATGAGGCTCATAGAAATGTCTCTATAGAAATCTAAAAGTCACTGATGTTATTAGCAAAAGACATCATCTGTGAAATGCAGTTATCTTTGTAAGGGCTTGTTTGTGTGGAGCAGTTACTGCAGAATAACTTGAATTTTAAATTTAATGCCTGGAAGCGAATGCCTCAGACAGACATTTCTACTGATCATGAAGAAAAGTGCTTTTCCTTGTTTTAACTTAATCATACTGTCAATGTGACCAGTTAGTTTGGAGCAGCCACTCTGCAGTAGCTCTTTCAACCCGTTTCCTTCTAGACCATGTTTCGAGGTTGCTGAGGACATTCAGATATTGCCCCAAGACAGGTCTGATGATCCCTTGGCACTAATTTGGAGTGGGCACGGCTGACATTGCTCTATCAGGACACTTCCTCCTGTTGCACACCACACTCACAGTCTATAAATGTGCTGTTATACCAGCTGAACCACAGATACAAATGCTGAACTGGCCTCTCGTTAATAGTGCAACACTGTTAAGGTATAAAGTAGGAAATGTGAGGTTTACTGTAAAAGTTGTGAAAATTTGCCAAAAAGCTGTGTGGTAGTGTACCAAAGTGGGCCTGTTGGTTTGTCAATTTAGAACCAGGAAAAACCTACTGTAGTAGAAGAAAAACTTTTTGTGATGTAATGTAGGACCTTCGAGGTCTTTGTTCACCTGTGACTGGTGTGCTTGCTTTTTGCCATACTCAGATCAGACTTACTGCCTGAAAGGCATACTATTTTTAGGAAAGCCTCCTGGTCCTTAACATGGGTGCTATGGCAGCCAATTCTTCTCACCAGAAACAGGGAAATGTGAAGATCTGCATCTCACTTATTTTAATTAGCTTCTTTCATTACTTTTCTTTGGTCTCATTAAAGTTTCTCCTTACATCTTACTTTGTCTGTCAAAGGTGAGCAGTAAAAATGCTGATAAATAATTCAACAAGAATCTTAGATGACACTTGGGATAGAGATAAATGAAAAACTATAGCAACCAGTATAAGAAAACGAAGTGTGGTTATAAATGTGTTAATTTTGGCTGATCTCAAAAGAGATGGCAGAGCATGTTCTTGAAGCAGGAGAGGGTGGGGGAGAGAGGAAAATACAGGCTCATCTCCCCAGCTGGCATGTGTTAAACAAGACAGAGAAAAGAAACCATTTCCCTTTGCTTGTCCCCTGTCCTTATTTTGCCAAGGTGTATTGGTTCAGGGGATGTTTGCTGTTGTGCTTTGCTATTCCTTGCTTTGTCTCTGTGGGAGTCCTGACTTCTGGCTGCTGTGAATCCTTGCAAGTGTCCCCAGTGTAGTGGCCTCTGTAAGCCATGGCACTCTGGCATCCTGCGGCATCTTGCTGCCCTTAGAATGTAGATTCCCTTAGGTAATGAAGGTATAGAAGTATTTGTTTTGGGCCGTAAAATAATGAGGGAAGTTGGTCCCTCTGAATACCAATAAAGTCTTAACTACTCTTTTGCAATTTTGCCTATTTGCTAGGGTTTTATCTCTTTCTGTTGGTCTGTCATCATGTGGTGACTCTTTAGTTTATATTTTAATCATAACTTATTGTGGTATTTGGAGTTGATATGTCTAGAAATTGAGGGATTTTTGACTGTGCATTGCAAATACCAAGGAATGGAAAAATCTTTTATTTCAGGTGTTTATTACAATAAAAAGCAAAAGCCATGGAAATCATAGAATATAGCAAAGAGCTAGTGTGATGCTGCATATCATACTCTGATAAAAGTCTTGCCACAAGGTCATAAAAGAAAATAATTGCAGATTTGTTAGGTGTGTAACCTAATCACTTATGAAACATGTTTTTTAACACGTCCATTTATTTGCAGTCTACTTATGAGCTGATTCAGTTTTATTTTAAATTTGTGGTGATTCTGCTATGGGTTTATACTTATATTAGTTGGGGGTTCATGACTTTAATTCTAACTATGGTTTTCATCTTGAATTCCTTATTTCAGTTGACATTTTTGCTAGATTAACATATGAAGTGCAAGTAAGGGCATAGAGAGAGCCCTCCTAAGTCACTGGGTGCTGCAGGTGTCGTTAGTGACAAAAGTAGTTATGTACTTTATATATAATAGTTCTTGTGATGAAACCATTTAAACATTCAACAGGTAGGTGAAATTATTTGGCAGACATCTCAAAAGACTTAAGAATCAGGAGGTAGCAAAATTTTGTTATAGTGAGTCCTCTGCCTGCTACTTTTGACGATAACTGAGCTGTCAAGGGAGGAAAGCCTATGAATGTTATGCTCTCCTATGTTCAGGAGAGGGAGAAGAAAAAGGCTACTTCTCATTGAAATACTGATTTTTATTTTCCTTGTGAAAAAAATATGTTTTAACACTCAGATATATACAAATTTTTTTTAAATAATAATTTTTCTAAATGTCTTAAATGTTTGCAGTGATGTTGCCCTTCTACATTTCTCAAAAGACACAAATTTTCCAAAGCTATCATTTGTGTTTCCCTCTCACATTTATGTGATAGGTGCTTGTTTAGAGGAGATCTTCAAACTGCAGTGTTAAACGCAGCACCTCACATAAGCGTCTCTTAGTGGTCCAACTTTTAAATGTGTTTAAAGTATGAAAATGTGTGATGCTTAAAGAAATTCCTCTGGAGTTCATAATGCAATTTCAAAGGATTAATCAGTTAGTTTTATTGTGTGCCACCCACAAGGGGAAGGAACTACTGCTTCTAAGTTCAATCTTTTTGTAGGTGACAGCTGTTTATTTTCCTCTCTGGTATGCTCATTGGTGCAGGGTGAGATAAACTAAGCTGCCTCAGCTAAAGAAGTTGCCAGGATTGTTCAAGATTATTAATAGAGAGAGGGTGAGGTGAGGACAGTTTTATAGTAAACTAACGTTTCCCTCCTTGTTTTCATTTGTCTCTGTACATCTTGGTGTACTGTCAAGTCTTTCATCTCATCCTTCCTTCTACTGCTTTTATTCCACTTTTTCTGAGGTTGCTACAGCAAAGGCAGTCATTTGAACTGTAAGTCAGTAGTCTAAGATGAGTTCTGGCAGTTCTGCAAGTCCTTTGCCTGAGGAACACTATCTCCTGAGAGTTTCAGCAGTGAGATTTTGGGATAGTTGGTCCATGGTGAGTCCACACGGCCTGCTGAGCAGTTTTCTGTTGTGCCATTGGTTGTCTTCAAGAGTGGCTCTTGCTTGGCTTGGCATGACTTGGTGGAATATCTAAAAATGTGCAGAGTAATAAAGGAAGAGGAAATTAATACTGACATTTGTATGTAAAAGATTGAGAGGAGAGTATTTCCTCATTTTCTCATGTATGTATAGTTTGTGCCAGTGGTGGAAATAGCGTTGAAGGGTGCATTTGTGAATCCAAGTATACCTGACTGAGTGCTGTTTGTGTTTAACACTGGAGCATGTCATTTTCTCTCCTGTGTTGGACTTTCTTGGCAAGATTTACAATATTAGACAGCAGTAGTGTATAATATGTTGAAGCTAAAAGTTGTCAGATCAAACTTGGTGTATTGTTTTCTTTTAGCACAAGATGCCTTAGTAAGACGAGCTGTGAAATCAGCGTTCAGCAAAGAACACAAATCCTTTTGTTTCCTTCTCAAAAATGTGACTGGGGGACAGGGGAATAAGTTGCACTAGTGATTTGTTTAATTTGCTTTTTATGAGAATGAACAGGAGGAAACTGCAGTCTTCCTAGGATGTAAAGAGTAAACACAAACTTGTTTACAAGAAAGAGTGACTGTCATAGATCTCTCTGCCATGCAGAACATTCTGGTACTAGTACAATGAAGCAGTAAGAATATGATTAAATTTGTGTCTATATCCTTGAAAGTCTACACTTGGGTCAATGCATGTTTAGATGCTTTGCTAGACAGCCTTGGTTAGCATTTTCTATGGTGGAGCTAAGAGAAAATGGATGGGAAGGAGAAACTGGCTGGAAGTGAACAGAACATAAGACTAACAGCGTGATTACCTGAATTATGACTCCTGCTTTTCCTTGTCTATGAAGCAACCATTAAAATTAGCATTTCTATTCAGAAAGAGAGTATATAAAGCTGTCAGACTGGGTTTTACCCCTGAGTTTCTTTCCTGTTTTTAATGTTCTTTCACTACTGCAATGTTAAAGTCCATTCTGCTGGAAGCTGGCAGAATATTCTGGGGAAATTTTGCTATTGGTTTGTCCCATTTTTAGGGGCTACTGTAAGTCTCTGTTGTTGGTTGCTAGGAGAGGCAGGATATTGTGATAGCCAAAATATTTTAGATCTTAGCATTAAAATTTTTTTGTTCATATTGAATTGTCATAGCTGTGCTTGAGCCATCTCAGATTCAAGGAGGAAGTTGCAAAGCCTGCAAATTAAAATTTCTCTACTTTGAAAGTATTTGAGAAGCAGTAAGAAGGCTACATAATGCAATTTTTTCTGACACTACTTTTATCCAAAATAGATCTTAAAGTTAACTCTGAGCTTTAGTTTCTGATGTGTAAAATAGCATTATTTCTTTTGAATACATGAGAAGGAAAGTGAAATCATTGCTGCTAAGGTTAAGGTATGCTCACTTGAATAATCTTCAGAATTTATTGGTTTGATGCATGTTTCTCTATTTTCCATACATTGGATGTATGACTGTATTCTAAAATACTTTTTTTTTTTTTTTTCTCTTTTCTTTAGTGTTTTTATATTGCTTTCCTGCAATTTCTCTTCTTGGACTTTTTCCTCAAATCAACACCTTCTGCATATATCTTTTGGAACAAATAGACATGTTGCTTTTTGGTGGTTCTGGTAAGTAGCCATCTGCAGCCTGAACTATCCCTTTCTGGGTTTATAACCTCAGGTTAGAATATATTATTGCATGTTACAAAGCACAGTGCATGTTAAAGCTTAATCAGCTAATAATATAAATCAAACAGTGAAGTGAATAAGGTCCACTTGATTAGATTTCTCTTTTCTTCTGAAAAGTTGTATACAAGTTTGCAAAACAGTAAGCTATGTAAGATATGATTGATATCAAAGAGCTCTTTCCTGGCACATGTGATGTGAATCTTTACTATATTTATTAAAAAAGAAAACCTTTAACTTTCTTTTTCTATTAACATCTAGAAAAAAAAGCTCGCATTCTTCCATAGGAAGGCATATTGACAGGATATTTGATGTGTGATGATTTTTTTTGGTTTTTTTCAGTCAGAGATTAAAGAATGCCCTTGAGAGATGAAGCATTGAGCATTTTTTGTTGGTAGCAGAGTTTTTGTTTTTCATTATAGCTTAAGTAACAGGGAAGATTGAGATGCATCTGCACTGTCATCTTAGTTTGGGTCAGAAACAAAGTTCCTCCTTCTTCACACTTACCACATGTCTGTATTTCAGCTGCTGCTGGGTTTGTGTCTGCACTCTACAGCATTTCCCGAAGCTTTGTTGTTCTGATTGTCCTATATGCTTTCTGCTTCAGTGCAGTGAAGGTAAGCCAGAAAATCAACACTGTAACAATTCAAAACTTCACGCTGGAAATTCCTGTAATCTAGGGATACTGGCATTGTTTGGTCCTACATTGTCATTCCTTATCAAGATAAGATTTGCATGCTTCAAATACTGCCTGTTAGTTACACTGAAATAGACTGAAACTGCCGGAGAACTTCTGAAGTAAACCTGTGTCTAATACTTTGATTATTTGCCTCTTATTTGTATCAGTCTGAAATGATCCACTGAATTTTCTCTACAAACATGAACAGCAGCTTTGATTTAAAAAGCTACAGTTTTTGTTGATCTGCATAGCCAGGTTGAACTTCCTCCTAATTCCTCATAAAATTTTTGCTGTTGCTTCATAACAATATGCCTAAGAACTTAAATGCTGAGTAGACCAGTGGACCATCTAATTCAGTAATGTGTCTGCATCCATAGGGAAATGCAATTTTGGAATTTAATGCAAGCCAGATGACTGAGTTTGCCACTCTTTTTCCTAATATCCCACAATTGTTACATTAAGGATGTTGGAGAGTGTGCTAATTTCATTTGGTGTCTGTGGGCTTCTTGTCTATGAATTTGTCAAGTCTCTTCCTGAATGTGCTGGTCCTCTCTGACTCCACAGATTTGTGCCAACAAATTCCGGATGTTTGCTGTGCTCTGTGCAAAGCAGTGCTGTCCTTCATTGGTTTTAAGCTGATCTGCTAATTTCTCCAAGTCTTCCTGATGCCTAGTATTGCAAGATTTGTGGAAAACCTACTCTGCATTCTTTTTATCCACTGCCTTCACAGTTTTGTAGGCATCAGACATACCCCCCTCAGCCATCTCTTTCAACTGAAGAGTCCCAGCCTTTCTCATGTCTTCCTGTAAAGCAGCTGCTTTTTCAGGAATAGCTAAGTTAGTCACCCTACTCTGCCTTCTCTTGCTCTGTTGTGACCTTAGATGTGGAGAGTAAGTTGTGTGTGGTGCCCAGGATGCAGGTGTGTCACGGCTCTCTGTGCTGCCATAGGACTGGTTCCTTTACCAGTGATGCTCAATTTTGGGTGATATTCAGTCTAAAGCCTTTTTAAATGTTTTTGTTTTTTTTTTTTTTTTTTTAAATTTCAATATATAGTGCCTATGTCCTCTGCAGGGGACATTTAAAAAATGGCAATGAAATTTTGTCTGCCTTCAAGTCAGCTGTAAAATTCTCAGTGACCACAGCAAGACCAGAATTTTATGTTAGACTTGTAATAAAATTTATCCTATTAGGGACAGCCTTTTGACAGTGTTTCATTAAGGGCTGGATGCTGTCGATGTCTGTGCAGGGGTGCACCAGGATGTGCTATGATTTACAAGCTGCCCTTAACATCTTGTGGGCACATGTCAGAGGAAGCTTTGTGGTGGCACACATGCATAGCACACACAGAGAACCCAATATGAGGCTCTACAACTGCCAAGGATGTATCATGTCACACCCAGGCTGGTGATTTGCACAGATGAGAGGGGCGGTCAGATGGTTCTTTAACGGAATTCTTTAAGGAACATTAGCATTTCTATATTGGCTTTTAACAATTTTTCACTTGAAATTTTAAATAGGCACCTTAAGTCGAAAAAGGACAATTATAAAGCCTTAATGGTCACTTGTAGATGATCAGAGCTGGCTGTGTGTTCTTAATCACTCCCAGGAGTAATGTAAAATGTGTTAAGCTACCGTTTTATCTTGTCCCTGGGTGGCCTGAGTCCTCACACAATAAATTGCAGCAGCTCAGCTGCTGTGTTAAGACACTTGAAATTAAATGTCTTTGAACATGTGGTGTTCTCCCAGAGAATCTCCTGTCACCTGGCTCACCTGGTTAATCACTTACACTGGTTAGACCTGAGCCAGCTGTGTGATTGATGCTACAAAGCTTAACTGCTGCTTATGCAGTTTCCTAAAGTAGCCAGTATTCCTGCTGCTCTTTTCTGGTTATATTAATGACGCACAAAGGCAGCTGGGATGGAGAAGGCAGCTCTCCATAAAAACAGAGAGAAAATGGATGATTGGGTTGAGAAACCATGATAAAATTGAAAAGAGCTATATGGAAGGCAGGAGTTAAACTGCTGAGTTAAACTACTCTTGAGCAGGCAAATACCTGAGCAAGGATTTTTTTTTTTTTTTCCTTCCTACGGTTAGCAGAGGGTGATTCAGTAGTTGAAGGTAGTGAAGTTGTGTGATGGATACTTCAAAAAAAGTTTTATGTAAACAGTAGAAAAAAAGCCACTTAAAATAGTCTACATACTGTTTTCTCAGCATAATACTTCAAATTACAGCATCCAGGTGGTTTTGTAGATAAGCAATCTCCTTGTGGATTAGGCTTCAAACTGCTTAGAAATATGCTTTTAATGCTACCCTGAACTTGAGTGCTGTGAAAGATTTACAAGATATCTGTTGTAAATTACTAATATTAAGTTCAGGCTTTCTGTTCACACAGAAGTTAGAGTTAATTTGAATTTTAATGGCACTGTTCTTGTAAAGGCACTTCTGAGGAGGTTAATTTAAAGCATGTAAAGATGATTCCTCTTGCTTCAGCTCATAATCTCAGTCTACTGGGGTGCTGGAAATTTCATACATTTTTTTCTTCTAGAAGTTATGAAATAAGCACTTGTGTTAATCCTCCTTGTTCTTCAGTCAGGTCCAAAAATTTTTATTTTGGACTGACATCTGTAATGTTGAAAGAAAATAATTCTTTGGTTGATGGAGGAAGAGTAGGAATTGGGTTAGCCTGATCCTGAGTAGGGCCCACTGTGAAAGGTGGTCTAATAAGCTGTAAGTAACTAGAACTGTTTTGATATGTAGTGAGCAGAAATTTATGATCTTAATCAAGCGAAGATTTTAATTTTTGGTGCGCTAGAAATCACAAAGTTTAACTCAAAACTCGGCAAATGCTGTGGTCAGTTTCACTGAGGTATTTGCACGATGGTAAGTACGTGGTTTTCTTTAAGGTAGAAATAGCATCTCTTCCGCATTTGCACTTTATAGCTGTTATTTATTTTTTATTCTTATCTTTTTCCTCTGTTCACTTTTAGTCAGTTTTCCAAAACCAACAGAGCAAAATTTTCAATATTTATGGCGGTCCAAAAAAAAATCATCATAATCAAAATTTTTCAGGGCAGGAAAACATGATAGACTCTATTTGGCAGAGGACTTCTGAGTTGCAAATCGTATTTTTTGGCTGAAATGTAGCATCCTGAAATGTCAACTCTGTTTGTTGGCAGAACGTCTTATATCTCAGCAGGTGTAACTACCAGAGTTCTATTTCCTGAAATAAATTGCAGAGGAGAATGGATCTCTAAGTGATTTTGTGCTTTTTACTGGTGTACAATTGCTCACATCAAATGCCCAGCCTGAAGAACATTCCAGTGGTATCAGGCTTGATTCTCTCCTTCCTTAAGTCATTCTTGTGTTCGAATTATAATCTTGCAGAGTGAAATAGTCTAGCCTGCTTTCCCTGTGTGCATGAATTATTGTGAAAGGGAATGAATTACTCCTGAAGAAGTTCATTGGAAGAATAATTAATTTACCATATTAGTTTCCCTTTTTATTAAAATATAAACAATTTTTATTTTATAATAAATCTGTGTTCTTAAATGAGTTTTTCTAGTTCTTTTTTAGAGTATAAGCTATATATACATACCTATGATGGTTTGATTTAATTGTGTTCAGATTTTGAAATTAGTTTAGAATAGCAAATTCACAGCAATTGTTTGCTCTAGAACTTCAGTTTTAGAAAATTAGGAAGTAGGAATTGTTTTGGGGCATGTCCACAGAACAGTGTAAGTACTCAACGTAACTTTCAGTATGCAAATATAAGCTCTGAGAACTGAGACTAATAGGCCTGTGCTGAAATCCTGTGCCTTGACCAGAATGATTTTGCTGTTGAATTATGTTGGAAAAGACCAACTGAGAGTCTTTGTGAAAAAGCAGCTGTGATATAGATGTATCATTACTTTAACTTAATAATTCTCAGGGATTTTTGTTCAGGTAAGTTGCCTGAGGAAAATTATTATACAGTATTCTCATTTGAGAGTTCATCCTGTGGTCTGCACACAACATTTGGCATGTCCAGCAAGTTCATCTGGCCCTGTCACTCTTTCTGAATGACCTTGAAGTGCCTTTGCCATCACGTGACCAGAAATATTTCTGTCTTATGGCGAAAATGCACATGCCACCTAAAAAAGGATGGGCAGGTCTCTCGTCTTGTGTGGAGTGAGGGTGTGGCTTGGGCCAGGTGTCAGGCTGCTGTCACGTCCCATCACAAGACTTGGTCAGAAGCATATGACGGGTTTTGGGGTGTGGCTGCACGCTGCTTACCTGGCAGACCTGGGGTGTTTGTTATGTGGCCAAATGTGCATTTTCACATGACTAAAATACGGGACAATCTGTCACCAAGGCCAGGCACAAACTCTTTGCAAGATGACAATACCTGTGTGTGAGTTGTGTGACTTGAACACTTGGAGGAGGAAGAGGAATGTGTTGTTCAAAGGTGACTAGGAAGCAAAAGGGTCCCAGCTGCTGTGGCCACGCAATGGCTCCCCTCCTATAGTGCTCCTCAGCAGCTTTGCCCTTGCTTGATATTGGTGTGGAGGAGCTGTGGGTCTGCAGCTTGTCAGGACCTCCTCTGGTGGTGCTGCTGCTGGAATGATCCATTTTCATTTTCTGTAAAGCTGTCAGATAAAACAGAAACCCAAAATTGTTCACAGTAGGAAGTACAGAGTATTGCATCTGAAATTACAACAGATATTTTCTCCATGAAAACCCTGAGCACAAAATAGCTCATCTGTGTCTGTGTGTTTGAGGCCTTGAGGACTGATGGGCAGGACACTATTCATCACTGCTGTCAGTGAAAGCAGTGTGTTGCGAGTGGAACAGGTTTCCAAGTCTGTCTGACCTGGCTGGTGCACAGAAGTTGTTCCCTCTGGTGATGATGTGAAGTCACATGGGTAGATTTCTGTTTTACGGTCATGCTATCCCAGTGATGCAAAGGTGGTCTGGTTACAGCTTTGAGGTGCTGTAGAGCATCTCTTCACACCTCTTATCCCATGACACGTTTGTATCATGGATGATAGGACACCAGCTGCTTCTCCATCCTTACTGTAAACCTGGTTTCAGGCAAGCAAGTAGGTAAAGGTCTTGGATTCTGAAGTACAAAGACCTGAGTTTCTCCTGCTTGCTTTGAGATTTCTTTATCTCCCAGATCTCTGTTTAATGATATCATCACTCTTTTATGCCAGTTCTTTCCAGGTCCTCTATGAACTTTCATTTACTTTTGCTTAATACAAAGCTCTAAATCCTAAGCATGGTTTTATCAGCTCTTTTGTTCATTCCTCGGATTCTTACATCTAATAGCAGCAATTTTTCAGCTCACTACATTTTTGAAGCTATTGGGTAACTGAGCTTAGTTTAACATTACCTGAGTTCACTTCAGCCTTTATTTCTGGCTTTATTTCTGATCTCATCTTCAGTCCTATAATCTTGATCAGAAATTGGCAGCTCTGATAGCTACCTTAACTTTGATATACGAGAGGATTTTCTCTTTTTCCAGGAGGAGGTGTTTTTATTTTTCAGATATTGCATCCAGCAGATTGGAGACACGGGAATTTCTGTGCCATCTTTTTCACTTGACTAGAATTTCATTATGTACTGATTTTTGTCTCCTGCTCCATCTGTTTTGTGGTCTACACCCAAATATTTAAGAGAGACTTAAAAAAAAGAAAAAAGTCAGGTATGCCCTCCTACTTTTTCTTCAACTATTCAGTCTGGAATTTAGCCATCTTGATATCAGTCTTTAACATTCCAGTGTGCCAGGGTTTTGCCTGGGGGGCCGAAGAGCACATCCCTGCATGTTTATGAATCAGTCAGTCCTTGTCTTCTACCTTCTGTTCATATCAGTTTGTTTTCAGTTGATTTGGATTTGAAACTTATCCAGAACCAGTTAATTACTTGTCATCCAGACAATTTTTGGTGCTTTCTAATTTTTTTTTTTTAATTATTTTTTAATGTAATTTTTATTAGTTTTTATTTTTGTATGGAACTTGCAGTTTATCTTAATCACCCTGGAAAAAAAAATTGTAGTTTTGGACTTGGGTCAGAAAAATTAAACTGATGTGAATGTGTTCATATGTGGTGTACCAGATTTTTCCAGCTCTTTGTAAATGTATATTTTTTGAAATATAAGTTACATAGTTTCCATTACCACATACCTGAAGAAACTACTTTCTGGTGGCTTATTCGCTTCAATGGACAGTTACTAAAAATCCTGTGTGGATTTTAAACTGTTCTCAGCTCATATTGATGTAGTTTGATTTGTTTAATGAGTTCTAAACTCATTAATCAGAATAACAGTGCTTCTTGCTTCCCCTCTTCAATGATGCAGTCTTTGTCTGTGTACTAATAATTTTGAAATATTTGTCTTAGGGTTTTATGGTGGGAAAGAGTTGCAAGCATACGTCTCCCTCAATCTGGTAAGACTGCCCAAATAAATTTCTAGACAGCACTGAATGGGCTCGTGTGTATAGACAGAATTCCTTCATGTGTAAGTAACCAAAAATAGAAGTATAGTATTATTAGACTGCTTTATTTATGCTGCATAAAATTCTCTCAGCCCTTTTGGAGCTTTTGGAAGCAAGGCTCCTCAATTTTATGTTTTTCCCTATTTAGAGACCCCTAAGGTTCAAGCAAGAGCTGTTAGGGGTGTTACTTTTGGAGAGTATTGCTAGATGCCATGCTGTTCAGTAAGTGATGTTTGCAGCCATAGTTAAGTCTTGCACTGTAGACATAACTTCAATAGTTATGGTCTTAGTTTTCTGTGTATAACAAAAACTTACTTTCCAGATATAGCAGAAAAAAGAAATTATGCCTGTAGAACCTGACATGGCCCAGGGTTGCTCTCACTGTATTTCACTCTATAGGAATGTAGAAATCTGCACTATTTCTTTAGGATAAACTGACATCACATGAAATATAAGTATCCATGCTTCCTGCCTGGAGCTGTTGCTCATCTTACTCTTTAGCCAAGGAATTCTTGTAGCAGACTTGGATCCTGTTGTATAAGGTCTATGTGTGTGTGGACATACACAGACACCTGTATCCATTCAATCCTTATGCATTTTAAATTTCAGCAGTGAAAATATGGCCCAAGATAGCAGCAGTTGCAGAGAAAGAGAGACATTGTTGCTTGGAAAGGGCAGTGATGCCTGTATTTTATATCTTATAATTTGTCAAGTTTTTGAAGATCATCTAGGAAAGTAGTGTTTTATTTCTATGGATGATGGGAAGGTGAGGCTGGTGGGCATCTCTTCCTAGAGTTTTTCTTTAAGCTGTGTTACACAAAGCTCATTAATTTGCATTTTTGGTTGTTAGTGTTCACTGAAAAGAAGTATCCGTGGTAATAATAGCATCAAGCTTATCATTAGCCTTGTAGAGAATAAGTTCTTACTATTTTCTCGTATTTTGGGGGGTGAGGAGGGTTCCCTTTTACAATCTTTCAGAAAGTCAGTGTTTTAGATGTTCAGAAACAGGATGGTAGTATTTATTTCCATCTTCACCATCACATGTGTGGAATGGTTGACTATAAGCACTTCCTGCTTATTGCATGATATGTGAGCAGTAGCACAGATCCATGATGAAGCAGGGGTGTGGAGGTAAGGAGAAAGACCAAAGAAAGTTTGATTAAATTGCACGAGAGACTATGTGACCTCTAAAGGTCTGTTCCAACCAAAACTGGTCTATGACTATAAATAACGATGAGATCATGAGAGTAGAAAATCAGGTGTGTCAAGAACTGGAGTTTGTCTCCATATTTAAAAAGTCAGCCACTATGCCAATGCCTTCACCTTCAGTGGTGCTATCACTGCAGCAATCTGCAAAGTCATTGTTGAGTTGAGAGGAATAGTCTGAAATTTAAAAAAAAAAAAAAGGTAACAAGAATTTCTACTTAGCATAATTGGCTCTCTGTTCAGAGCACTCTTTGTCTCTGGAGTAGAACATATGCTTTATTTGAGCATATCTTTGAAAGATAAGTGTGCTATATGCATTTTTGTTACGAGAAGAAAGTAAAAAGGATAAATAATGTAGGATAGAAAACTACTATCACCACTTTTTAGAAATGCATTTGCCTTCCCACCTCTAGCAGTGGTAAAAGCCTCATAAGTTCAAAGACACCTTTATCTCCCCTTTTAGTGGATTGGTTTGGGATTAGGCAATTCTGTGGTTGGAATGGAACACCCCCACCCCCACCACTGGGTCTGTTGTAACTCATGACTTTCATCCTTAACCCTGTAAGTCTGTTTCACTTGTTTTAAAAATGACTACGTGAGTGTCTGCATCAAAGTCTAAACCGTATATGAAAGTACTACATGCCACCTCAACCCAAAGAGGTAAACTAAGAAGTTAAACTCCCTGTCTAGTATGACAGATAGTACCAGCTTCCAAGAATAAATCCTGTCATTCCTGTTTTCCCACTGAGAAGAATTGTTGTTGAATTATCAACTATATTGTTTTTTTGATTTTTTTTTTTTTTTTTTTTTAATTTAAAGCTACCAGGTGTCATTAGTGGGGAAGGAAAATTACAAAATTGAAGATGGTGCATCACATGGACATTGGAGAAATTACACCTTTGTTCTTTCTCATCTTTTGCACAACATTGTGTAGCATTTTTCTGGAAAATCCTGCTCTCTAAGCACATAGCAAATATTGATGCATGTTCTGCCTTCTTTCCTGGCTCCCTGACATCTGAGTTTTGAGGGGACAATGACAGTTTGGAACTGGAGCACGGGCCAGACAAATGCAGAAGCCGAGTGTAATATGCAGAAAATACGGAAATAGAATTCTGGAGACATTAATGTGGGGATTCAGACATGTAAAGCTTTATAAGTTGAAAGAGGGTGGAATGATTTTTAAAACTGGCTAGTCATAAGTTTTAGCATCAGGAATATTGCTTGACTCTTGATGGTATTTTCCTTTCAGAAGAATTTGCTGGGCAAAGGGGCAGTCATGCACTAGAAGCTGCAGGGTAGATCTGTACACAGTTGTATTGTCCTGAAAATGCAAAGGATGTTTATATAGGCTGTGATTCAGCCATTTTCAGAACATTTCGGCTTCAGTTAATTTTCTTCAGTGTTTTGAAGAAGATGAATTGAATATGATGGGCCACTAAGCATGGGAAAAGCTAACCCAAAATGTATTTGGCCCCAAAACTGGGAAGTATGAAATGAAGAGTACGATTGAATGGTAAAGTTTAAATTGTCAAATAAATGGTGGTCAAGTAACTGCGTATCAATTTAGCATGTAGTTAAATACACTGCAGTTGATTTCACTCAGATCTCATTTTTATGAGAATTTTTCTCTAATGTTTCATTAAAGAGGAAAGAAAACCTGCCTTTCATGCAGTTTCCTAGCTAATTGCTGATTATAGGGGAGTTGCATAATATGTACGCAAAACATGCCTTTAATTGCAGTGTTTTTTCACAGTAATAAACTTCCATATGAAAAAGGATTCTCAGTCTGTGATAGATTGTGTAGAAATTTAGATGTTGTGCATGTAACATAGCACATATGATGTATGGGTTAACCTACTTTGGCTTTTTAAGTTCTGCATTCCTAACTTTGCTTTCTGTCATCCTCTTCAGGAACCCTGGGATGCACAGCACATTCCAGCCCTGTTCTCTGCTTTCTGTGGTCTGCTAGTTGCACTTTCTTACCACCTCAGCAGACAAAGCAGCGACCCATCTGTACTGATGTAAGTTGCCAGTAAATGTTATTTGCTGATGACTCTGTACAGCACACAGCCAGAGTGAGGCCTGGGTTTCAGAACCACAGGGACTGCTCCCTGAAAGTACTGTGGCGAGGTGAAATTCCTCCCCGTATCTGCATGGTTGGTATCAGTCCTGTAAACAAATGAAGTGCTGCAGTCAGATCACCAGCAGGGCTGAAGCTCTTTAACAGCACTATCCAAAATCCCTGAAGCAGATTTTCCCATCTGGGAAGTTGTGTGCATGCCAGGCTGGAGGACAGTGATTTAGCTGAGGGAAAGTTAAGGCTACTGGAGTTGCAGAATGTGCATTGGGTAGCACTGGGGCCAGGAGAAGGGGCATTTAATGTGCTGGGAAGATGGCTGAATTCCAGCTCTTGCTGAGGATGACTGTAGTAGACTACGCCTCTCTGTTTGGGGTTCCATCCTGCCTTTTCTTCTCTGACACGCTCTGCCAGAGGTAACTGAGGAAAGGGAGAGTATGCTAAGATCTGACATTGCAAACAAGGGAGATAAAGGGGAAAGCACCCAGCATTGTGATCTGCAGGTTGAGGTGATGTGTGAGAGAGAGGGAGTGAGAGAGAGGGCAATAGATCCATATTGGTGATATGGATCAGGGGCAGGACATACAAGTTTTACTGTGCGGAAACTGTGATATATGACTGCTATGAGGGCCATGGGGGTCCACAAGCAGCTGGGCAACTACAACTATGGCTGTGGGGCTAAACAAGCAAGTGGGGTTTGTACAGCCAGTATCACCATGCCATTTGGAATTCTGCTTCACAGACAGCTTGCTTTTATCCTACAAGTGTGTAGAGGGCCTGTGAGGGAACCCACAGGTTCTCTCCTTTGATACCTGAGGCGTGTTGTGTGTGTCTTGAGGTGAGGCTTAAGGAGGATTATGCACAATTTTGCAATGCAGAAGAGAGAAGGGGGAAGTGGAGGGCTTCGTAGGCTGTTCAGGATTCTGTTTTAGTGAGGAAACTTGGAAAAAGGAGAACAACACTGATGAGGATGGAAAGGATATAGAACACTAGCTGGAAATTGTCATCCCAGTAAATCTTAGTGAAGAGTTGAGAAATTCTTTCTTTACCATCCAAAAGATTCAGGGAATCTGATGTTTATACTTTGCTCTGTTCTGATGTGGCAAAGCAACAAGAACTGCTTGCATCTCTTGCCATTGACTTTACCCACAGCCTACTGTGCCTGGCACTGATGTCAAGTAGACCTGGATCAAGCTTTGTGTAGATGGTGTGTAGTTGATTGACCATTACAGTGTGGAACTTGTGTATGGAAGGAAGTGAAGCTCTGTGCTGTATTAGGGAGATTTCTTAGCCTTGGAGTAAAATATACACAGGTAAATTGCAAATCAGCATGGAATTGTGAGCTCTTTCAATTTTGAAGTAATTTAAATGTATTCTTTTCTCCCACTCCCCAGGAATTAACTGGCAGTTCATTAACCTCTTCAATAAAACAGAAGCTTGTCTTCCTTGAAACTTTTTTTAAAGGAAGTAATCTTAAACTATTAAATGCATTTTAACTTGTAAATCTAGCTAACATTTTTATAACATTTGTAATGAAATCTTCAGCAACTTAAACGGTTGTTAAAAATCTAAAAATTAAGGATACATGTACAACAACATCAAATGTTTTTCATGCAATTGTAAGAACAGATATCCCTTAAAAAAAGAGATTTAAGAATTTTCTTAAACAGCTCTGAAGTTCTTTTAAATAAGTTAAAGAGATTGGAAAAAGTATTTAAGGTATGGCCTATGGCATAAAATTCAAGATGGATGAAGAGGTAGCATGTGAATCTTGAAGAGATTTACATGCATAGATACAGTTTGTACAGAAATGGGTTCCTTGGCCATTTTAACATGGGTCTAAAGAGCTCTCGTATTGGTTTCAGCTTAGCTGAAACATTAATAAGAGTCATAAATGCAACAGTACCCTCTCTGCTCCTTCCTCTAAATGACTAAGTCATGTTGATTGAGCTGCTGAGGCTCCTCAAGGTTCTGATGAGGAATTTCTGCCCTGATCACAGGTGGAGCTGATTTCTGTCCATCTTCAGCTACACAGAGATAAGAATGCTAATGTATACATGAAGAAGGAAATCTGAGGCTGTTTTTCCTCCTCTGCCCTTCAGGAATATTCATATCTGTTACACATGTTCAGAAGTATCCTAACTAGATTTTTTTTTTTTAAACAGGTCCCTTATTCAGTGTAAGTATGTCCCTCATTATCTGCGCCAACGATTTGAAGATTCATCAGAAGATCCACTCCCAGAAAAAATGAGAGAATCAGTGGTAAGACTTTTTCTTTCATTACTTTCTGTTCAAAGCTCTGTCTCTCTCATCCATTTTGCCCACTGAGGAACCTTGCAAATATTCTCATTTATCAATTTAAATTACTAAAAGCACAGATTAGATCTTTATGGTAAGGTCAGGAGCGAGAAGAGGGATACACGCCATTTTCCTTTTTGAAGGAGTCTGCGATATTGGTTCTTTAATACAGTCAATGGGAAATGCACTCTGAGACCTTGGGCAGTGGGGCATCTCTCGTCCTAGTACTTAGAGAGCCAATGCAGGTTCTATGCACGGAGTTACAGCCTGGCAATCTGGTGTGTCCAAGGAAGGCTGGATTGTTCAACAAGTGTTCAAAAAGGTGAGCAGTCCTGCCAAACTCCCTGTCTACACTGGAGAGGAACAGGATTCAGTCCATGGAATTATGTGTATTTAAAACAACCCTTATTCATTGTTTTTTTATGGCTAGGGCTACCTGTTTTTCAGGAATGCCTTTTCTGTGCCAGGAAGTACTCTGGACTGTGTGCCGTCCACCCCAGCCAAGCCAAGTGGAGCACACTGTCAGACTTGGCACCTAGAGATGGAAGAAGCATGTGAAACTGGGACAGTATGGGAGAGGGAGGTACATGCCTGGCGCCAAGCATTGCCATCTCATCGTCTCTTCTTTGCTTGGCAGGCTGTTTATTTACTACTGTCTGGCGGGAAGCTCTAAGTTTGTGTCAGCTTATTTCTCACTTCAGCATAAACATCTGAAGTGACCCATCTTCCTTTTTGTGTATTTTTATACTAAAAAAAGTTTGCTGTTCCCCAGGGGAGGTTGGTCTTATAAGCAGTTCATGTGGGAAGATCATAAAGTTTCAGAAAATGCTAAGGGGTGTTTGACATTTATTAGTCATGCGAACTGTCCTGCTTCCTGGCTGTCAGACAGCTCTTCCTCCTGACCACATCCCCAGTGCCTGCATCTGAGCATTTGCAATCTAGGCAGCTATTCCTAAACTTCTGAATGCTCTCTGAAAGCCAGGAGCATTCAGAGAGTCTCCAGAAGATAGACTGACTTTTTGACCCTTAGACATGACCTGCGAATCCCTAGTTCCTACTGTGGTAGCTGGCCTGGCCTCCAGATGTCCCTTCAAAGGGATGCATCTCTCATGTACATCTTGAATCATTTCTTAGGCATTTTATAAGGTGTTACACACCGTACATTCAGCATATGCATTGATCCCACACTACTAATGTTTTCTACTTTTCTTTGCTAAGCTGCAACTTAGATTGCAACTTTCACCATGTATAATGTTATTTTAAACTGCTTCCTCTAATAAGGCCTACATAAGATTAAGTGATATGGCTATTTCTTGTTGCTTGTACTGAGCTACAGTTGTTTGCAACAGATGATGCTGTAATATGAATGTCCATCTAGTAACAGAGTCAAAAAGATAAAGTATTTTTGTTAAAATTTTGCTGTGTTCTGTGGTGTTTGTGGTGTGGAGGTTTTTGCCATGGTTCATTGACATTCCATTCTCATACATGGAGACTGTATGGCAGATGTAATGGAAAGCTTCTCATCCCCCTGTAGTTCTGTCTTTTGCTGATAGTGCCTTTCTTGGAGGAGTACAGGGTCTGACCTCATCTATTCTGCAGATGGATCCCAGCCAGGGGACTGAAGCAGTTACTGCAGCTGTCCACTTAACTGGTTCCATCTCACAATGCAGAGGAAAACCTTGAGCAAGGCTTTAATATATTGAAAACAAAAACCAAAAGAGGGGAAAAAATCTGCATCTGAGATCCTGGCTGTATTTTCAAAATGGAGTCATGCTGCAGACTCTCCAACTATTTTTCTATCAGTGACATGGGCAGGGATCTGATGTCTTGCACTAACACAGTTCAGCTGCACGTGGGTCCTTGAGCCAGTGGGGTGGAAGATGAAGAAGTATAGGCATAATTGTGCTGGGATTTGCCAGACTTAGGACTTCAGTTCTTCTCTTTGCAATGTTTCATTCCTGCCACGTTTTGCCACGCTTTTAGGATTAATTAAGTGGGCTCCCTGCCACCTTTTTTCTCCAGGAAGTTCCTGGATTTGGGAATTGGCACTTTTCTGCTCTGTACATTTGATACTCCGTGCTGCTGTTGCTATTAGACAGAGGCTGCTTTCCTTTGATGTTGCTGGAACTTGCTAGCTTTTGCCTTCATTGTTTTTTTCGTCTGTCGGGGCTCCCTTCAATCTGTATAAAAACTGTAAGCAAAAGTGTTTGCTTATGATGTCAATTAGCAGTGCTAATTTTCCCACACTGGGAGATCTCCTGAAGAAAGAGGGCAATTTCTGATTAATGTGGGCTCTTTGTCTAACCCCTGTGTTACCTGGTACCTCTGTCTCAGTTAAACACCAAGGAGACTCCCACTGCTGTCTCACCAGTGCCATGCAAATAGAGCAAGTAGGGAAGAAGTGAGGCAGGAGAAAATGCACGTGCATCGAGTTTGAGGAGCATAATCAAACCCTAGTCCCTGCTGACTTGCTTCAGCAATAGCAGTCGTGTTTAGGATGTAGGACTTGGCTGTCTCTCCAAAGGCAATTTAAAATAATTTGCAGAACTTTTGTAAGGGGATCTTCAAACGGTTCAGAAGCTGGGTGA
The DNA here is from genome assembly GCA_013400915.1 of Pardalotus punctatus. NCBI lineage: Eukaryota > Metazoa > Chordata > Aves > Passeriformes > Pardalotidae > Pardalotus > Pardalotus punctatus. The sequence continues at coordinate 70,993 of VZTX01025437.1, forward strand.
AACAATATATCAGTATTTGGAAGAGATTTCATGATGGTAGCTCATTTTGTCTTGAAGTGCTCCCCTGCAAGGAGAGAATTCCTAACCCCTGTCAGGGGGAAGAGGTGGCAGGATGCAACACAAGCCAGCTTTGCCTTGGTCTATATGCAGACATGTGGTCTACATAACACACCATTTAAATAAGACCCATTTTAGTCAGGAAGCCTAAGGCATACAGAGCCAAATCACCTTCTCAAGGAGCTGAAAGCAAACAAGGTTAATACTGAAAATTAATGTGTTGTTTTCTGGATGCCTTTTCATTGATGTAGGAGTGATAAATACAGCATCTCTAATGTTTGGTTACATGACCTTACTCTTTTCCTTTCCTTGAATAGCTGTGTAAGAATTGCCAGCTTTGGAAGCCTGAATTATAAAGCAGCTGTGATTATAATTGACCATTCAACTTTGAGAAGGGAGCTTCCTACCATTATAATTAATTTCTGTAGGCATCCACATGGCTGATTACTAGATTAAGCAGTGGCCTGAGGGTGATAATGTGTTACATTCAAACTCAAGCTTCCTTCCTGGTCTTTAATACAAACATTTAGATAGCTAACGAAAGGATTTGTACGAAGGTCCAAAAACATAATTGAAAATAATGGTTGGACTTCATGATCTTAAACATCTTTTCCAACATAAATGATTCCATGATTCTGTGATAATAATTAAAACAAACAAAAAAAGAGTGCCACTCTAATATATTATGCTTGTGAAATCCCCAAGGCATCAAAGATAGCAATGTTGTTTTTCCTTTAGTGTAAAATGGAAAAAAAACCCGACCTCTTTCAATCCAAACTAAAACAGTGAGTATATCTCACTGGGGAGATTTAATCTGTGGATAGAGATTAATTTCTACATTTTTGGACCAATTACAGTGAAGGACTCAAGCATCATGTTATAGGGCTATTCAGTATTCCGCTCATAAGTGCCTGGCCTTGGGATTGACATCCAAAATCCTGCTTTAGACAGCTGGGTCCAGGGTAGGCACACGGTTTTCAGGAGCTAGCTGCCTTCTTCAGGAAGGCCAGAAGCCACAGGTCTACCCACAGCAGGCTGTAGGTGGATGCCCAAGGTTTTCTCCTGGAGGGTAGCTCCGAATCCCCCTCAGCAAGAGAGATAACTGCCCAGGGTCAGCCATTTCCTGGGTCACCCTGTCCCCTGTGCAATGACACAGAACAGAAGCAACTCTCTGCTTCGCTTTGTTTTAGAAGGAAAAAAGGCTGAATTTTGTGAGAAGCTTGAAAGCGTTGGCCACATCAAGAGGGAGCTCCTGTGGGGACCATCGTGCAAGTTGGCAGCTGAGCAATATATTTACATTTTGAAACAGTTCAGTGCAAGGGCAGAAGGACAAGCCTGGGCATAATATAATACTTTAAACACGTTCAATATTGTCAGAAATAGAAAGCAATTGTCAAATTTGGGGTTGAATATCTGAATAATAATAATAATTTCCTTAAAAATATAGGCATTTTTCTGGATAGGATTGTTAAAAGAAATGAGAGCACTGTGAAAAGGACATTTAACATGGGAATGATGGAGAAGATGGGAAATACAAGTCCTGTGCAATATAATTTATGTAATACGTTCCCTTCTGAATATGTTTGAAAAAACTCTCTTTGGTGATATGGCCAGAATGGAAAGTTAGGATGCCACCTCTCTCTGAAATGTGCATTGTTATCACTTCTGCTGATTTGAAAGCTAGAATCTTAATATTTTATATAGTTTTTTAAGTGACAGCTATTTCAGTCATCTGATTGTGAGAGAAATCAGTTATTTTAATAGTAAGCCTTTTGGGGTTGTACAGAAGAGCTTGTGAATATGATTGGAGTGTGTTTGTTGTTCTTAGAATCTTGTTTTAGACTGCTGAGTAGTTGAATTCAGCTGTGCAGAAAATGATACTTGATCAAGACTTTTCATGCTGTGTATTCACAAAAGGCCTGAAATAGTGCCATATAAATTTGACGCTGCCTAATTTTCTCAGCTACTACTGCTTTACACAGATTTTGTATACAACATCTTTAAAAATATCTGGAAAGGTTAAAAAGTAATTTCCATTGCATGTATAATTCCCTTATTTATTTTTATTAGAGCATGTTTTTTCAGTACTGCTCCACCTACTAAAACCCCTTGAGTTAGGGAAGGATACACAACTTGCTAGTGAGAGAGAATTTGAATTGAGCAGAGAAAACCTGTGGGGACAGGCAGGGATCAAAGGTTTAATCAGGGAAGAGAAGGCTTTTCCTGTGAGCTCCCTCATGTTGTGGTTTTTCTGTTGAATGTGACAGCCAAGGAGCAAGGCTAACAGGGCTGTGCTTTGAAAAGATGTTCAGGAGGAGTTACAAAGACCTAACTCTGCTCCTACACCTTCCCACCACATGTAGCCCGTGAAGAGTGCAGGGCTGTCCGGAGAAGGGTATCTCAGAGTGGAGGGCACACTGCTTTTTGGAGGTACATGTGTACTCCTGAGCAGCCTGGGAGAGGCAAAGGTGGTGGTGGTGGCGGCTTGAGATTTCAGCTAAGCCAGAATGGAGTGTCCTGGGACAAAGCAAAAGTACTTTCTGAGCCTGAAGGCTTTTTAGTCCTGCTGCATTTCAAAAGGCTGCTGCGGTAAGTGGAAGTGCTGATGCTGGTGACCTTTTACTGAGAAGCATCTTTCATAACAGGGAGTGATAGGCAGCCTAAATATAGAGGTTGCTACCAGCTTCCCTGGTAATTCGCAGCCCTTCTGTTGTTCGCTGGGTCTGCTTGCTTTCTTTTTATCTCCTTTATTCATACGTTTCCCGTACCATCATTATTTTAGTTTTCTTTCTTTATGAGAAACATTAAGCCTACCTAGATTGCAGGACCAGGAAATCAGATGAACCTCTAGTTCTAACAGAAGTTTTGCTTTTCACATGGTGTTTCTAGATATCTTTGAATTAAAGCAGAAGTCGGTTTCTAAACCAAGAGCTACAAATAATTACTCATTTGGTAACTTAGCAGCAGTGTTGAGTGCTGAACCTAAATGCCCTTCTCATAAATCTAAGACAAGATTTTCATTTACTCACAAAAACATTTGGGTGACCTCTGAAGTACAATTCAGAAGAGCACACAGATCACAACCCATCTTGTTTATTTGCTTACTGAATATGACATTTTATTCACAAGAAAAATGTGCTGTAAAGACAGTGATATTTTCTAATCTTTCGAAACGAAGTTACTCCTACTGGAGTTACAGATCTTTACATAAAGGAGGATATGTCCTTTCATTATCATTCAATGACACTAGAAAAGGCCTTGTCTAAAATCCACAAAATCTTGCTGAAATTTGACTTCCAAAAAGGAAAATCAGAGAATGGGACATGTTATTTTAGAACATAATAAATGTATTAATGTTGTGTCTTAGGAGACATTGTAGAAGATAAAGCACAACTTGTTTTGATAATGCAAAATAAAGGGAGTTTTAAGAAATATTAGTTCTTGCATATAGGAAATGGAGCCAGAATTTTGATTCCCAAAAATAAGAAAGTCATAATGGAAAAGAGTTCTATTCCTTAAGCAGAATCAGACTCAGTATTAAAATATACTGCTTTCATTTCTCCAATATTATAACTTTGTCATTTAAAAATATAATTCAAAATTAGGCATGAAGAATTTAAATGTGATTACTTCAACAAACCTAGAGTATGAAGAAATAATTTCCCAAAGCAGAGTGGAGAAAATACTTTCGTATTAGGGAGTGCTGATTAGCCTTATCACAATGCAGAGTGTAAGTAATTGAGAGCAGAGTAATTTACGTTGGTTAAAATAGTGCTGCCTTACTAATTTTGTATAAAATAATTATTTTCACAGAAAGAAATCTTGAAATCGGATCTCATTGTCTGCACAGCGGCTGCTGTTCTGTCATTTGCTGTCAGTGCCAGTACTGTGTTTCTGTCATTGAGGGTGTGTACCTAATCTTTATTTTTCCTCCCCTAGGGTATTATGTCTCTTATGCAAAACCACAGGGTGCTTAAACTGGAAAAAATAGAGACTGTGGGAAGAGAAGTTAGTGAAAATGTATTTACTGGTCATGCTAACACTACTAAATGTGCAAAGCAGTTAGTTTCTGGATATTTGTATTAATTTCAGTATTACATATTTGATATCTCTTTCCTTAAGCCTCCACAGCTCTTATGATGTGGAACCCAGGGGACAGAATGAATACGCCTGACATTTTGCCTTTTATTTTTCCAATCATGGAGGAAAAAATTGGTTAATTGTGTGTGCAAAACACATATGTCAAAATCCATATTCACCAAGGGTCAAGAATTTGAACATAGGAATAAAAATTAATTGCACAAAAATGAAATTATGGAAACTGTTAAAAATGTTTAAAACATATGTATAAAAATGTTGCTTGCAAATTATAACCATGTTTCTTTTTTTTTTTTCTGCTTTGGCCCAGCCATTTCTCAGCATTGTCCTGTTTGCTTTAGCATGGACTGTGGGATTTGTAACACATTACATCCTTCCTCAGCTCCGCAAGCATCACCCCTGGCTGTGGATCTCCCACCCCATACTTAAAAGCAAAGAGCACCAGCAGCGGGAAGTGAGAGGTTTGTAGTAAAGTCTTTTCTAAACGGTGGATACAATGACTTCCAGCTTGTCTTTGTTTGAAGAAAATAAAAAAAAATCTGGAAGTAACAAAGCAAGGAGAATAAATTATTGTGGTACTTTTGAGTAGCACACATAGCTGATTGTTTTAATTTTTCCACTGGACTGCCAGCAGATCTGTGAACCTGTAGGAATTGTCTTCTGAGAACACTGCAGAGATGGGCTGAGGCCAGGCAAACATCTCTGGAGATTGTCTGGTCTGATGCCCCTGCTCAGAGCAGGATCAGCTAGAGCAGGTTGCTCAGGGCTGTGTCTAGTTTTTAGTGTTTTCAAGCAGGGAGACTCTGTGACCTTTCTTTGAGTTGTGGTTTGAGGTTTTTTTGGTGGGTTTTTTTTTCTGCTTTTTTTGTTTATTTGTTGGTTGTGGTACTTCTTTTGTTGTTGTTGTTGAAATGGATTTTTAATTTGTGCCCATTTCCTTTTGTCCTGTCACTGACCACTACTGAGAACAAGAGTGGCTCTATCAACTTTACTTTCCTCATCAGGTGTTTATACCCCAAAAATACCCCCAATCAGGAATTAATAAGGTGCCCCCTGAGGTTTTTTCTTCTCAACGTTAGGCAATCCCAGCTCTCTGTTTCTCCTTCTATGGCAAATGTTCCTGTCCCTTGGTCATTGTGCAGGCCCTTATGTGATTGATCTTTCACAAGCCACTGTCTTTCATGAGTGTTTTGTTTTTACAGTACTATTACTTGCTGTGTTGCTTGACTTGTTACAAGTCAGGACTAATACATTGGCATTTTACATAATTAAAAAACTTAAAGGATTGATGAAATTGAGGCAGATGTTTTTTTCTACTCTCTGACATATCAGCAAGTGTAGTGCAATTTAAGAGTTCCAATTTCAATTGTAACACTTTCAGAGAAACATTAAAATTGAAAGGAACTGAAGTTTTCTTTGAAATTTTTTCTTGCTAATGTCTGCTGGTTTCAGTGGTAGTGCCTTGATACATGTGACTATCAGTCAGTATTTTAGTATGTCAAGATCTGATTTCCTGTTCTGATAGAGTTATTTCTGACACAGGCAGTGTACTTTGAGAAGCAAAGCTTTCCCCCTCCACCCCAGCTCTCTTCTTGCCTTTGCTACCAGCCAAAAGCTTGCTTGTCATTTCTTGATGGATCCCACGCCTTAATAATTCTCAATACATGTTTCTGAAATGTTTGAAGACAGCATTGTCAGAACAGTCTGTTGAGGTACTTTAGTCTGTTTTTCAGCTAGACAACAAGAGAGCTCAGATCACTCTCTGGAAAACCATACATTAAGGATTTAAATTTTTTTTATTTAAAAGAAATCATGTATTTCACAACAATTACTTTCCGAACAAGGGTTAGGTATGAAAAAAGTAACTGAGAGACTTGATTGAAAGTTCCCTTTTAACTTTTACTGCAGTATGCCAAGGAAAGTATAATAGAAATATAAATCTTATTAAGCATCATGCCCAACTGAAAACAGTGTCCAGGACTTCCTGTCCTGATAACCACTAATTCTGATAAATACTGAAGTTATACTGTTTGTTTCAGCGCTTAGTCATAAAAGACCATTGTAGGATTTCTTTGTCTTGTCCTGATTAAGTCTGTCTTCTTTTGTCAGAAAACATTGTTTTCCTAAATGCAATGACTCAGCATTTGAAAAGGTTGAAGGTAGAGACCTACTGGACTGATTTCCACAGATGGGTTTCCTTGTTTTGAGATCCAGCTGCATTTCTCATACTGCCTGCTGTGGGCAACAGGCTGTTTTTTTCTTCTTTTGCAGTCCTCATTTATATCTGGTCCATTTCTGTACTTTGGGGTCTAAGTATTGCCATGTAGCTGGTGTTGTGTGTTAGAAAACAAGAGTAAAAAAAAAGAAAAAAAAGAATTTCAGTCCCTTAGGCTGCTGCAGAGGTTTTTTATCATGGTCTGAGATGAGACAGACTGTGGAAAAGGTAATCCCTTTGATAGATATGTCTGACAGGGGCTGTCTTCTTTCTTTTGTCCTGTAGTAAAAATGTAGGAACTGAACTTTAAAATGTTCCCTGCTTGTATAGAAAGAAACTTGGAAAAAGGACAGTAGTACCCCATAGTTGTCAGGCACGGACAATGCAAGGACAAGTACACAAAACAAGATATCTGTGAGGGATTTTTACTGCATAGATTTTAATTTTAGTCTTTCTATTTTTTTGTTAAGGGCCGTGCTATGGAAAGACAAACGACTGCTTGCAATTAGACAAACAACTGGCAATAACAATTCCACAAGTCTATTCCTGGCTTTGTTTTATAGACTCTGGATGAGCTGCTTGAACTTTAAGGTGTTCCATAGAATAGCAATTAGCAGACAAGTTCTTGTGATGTTCCTGTGAGATAAGTTATTTATTACTTGTTGTTGTTTTGCCTGGCTGCAGGAAGAAAGGCTGAGGTCAAGATGTATGAGCTTATGGTATAATAGATGTGTAGAGACTAATGCAGAGAGAAAGAAACCCTGATATACTAGGCTGTTTTTTCTCTCCTTCCTCTCCATTACTGCTTTTATACCCCACAGGTTCATGTAGGCCATTTTCAAATCATCCACGTCTTTCCCTGGGGCCCCTCTTGAAGTGAGCTCTTTTTTCTGTCTGCATTGTCTGAACAGATCTCTCTCTGCTCCTTCACCTACCTTCATTTTGGTCTGTGTGACAAGCACCTCTCCTACAGAAGCCTGAGTTCTTACACAGAGCTCAGCTTTGGACATGGATGAAGTTCTTGAGTGGACCCTCTTGAGTTTAGGAGGAGGAGAGAGGAACAGAGAAGAAGAGCTAGGTTCCAAAACGGTCATTTTGCTGTGTGCATGAACTTTTAGAAGGTGGTCTTTAGGTAATGAGGAGGAAATATTTTTATGTTATAAAAAGAAACGAGGTTAGTTATATTTTCTGAAGGGGGATTTTTGTAAGAGCATTGCCTTAGCTTAAGGTACTGACAAAGCATGACTTCAAACTAATTTGGAAGGATTGCTTCTAGATCTTCCTCTTAGCCTATGCAATATACAACTGTGCCTGTAGAACACAGAAATCTGTGGATTCAGCATGTCTTTGTCTGTCATTGAAAAGGTGTGTGTGGTAGAGGGGGTGTCTATATGTAATTGTTTTCATTTCTGCAGGGATGATTGTTGGAGATTCAGTAGCTGGCATTTTTATTTCTGAGTCAATACCAAGTTCTGCCTTTTTGTGTTCACTGTTTTTCCAACAACCTTGAGTAGCTGAGCTCACTTGAGGATAAAAACATTGTTTTTTGTCTGTACACAACTGTTTCAGCACTCAGTTCACCCAAGTTCTCATTGCAGCTGCATTGTACAGAACATTCAGTTCTTGTTTAATACTCATATTAAGCACTGTGGTATTGTTAGAAAAGTCTACTGCAGAAAAAGCTATTCCTTAGTGAGGAATGATGTGAGATGTGGTCCTGGCAGATACTTTTTACAGTGTCTAAGTGTTTTGGGAAACATCTGTGGCAGTTTCTAGCTCCTGATAATTCTTCAGTCTTTAGATCTCAAAGGGTGTTTCACTTATCAATGAGGTCAATGATAATTTACAGTCTAATGAATGGTGTTTTACTCCTATAAGATGGGGAAGTAGAGGCACAGAGTTCAAATGAGGTTTCCTAGGTCATTCACAAGGTCAGTGCCAGAGCTGGAGAGAGCCTCTCTGGGGTCATTACATCCACTAAAATTACTATTTAATATAGTGACTAAATAATGAGATGATGTAAAAACTACCATCTAGCATATACTATCTTTTATTGTTTCTGAGTGTGTCTCAGGAGTGCAGTTATAAGCAGCAAAGCAGATACTCTCTAAACTCAGAGAACAAAATTATTTCTGTATTGCCAAAGAATTACGAATTCCATTGTTTCATAAATTTGTTGGTTGACTGTATTTATTAATGTGAGATAACTTGTGTCTTCTGTGGTATTCCAGTGCAAAAAATGTTGATAATTTGACGACACGATCTGTTATCTGAATTTCTATTTCAGATGCTGCTCATTTGATGTGGTTTGAAAGGCTTTATGTGTGGCTACAGTGCTTTGAGAAATACATTTTATATCCAGCCATAATACTGAATGCACTCACCATTGATGCTTTCTCAATTAGTAAATACAAGAAGCTTGGTACACAGTAAGTAGATTATAACTCAAAGCATGTGATCAGTAGAATATTTGTTTTTAGACTGAAGACTGAGAAATGGAATTTATTTTTAAATAAGCCTGTAATCTTGTCACAGTTTGCTTTCATGCATATTTGTTCAGAATACAATAATCATTGGCTTTGCTGCAAGAAAAATGCAAAACTACCTTAGCGCACTAAAATACATCTCCAGTGAGAAAGAGTGAAATAAAAAGATTAAAGAGCTATATATAGATATATATGGAAGGTCTAAATGTCAATTAAAAACAAGATACACTATGCCAGGCTGCAGGTGTTTGATGGGCATAAACTCAGTGGGTAACTAGAATTAATCAGATGAAAATGAGAAATCTAGGCTGGATATCAGGAAACATTTCCTAACTGAGGATTTTTAACACTATGCCGTAGTCTCCCAGAGGAGTTATCAGAAGCTTCACCACACAAGTCTTTTAAGGCAAGACTGAATAAAATATTAAACAGAGTAGAAAGGTGGGTAGTCCTGCATTAAGAGTGGCTTGAGAAAGGTGGGGATACAAGTTTTGACGAAGTCTGATGTCTTAGATAATAAGCAGAACTGGTGATGCTGATCCATGGTCTCACAGTATGATCCTTGCAGACAGCCTTTTATGGTAAATATTTTAGTCAGTGACTTGCCTACTGCAGATATTCAGCAGGCTTAGTGACTGCAGTATCCCCAGTGAGCTGAGTTTCTGCAGCCTTTTTATCAGAATGACAGTGATGCAGATGATAAAACAAAGAAACAGCCTTGGAATGTTCCAGTAGCAAGCAAAACTGCTGGGAGGTGGGGGGGAGTTCCTCAGTATTCATAATAATGCAGATTCTTAATTTCAAATATTAGATAAAAGACTTTGATATAAGAATTGCATGTTTATTTAATTATTTCTCTCGCTTGAGTAGCAACACAGCTTTAGGAAGTACACAACCATAAGGAAAAGGCGGCCTCTGCTTTTAGGGGCTGAAACTAGGAATAGGGCATTAGTCAAATTTTCTGCATATTTCTCCCAGACAGCTGCTTTCCCTGGGAGACTCTCACCAATCACTCACTGATGGCCTCTGTAGTTCCCTACTGACCTTTTTCCCCCCAGGCACTTGGAAGACGCTACAGCCAAGGTGCTTCAAGCATTCAGGTGTGTTGTCCTGAGTGACACTGAATCCACACTCATTCCTCTATTTAGTTCTGCAAGACTGGGAGAATGAAAAGTAGTCAGAATGCCATTTGTTACTAGTTAGCAGACGTGACTGGATACATGCATGGAGTTAATGCGTAGGGTTAGGAAGGTGCTATTTTTACATAGTCATTCCTCCAAGCTAGATTGCACTCTAAAGTATCACCTCCCTCAAGTGTTCAGAAGAAATGAGTCAGATCCCCAGAAGTCTTGAGATTAAAGAAAGTAATTACATTTGTCTGCCTCTGATTGTTTGGCCTGTGGGGGAATACCACAGCAGTCCTTTCCTTCCCCATCCCCCTTGTGTCTGTGTGATCACCTGTGTAAAACCTGTTTTGTCCTTTTCCTTGTAACTCTGGTGTATCCATGAAACTCCCAGTATCCCTTTCCCTCTGGCTCTCCTCTTTAATATATTCTCCCTTCAGCTGCCATCCAAATGGCACAAACAAAGCATTCATCTTCAGATCCTACCTCTTTCGTAACTCTGTAAGCCCATGAGGGATCCTGGATTCTCCTTCCTACTTCCATATACAGTGTTAGTGAGGGTTGTACTTGCTGTGCTTTAATGCATAAATACCTGTTTTCTGTTGCCAGAACATTCCTTAGTTATTGACCACCCAAGGATCACATGGCATCATGCTGTAGGGAGGGGAAGACAATCTCCCACTCTGTGTCCGAAAAGTGTTTGAGGTGGTAAATTTGGTGTAATTTGATGCTGGAGTTTTCCTCCAATTGAATTTATTTTTTAAAGAAGCTTCACCTTGCTTTGTGATTTAAAGGACTGAAGCAGTTTGCTTCTTGAAAAGGCAGAGCAGCTCCTTTATAGTCAGGAGTTTGCTTGAGCTTTCCAGACCCTGATCTGCTGGTTATTAATGGGATCCATGCTGACAATGCCTGCCCCTGTTACCTGACACAGAGGCCCTGGAAATCAGCCCTCCTTTTCATGCTCTCTCACATCTTTACCCTGGAGTTAAGGTCCCAGGAAAAAGACCTTGTGTGGCAGTATTTTTGAAGAAGGATAATGAGCAAATTATTTTCTGTTACCTCTGAATGCATTATTTTATAAAGTGTCATCTTTGGTGAGATTTTCCTTGTGGTAACAGGCACAGTGACAGAAAAATCTTCCTTTTGCTCTATGATCTGTAAGTTTCCATGTGAAAATTTCTCCAGGTTGCAAGAATTTTCTTCTTTCTGAAGAATGAAAGATACAACTGGTTCATATAGGGATGGCTTCTGGTGGCTTCAGGATCTCTTTAGTGTAGTCACTAGGCTTTGCATTCAGAAATGTGAGGCAAATTGAAAAGAACAGCTCTGATGAGGTGGAAAATAAGGTAAGCTTGGCATTTAATTCCAACAGAAATGTCCTGCTGTCCTTTAGAATGACCAGCAATCAAATGAAGTTGCATCTGCATTATGGGAGATATACAATAATGAATAAATGCCACATAAAATAAAATCAACCTGGAAATAGGAATCTTACTAGAATGGTGAAAACCTGTTGAGAGCTTTCTAGTCTGCCAAGTGTCAGTCACGGCAGCAGGTATTCTTCTGGTTAGCAGCAGGATAGAGGAGAACCTTCTGTGTATTTTGCAAATACCTGGCCTACTTTGTCACTCATTTTATGTTATAATCCCCATTTTTTAGAAGACATAGGTGCAACACAGTTTCTTTTCATGTGATGAATTACTATATAGAATAGTCAACTTTCTAATCAAGAACAATGGTAACAATTTCAAGCACTTCACATCTATGTGTGTTTCTATGCAGAATTTTGGCAGTGCATAATGAAATTACAAGTAAAGTTATAAATTCTGCCATCAAGTGAAATTTCTTGTAATTAAAAAAAAAAGGAGTTTAAGATTTTTATTTCAAATTACAGTAATGTATTAATGAAAGTGCCAAGATATTTCCCAGACCGAAATTTTATTTTAAAAGGGATATAAAAATGTCTGGTCTAGATTCTTGGTTTTTAGTAGTCATTACTACCCTTTTTAGTACAGAGTTCATTCTCTTTTACAGCTTACAAGTGTGTGATAATGATAAGGGAAAAATATGAAGTTGCATACAAGTAAAATAAATGTGATGATTTATGATATTAATTCTATATTCTTCTAATAAGATATGTAGATTTATATATGCATATCAATCTAAAATACATCTGGTACAGATATTTGTATTTAAAAGCTTCTTAATATAATGTCTTATGACTTGATTAGGTTTTTCTCTCTGCTTTTCTTACAGCTGTGACATTTTCCTGATAACAGTTGCTGGGATGAAACTTCTCCGCTCCTCATTCTGTAATCCTATTAATCAGTTTGTTACTTTGAGCTTTACTGTAATCTTCTTCCGATTTGACTACAGAGACATTTCGGAAAATTTCTTGCTGGATTTCTTCATGATGTCCATTGTGTTTCATAAGGCAAGTTTTAGAGCTCCTGTAATTTCTTTGGAAAATATATGTTCTCAGTGTCTCTTGTCTGATCAATATGTATTAGGACTTTTTAGAAGCAGTGAATGCCTATATAGACTCAGATTGTTGGTACTATAGAGAAAAAAATCTGTTACAATGAAAAAACGTCTTTAAATGTTTTTTCTGCATTTGTGCAATGTTTTTAATCTACTTTTTGTTCATGAGTTGCTATTTAAAGTTCAGAATTGTTCTTTTCAAGAGCAGAATCCTCAATGAGTTTGAAAGAGCCTCTTGGGTCATTAGTGCAGGACTGCCCTCCAGATCAATCGCCTGGTGTTTTTATCTCGGTTTCCTTTGAATGCCTCTAGTGGTTGACTCAACAACTTCCTTTGGGAAATTATTCCATTATCTAATCATCCTCATGATAATAAATGTTTTCCTAATGTCAGCCTTAACATTTTTCTTTTCCTATTTTCAGTCTGTTATCCTTGTGATGCTGCCCTTAACCTTAACCTCAGAGCTCCTTCCTCTCTGTTACACTGTTAACCCTTCAAGTGTGTTTGAATCGGGTTTACTTAAAAGCTACCAAACCCTTTCTGCATCAGTCAGGTCAGACCCTGTCTTGATTTGGAATCTAAGCTGTTTTACTGATAGAAGCAGGCTTAACTGATACCTGGAGAAAACATGAGAAAGTGCTGAAGATTTGAAAGTATTCATCCAGGGATAACTCTGGTGTTTGGTTTAGTTGTCGTTTGTATGGTTTGGGGTTTTTTGTCAGGCTTCTTTGCTTGATTTCTTTTTCTAAAAAAACTTTTTCCTTATTCCTTTCACTAAAATATAAAATAGATGTGTGAGTATGACTCGGCTAGCATCACTTAGTTTCTGAGAGGATAAGGACATTGTTCCATATTGTTTGCTGCACGTGCCTTGGAGGTATTTAATCCTTTTACACAAGGGGCATTAGCTCATACTGCTGTCCATGCCCAGCTAGAAGTTTCACGCTTCTAATGGAAAAGACCAGTTCATTGGTGTTACACTGGGCGTTCCCAGTCATTCATGGAAAGAGTGAAGGAAAAATGAAATGCTTTTCCTGGTCGATTTCTGTGCTGCTCTAAGGGTGGAGGAGTCACAGCTTGGTGAGAGCTTACTGTTTTTGCTGAACTCTTGGACCACACTCCAGCAGAAGCTTCACCTGCTTCAAGTCTTCACCCTCAAACCTGTTGTGCTGCTTTCTCTCTCTAACAGTATCTGAAATTTTAAGGGTCATTAGTTCAGAAAGTGGCATTGTCCTTGTTCCATTTAAAAAATTCTAAGTCAAACGGTTGAATTATTTATATTAAAAAAGCACATGCACATTTTCACAATGATCATTAGAGCCAATATGAAAAATAGCATTGCAGATGATAGCAATTAAATTCCTTTTAATTTCAAATCATAAAGGGCATAAGTTTTCTTTATCCTAATTAAGATTTGAGCTTTAATTAGCTCAGCATTGTGGAGCTTCAGTAAAGGAAATGATCACTTGAGGATAAAGATGATGTGTGTTTATTTCATACTGTAGGCCCTAAGCAAGCTGCATCCACCTTTGCTCCTGAAAGCTTTATAGGTCTTCACAGATTCTGTCTGTATTTCAGTCATTTTTATGTTTGTAATTATATTAAAAAATAAAAACAAAATCTGAAATACTGTCTATTACTGTCACCTTTAGCTATGCAGAATTTATTACACAGTCATGACTGATTTCTGTTTGCACATTGAAATTGTCAATTTACCACCCTCTTAATTAGGGAATACTAGAAGTGCTGTGTCTTAGTCATAGTGATGGCAATTTTTAAGCAAGGTTACCCCACAAAAAGCTTTGCATGCTTTCAGAGCATGGTGGTAATACTTTTCTCTTCTGCCAGGCACTGGGGAAGAAAGAATCTAAATTCAACAGACATTCACAATTGCACTAGTCACTCTTGACTCAGATTATATGGAATAAAGCTTTGCTAATAATGTTTGGTAGAGTATTTCTGAATATCTCACTGATTGTGCTTCCCTTATTTTCCCCATCATGCTCTTGATTTAATGTAATTTAGTCAAATCAGAAGCTCCACATGAGGATACTGCTCCCTGAGCAAGTTGGGACATGGAAGTCTGAATTGCTGCTCGCATTTTCATTTCTGTTAGCCAAAACATCCACACTGAGGAGAGTCTATTCAGTTCTGTTCCTGAGAATTTCTTAATCACTTTGGATTTTTTGTCTTTTTAACATCATAGGACTTACTGATGTGATACAGTTAATCCAATGATTTAAAAAAAAAAAATTAGCTGTTTGCATTTTGACAACTCACAGAATGTGAAAACACTAAATGTTGATTAGGCATATGCAGAGTGTGCTATTTTGTATTTCAAATTGCCTTGGGAAGGCAGCAAGATAAACATTTAGGAAAGACTTTCTTGTTTTTGAGAATGATTGCAGCTTTCAATTCAAGTGAAAGAGGACTTCTCCATCTTTCTTAAGCTAAGACTTCCCATGTAGAGAGCCTGGGTTGTGTCCTTGACTACAACCTGGGATTCTTCTGTCCAAAACTGCTGTTGTCTATAATCTTTAAATCAGAGTTGAATGGCCTTTTGAAAGTATGTGGTTGCTCATTCAAAATGTGTGTGTGTAATGCTCTGATGTATATTGTGCAGCAGTCAAACCAGAAAATCGAGACAGTCTTGGTCTACATAACTCCATGTAAACTTTTCAAATGAGCCGGTTGTTCTCCCTGGGTGTTTTAGGAGATAATGTCAGTGCAAAGGTTAATAAGAATGTTCATATTAAGTGAAAATGGAAACCCACAAAAAACAGAGAATATTTCTTCATAGGCATAGCAAAGATGGAATATATAATAGGATTTAGGAGATTTCTTCCTAGACTTTTAACAGTAGGAAAAATTCTGAGACTCATTCTGTAACAGGGTAGAAAAATGTGGAAGTATTAAATGGTTTGAATAAGCTATTTGGAACTGATGAAAAGAGGGGCCTTTCTTCCATCCGTTTGCTGTCTACTGACGTAATATGTAACTGAGGAAAAACTCTAACACATGCAAAAGCTATGAGAGGAAGAGCATACGGAGGGTAAAGTGTTGTTATAGCTCATCCAGTCCATTTTTCTTCAGTGTGATAAAAGCAAACAAACAAAAAATAAAATAGTGATGTACCCAGTGCTGCCTTCCTTGGCAGGTGTGTGAGATACTTTTAAAGGATGTCTGGAGTAGCTGTTCAAGAATGAACTGGTATTTCAAATGAGAAGTAGAAGCCAAAGCAAATCATTCAAAGAGCAAGGATATCAGTTTGGAACTGGCTGAATGTTAACAAGGGTGCTTAGGGCAAGACTTGTCCCCAGCTCTTTTGCTGTGCTCTGTTAAAAATATGGTTTTCCATTTCTCCCAGTGTCACAGACATCCTCTAAATTTTGCTGGTGGAAAGGAGTCATAGTATCTCCCAGAGCTGCTTTTGGAACCTCAAGTAGAGCTGATGTTGAGCTGAAGGAGCAAAGACAGCAAAAAACTTGGTAGTGTGACTGTGGATGCCTCTGGCTGTAGCATGTTCTTGGCTACTACGAAAGACTAGTGGGGTTTTTTTGCCAGTCTCTTCTCCGCTGGGAGCATGCTGCTAAATTGGCTTCACCAGCAACTCTTTCATCTCTAGAGCACAACTGGGAAATTATACCTGCACTTTAGAATATGTTTTTTTGATAAATCCGTGTAGCTTCCTTGAAGCCCTAAAGAGCGAGCCACCCCTAACTTGAGCACTCATCTGCTACATGGATGTGAATGGCAATAAGACACAGTGCAATTAACATTCTAATGTATAGGACTACAACTTTTTATCTCTTTGAGTGTCAGATATGTTACTGTCAGGCAGTTTAATGGGCTCTTAATTTGTGTGTGTGTATGAACTAATTAGCAATACAAAAATATGAAATCACTTTATATTTTCTTATCATCAGGTCTTCTGAGGGTTCTGAATTTGCCTTCATATATAAGGCAAAATAATCAAAGAAGCAGAACTTGTTAAATTTGCCTTCATTAACACTGAATTTGTTTGCCTAAGTGCTCTTACTCCTGCTGAGCTCACTTAAGTATACAATTTCCCTGTTTGATATTTTTTCTTCTTTCCCAGAATGCATTTCCCAGCTAATAAGGAATCTGCCTTTTTATAAGAATTTTTCTCTTTCTGCAATAGTATCCAAGACCACACATTTATGAAAGATGATCTTTGTCAAAGCAGATCCAGGTAAGGCAGCCAGTTTGTAGCAACCTGGCAGACCTGTGCTGATCAGGCTTAACTTTCAACATCCACAACACAATCCCTTGGACAGGAAAGAAATTATGTGCGCCATCTTGTTTTCCTTCATTTTATGAGAAAGTGCTGCCAAGTGCATTGACCTTCTTGGTGCTTTGTTGAAGTCAAGTAATTAACCTATTGGATCTTTTTATTGCCTTTGTGGCAATAAAACTCTTGGTTAGCTGGCATGTCTCATTGATTTAGGTGCTGCTTATAAGTCAAAAGCCTCACTCTTTTTCCTTTCCTCTTCTGATTTTTCATCCTTCTTTAAATCTGATGTTTCACTTCAAAGCTTCTGGCACTAAGTCATTAATTCATATTTTAATCCATTCCTTGCCATTTGTGCATACTGAAATCCAATGTCTTAATCATCTGTACCCTCTTGGCTCACAGCTGTTTCCTCAACTTTTGATATCTGGCATATAAACCCTTTTTAGACCCTTTCTGCTGAGTAAAATACCGAAGGCTACATCTGATATTTGACAGGATAATCCCAGTGGTGTTTTCCATAGACTCCTTCACTCTCTTGGGCACTGTACAGTTCATGTTTCCTTTTAATATTGGAGGAATGGTTTAATTGATTTTTCATTCAGCCTTCTGTCACTGACCTCTTTGTCAAACTTAATTCTTTATTCCTAAATAACATTTTTTTTCTCTGTCTTTTTTTTGGGTTTTTTATTTTCTCTAGAATGGGACAAATATACTTGGGGGTGCAGGGAGATGTACACCCACTCCCTGGGTCAGTCTGGCTCACTGTGAGCTGAGGACTATGTTCATGTGCACTTGTGCTGATAGAAGCCTGTTCTGTATGTGTTGATGCAAGCACTGAAAGAGAAAGATGGAGTACTTCAGTGCACAACTTTGTGCTTTTTCTTGTGTCCACTTTTACCACAGAATCATAGAATGACTTGAGTTGGAAGGGACTTTTAAGATCATCTTGTTCCAGCTCCCCTGTTATGGGTGGGACACCTTCCACTAGACCAGGTTGCTCAAAGCCCTGTCCAACCTGGCCTTGAACACTTCCAGGAATGGGGCATCCACAGCTTCTCTGGACGATTTGTTCCAGTGCCTTACCACCCTCCTAATGAAGAATTTCTTCCTAATACTTTATCTAAATCTCTTTTAGTTAAAAACCATTTCCCCTTGTCCTATCACTTCACGCCCTTAAAAAAAGTCCCTCTATCCAGGTCTTTTGTAGGTCTCCTTTCAGTACTGGAAGGCTGCTTTAAGGTGTTCCTGGAGCCTTCTCTGCCCCAGGCTGAACAACCCCAACTCTCTCAGACTGGTCTTTGTAAGAGAGGCACTCCATTCCTCTGATCATTTCTTTGCTATTCTCTGGACCCCCTGTAATGGGTTCATGTTTTTCTTGGGCTGGGGGCCCCAGAGCTGGATGCAGCACTGTAGGTGGGGTCTCACCAGATCAAAGCAGAGGGGCAGAATCCCCTTCCTCACCCTGCTGGTCACGCTGCTTTGGCTGCAGCCCAGGACACGTTTATCTCTCTGGGCTGTGAGTGCACATTGCTGAGTCATGTCCAGCCTCTCATCCAGCAGCATCTCCAAGTCCTTCTCCTCAGGGCTGCTCTCCATCCATTCTCCGAGCAGCCTGTACTTGTGCTTGGGATTGCCCCAGCCCAGGTGTAGGACTTTGCACTTGGCTTTGTTCAACTGCATGGGCCCAGTCCTTTAGAAAGGAAATTTCTGGGAAGATACAGTGTTGGCAGAAGCTGTGCCTATGAAGGCTTTGCTGAAAAGGCTTGGATCAGTGCAACCGATGAGTGCACTTCCAGTTGCACTGATGTATTTTGCTTGTCTGGCTCTCTGCATATTAAGCTGATGAGCTCCAATCTTGTCCTTTTTGCCCACGTTCGGATGTATGCGAGTTGGTTTTTTACAATGCCGCAGGTTCCTCCCCTGGGCTCTTGCTATCAGCTGAAAATGTAAGAACCAGCAGCATCTGCCATGAGCAGATCCAGGGCTGTGTTTAGTTTTATCATGATCTCACCGCCATAATCCTTATCATACTTACAGCTGGTTAACATTTAACTTCAATTGTAAGGCTTTCAAGGCTTGCTATGCAAACTGCTTAAAACATGCCTGTTTTGTACACTGTCAGTGTTAAGTGCTGAATGCTGTGTTTGAGGAATGTATTCTTTCCTCCAGGGGTTGATATCAGAGACTTGGAGTGATTATATTTTGATCCTCTTGTATGTATTGCATTAGACAATGATTTTGAAGCCCACAATATGAAGTCTTCAAGTGTCTGTAAGCATATGCAGAAAAAGACAGCCTGGAAAGTATTTGTTGTAGGTTCAAACACAGCTGTCCAAATACACCAACAGAATGTCACAATGACTTAAGACATAAACATTAAAAATCTTTAGTATTTCCAGTATATCTTGTTTTGTAGGATTTCATAGGTGAAGTTTGTTTTAAATGGTATTAAATAAAAACCAAAAAGTCAATGATTTGCAAAGCAAAGCCATGAACAAGAGTAAAATTATTCCACCTAAGTTTAATTTCATAAACACATACATACTTAGAGCTTTTCCCTCTTGAGGTATCTTAATTTTTATTGATGTACTAAAAAGAAAATAAAAACATACCAGTAGGTACTGGAAACTAATTCCAAGAGTTGGAGATACCAATTGACCAGAATTAGCTTAACGTGAAAAAGTAAATGCTCCTCTTAGAGTCTCAGTTCAAATAATCTCAAGTTCTCAGGAGGAATATAAAGAAGTACCTGTTCAAACTGGAAAATAATTTCTTTCTGCACTTTTTTCAATTTTGAGTTGCATATGGAGCATATAGCTATATATATATATATATATGAGAGTTATTTTTGTTTAAACCCTGTATATATATATATACATATATATATATAGACAGTTTTTAAAAAAAATAGAAAAATACAAACTTAGCAAGAAAATGTTAATGTTTGTGCATTATTTAGTCCCAGTATTGCCAAGAAATCTTCCCACACAGAGTCCCAACAGATGCTAAACATATAGAAGAGCCGCCAAAAGCTGAAAGCATTGCATAGTCTCCATCTCATATTGACTCGTTTAAATTCAGGTGTTAATCTCTGCCTAGTTTATTGAAGTCAACCAAACTGAGAAAAGGTGATACCATTTTAGTGATGTTTCAGACTCCCCAAGTCTTCTATTTACTCATGTATGTTAATTAATTTCCATTAACTTCTAGTTTGTAATGGTACTTAAATTTGATTAAGTAAGAATAACCAGATTTAAAGGAAACCCTGCAAAGATAAGTCTTTGCCTCTGCTTTGTTTATTACTTGCTGATGCGCCAGAAGTCTGCAGAGGCTTCAGAACTCATAGAAGACTTAAGGGTGATTGAGATAAAATGTGTGTCCACATAAAATAAATAGGAAAGATGGATGCATGTTCTGCACTTTCACTTGATGGTAGTGGGAATGTGCTGGTTTAAATTCATTGAACATGCTGATAATTTAAAGTCTTTATCAAAGACTTTAAAAACTGTTTACTGTGTAAAACTGTCACATGAGTTAAAGGTATCTGGGAATATAAGAACTTTTATGCCCCCTAAACAAGATATAATCATATATTATAAATAATATATAAATATATAATAGTTTCTACTTATTGAACTGTAGAAAACATTGAAGAGCTAATAAGGCTTAATACAAATATTCTTTTATAAATCATTCTAAACTGGTATGCAGAAGTGTTAAATAAAAATTAATCTTTTGTATATGTTTAATGAAATGGTTATAAAAAGAGGGTTAAAAGTCAGCACAGAATTTTTTTTATTTTTATTTTTTCCCCACATTCACTTCAGATGGGAATGTTCCCTCTTTGTATTTAGCACTGTTACACCTCACACCCTCAGGGGCAAGTTGTTACCCTCATCCAAACAAAACTGCTGGGGATAATTTGTGTGTTTCACAGAATCACAGAAGGGCTGAGGTGTCCCATCAGGTCCCATGGAATGTCTTTTTCCTAGTTTGGTTTAATGTGCCCTTTACCAGCCCTTTGCTATGTAGGGTGTCTCAATTTCTCCATGCTTCCTCACAGATCTCAGGGTTGCCAGCAAAGACCAAGGCAAAGAAGGCACTGAGTACTTTGGCCTTCCCTTTGTCACCGGGTCCCCTGCCCCATTCATCAGTGTGTCCATGTGATTATTTTTTTCCCAGTCTGTGAGTTGCTGTCCATACACTTGTGGAAGTCTTTTTTGTTGCCTTTTACTTTCCTCTACAGATTCAGCTCCAGATGGGCTTTGGCTTTTCTCTCTCTTTCTAAGTAATTCTGTATTGTTTCTGACAATTTAAAAAAGATGAAGGTTTTCCTCTTTAGCTCGTGTCTTCAGATTATGGAAGGCTGAGATGCAGCAAGTTATATTTGAAGTAAGAGAATAGCTGTTTCTGAGAATCAACCTCCCCTATTTGTAAAGACAATTTTTAGCAGCTTCAGTTTCTTTCTGTGAGAAAAGCTCTGTGAATCCCTGGGGTTCCCCTATCAAATACAGGACAAAGCATATTGCAAATTGGATAAAACTGATAAGGAGAAATAGTTTTTCAGGTTCTAGTGAAATGAAAAAGAGAAAATGCAAAGCCAAGTGCTCCTTTCCTGAATCTCAATGTTGTAGTTGCTAGATGACATCACCTTTAGCAATTATAGTTAGAGATGTAAAATGCTAGTGGCATGTTACCCTGAAGGCGTTTTGCAGAACATGCCCTGCAAGCGGGGATTTAAGAGGTAATAGAAGCACTTGACAACTCTTAATGAAAGCGGTAGCTTGAAAATCACACATTTCCAGGCTTTTAAGTGCGGTGTCTAATGCTTTCAAAAACCAAGAGAGGTTCACTAAAGTGTTCTTGCTTCATGTTCTTGTGAATAGAAATGAGCTCCTTTGCCTGTCTTGTAGAAGTGTTAGCTGAGAGGCAAACGCTGAACGAAAAGCAGCAAGTTCAAGCTGTGGTGAATGCAGAAGTAGCAGGATTTGTTAGATGCAGCAGGGAACTTGGGCTCCACGGCCTGTTTTGCAAGAATGTGTGAATATTAAAGAACTAATACATCACTTAAAAATGATGTATTAGAACAAGTAGCAAGAAGGGTGTCTTCCTGGATCTGGTCTCCTGGCAAATGCAAAACCCGATTTTTATTTGAGATTTAAAAACCTTCTGATGAACTCCGTGCTTTGAGCACAGCTGGGGTGATTTATGGCTTTGTGATTTCAATATGTAACAGGCAGAACTTCACTGGGTTGTACTGCACTTTTGAATTTTTGAGGTTTCAAGTGCAAGTCATTAGCCTTTTTCCAGCCCTTCACTTAAATATTTTTTCAGGTAAAACTTTTCTTCCAGCTGCTCATTTTGATGTTTCAAATAAATGAAAATGAAGCAAAACAAAGCAACCCCACAACCTGCTAAATAAGATTCAAATAAATAAATGTCCATTTGAGTTTCAGTTCAGTTTTACTTACCTGCTTTAATGCTGTAGTTTGCAAGTCACGTGTAGTATATTTGACAGAAAACAAAGTTAGCAAGGTATGAGTTTCTCAAACTAAGTAGGGTAACCAGGCTGTGCCTTGAAGGCATTGCAACAGCTTTTTTTGGTCAGGGCTTTGCTGGGTTTAAATAGCATATCTGGGCAAAGGCAGTGTAATCTATACTTTGCGTATTGCTCTTAATTTGAGTCATGCCAAAGCAAAGAAAGTGTGTGAAGTACTGCTTGCATCTCGACTGGGGGGTTTATTACTTGCAACTGGAGCTGGCATGACACTGGTTATGGGTTAGCACCTGCTGCTCTGATCGTTTTGTAGCACAAAAACCAAAACAGGTCAATGCTACGAGTCATTCTTATCTCCCTCACGTTTAATTTGCAGTTATTTACAGCAATTTATGGAGAAGCTGGTACGCAAGGTGGAGGTATGGATTTGCCACCTGGAAATGAACCATGGAGGGTTTTCATTCAAAAGGATCCCTGGAGATTGCTTGGAACTGTGTTAGCTGGGCCAGACCAGAACCTTCCCAGACACCTTTCTAGCAATTTAAAAATATGCGCATTATCTGTGGTTGGGAGCATTCCCTGGAAGCATTTAACGTTCAAATGTTGATACAGTCTCAGTGTCTTTCAGGATGTTGGCAAAGTCTTGTTTTTCACTAACTCAAAAAAAAAAAAATTACTCTAAGAAATTCAACATATATTTGCTATATGAGCATGAAATATTGCATGTACTCCTGTTTCACTGTCAATTTCTATGTGTGTTGAGCACTAATGTCTGTTGATGGCCAAATCTTTCCTGACAGTTTGTCAGGAACCCACTCTGCAATAGAGGAGACATAAGATCTGTTTTGGCCTGATGCCAAGAGAATTGACAGGGAAGTAAAAAAATGTATTCCAGGGAATAAGTACACATTATTCTTGAATCAGAAACTGCTAGTTGTAGCACCAAGCATATTTTACAGGAGGCAAAAATAAATTCATTGCGTTTTTTAATTTGTACTGCACAACAATAAAAGCTCATATTTATGCAATGCTTTTATGGTACAATGGTCTTGAAAATAAAGCTAAAATTAATGATTAATGCCATGCATATGCTTACATCGTGATGGCTTCTCCCATTGAGTCAACAAATGAGAATGCTGTGTTCTTGAGAAATAACTCTGATTTCCCTGTGCAGAGCCACACATGTCACACATTGAACTTTCTCCCTTCTCTATATCCAATTTCTCATGGAGTCTCCTCTCCTGCAAGTGTCTGACTTGCGGTCATGTATAGTCAGTGAATATCAGAACCTGTTCTCCCACTTTCTAATTAAAGCAGACATACTTTTGAAAAGTAATCTGGGAACTACCTCAGTGTGGTGGTTAAAAACGTATCTCATTGCAAATTTGAATTTTGAATGAAGAATCTACTTTTATGGCTTACTAAAGTAAAACCTTAGTACCCATGAAAGCTAGTAATACAATAAAACTTATCTCATGTTTATTCAGGGCATAGTTTTGTAGTGTCTCTTTCAGATAATAGTTTTGAAATTATCTCAGTGCCTAAAAAGTGACCATGTTTTTTCTTTTTTTCCTTTTTTTTCAGCTGTGGGACCTACTGCAGAAGTTGCAGTTCATCATGACATACATTGCTCCCTGGCAGATTGCCTGGGGTTCATCGTTCCATGTTTTTGCTCAACTCTTTGCAATACCTCATATCCTTTATAAATTTGTTTTTCTTCATTCTTAAATTCCTCTTCATGTATGCAATTTATTTACAGTGTTTGAACAAGGTTTGAAATTCCTAGGTAACTTAATTAAAAATTTGAAAGTGCTTGGAATATCTTCTGAGAAACAGTTTGGTTTTTTTTTTTGGCTGCATAGGATCTGAAACTGGGAAAATGAACTCTGACTCAAACTGGTGTGTTTATTCCCACCCAGCCACATTCTGCAGATCACTTACTTCCCCAGTCCTCAGCACCAAGTTTTGATGCATCCAGAAGAAATGTTGTGACAGACATATTGCTGGGCTTATGGCTGACTGAGCTCTCAAATATTAGTTTCTTTCTCATTTGCTTCTCGCTGCTATGTCTGATACAAATTCATTTCAGTGAGCCAATTTCTACTGCAACTGTCCTGATTTCTTTTTTCAACTTCCGAAGCAGTTTGATTTTTACATTTTAATGTAAATTTTTCATTGGGGTGCTGAGAAGCATTCACTTTTTTAACATTTCCACTCTGTTTTATGAGTAGCAATATATGTTTGTCAACACCAAAGCAGTCCTTCAGAAGCAGTCTGTTTTGGTGCCTGTTCCAGGGCTATCTTTAGGGTCTGTGGATAAAACACAGAGTTCAGTGACCCCCAGATGTCTGTAGAGTTAAAAATATATATTGAATTTTTAGAACAAAAATTATCCAGTTTAAAATCAAATTCAGTTAGAAACTTGATTGAATACAGCAGAAAATAGTAAAAAATAAAACATTTTAACTGAACAAATTTAACTTTATTGACATCTAAGGCATTATCAGATACTAACTTTTAATTTCTTCCTTCCCTGCTAACCAAAGTTGTGGAAGAAGGGTTGACAGACTGGTTTTAGTTCAGACCTGAAGAGTTTACTTTGTATTGTTTATTAGATATACGCACTTAAGTCTTTGTCCCTTTCATCCCACAGGGTTGTTTTTTTCTTCCCTTGAGTGATTTCTTCCCTCTTCTCTTTGCTGTGAAACATTTGCAATGTTGAGTAACAATGCTTACATTTCTAGATAGGAAGAATAAATGGGAGCCTCAGACAGAGGGAATTGCACACAGAATAACTCCCAGAGGGAAAGCTTTAGATTGTCTACTTATAGAAGGAAAGCATTATAAAAGCAGTGATTTGTCCTAAGAGTTTTAGGTTATTTGCAGCAAATTATTCCAGAATTTTGCAATAAAATAATATTTTCTTCTCTGTTGGAGAAGTGTATAAAAAGTTATTTAGCAAAACATTTTAAGAACTAAGATTATATTTCAACAAGTGTCCCTTTGGTCACAAATATTTTCTGCAGTGATAACTTTGCTCTTGATAAAAATGCCAATTAAATTTTGCAAAATGGAAAGTAGTTAAACCAGAGTTTTGTTTGTTTACAGAGTTATTGTTGTAGTGATCTAGCCTAGCTTTTTATTATTTATATTTATAGTATGCTTTGTAAATGCAAATCTGTCTTCTAAGGCAATGTTGCAATTAAGATACTGGTTAAATGCTGAAGTTAATATTCCCACAACAGCAATAACTGCCTCTTTGCACAGTAATTTTATTTGCTGTTATCATAAC
Organism: Pardalotus punctatus; assembly: GCA_013400915.1. NCBI lineage: Eukaryota > Metazoa > Chordata > Aves > Passeriformes > Pardalotidae > Pardalotus > Pardalotus punctatus. The sequence continues at coordinate 96,498 of VZTX01025437.1, forward strand.
CCTGCAAACGGTAATGATGAATGCATGTTGCAGTTTGCAGAGGTACTAAACGTGCCATTTCTTTACAGAGTTAATTATTTGTGGCTCTTAATTGCTTCAATCACTTCTGCACACAGATGTAAAGTTTTAAATTTCGAAGTGCCTGGGTGAACTTTTGCTGCAGAGCTCAGTGGTATGAGTAGATCCACATGCTTTAATGCATTCGAGTCCAGTGTGCAGGGCATGAAGGGCAATGCGTGTGGAGCTTTTCCTGGTGGAGGTTTTAGAGTCTCCACCATCAGAGATCTTCAGGAATTTAGATGAATATCTGTCAGGAGTCATATAGGTTTAGCTGATCCTGCTTGTGGTGGCTAGATGGACTAGGTTGGCTCTTCAAAGTCCCTCTGAATCCCAAAAGACCAGGAATGTTAATGGGCCTCTGACTTGAGGATAGATCTGCAACTTCACTTCCTAGTATTTAAAAGGGTAAGATGAGGTTATGCATTTATAAATATCAGCACGCTGAGAAAGTCAGTGTAGTTTGTAGTTCAAAGGATGATTTTACCTAATAGGTGAACAGTGAAATTGGAAAAAAACCCACAAAACAAACCAGGAGTTTGTAGTTGCAATTATTCTATTTAAGAGGATTTCTGCTTTGGTTGTTTCAGGGTTACAACTCTAAATGGAGCCTTGTGGCACTTGGTTTTCCCATCCCCTAAGTGATTGTGTGCCTGGAAGGGGCCTCTAGTAATTGCAAATAAAAATGTGGGTTTTGAGAAACAGAGGATTTGGACTGGCCTTACTGCGTAGTTCTGTGTTAAAAGAAGGGGGTGGAAGATTTTCAAGATGTCAGTTTTCCACTTACTTGTTTTGAAGATGGTTTGAATTAAAATACATTTTTAAAAGGCAAGAATTAATCCTCAAAGACAATGTTCTATTTCATGTTGAAGAGTTTTTAGCTTTGGGTTTTTTTGTTCTCAAAATTTGATTTTGGCCATGTTAGAAAAAAAAAATCCATTATTCACAAAGGAACAAGTTCTGCTTGTAGACAATGTAGCCTAACAAAGATGGTACACAGGAAACCTGGCTTCGATCATCTTGTAAGAAAATATGCCTATGTTTTTGACACTTCTTTTTTACTTAGACATGATTAAAGCATTGGTATTTAAAAGCAAACAAACAAACCAAAAAACCTTAATACAAACAAATTGGATACCCTCAAATGAAAAAAAAACAACAATGACAGATAATTGCCTACTGCACACGACAGTCAGATGCTGTTGCTTGCTCTCATAACACACTTACAGATTTGAAACAGTTAAAATCACTTTTAACAAGTCAAATGGGAAATGTCTTCTACCATCCATTTAGTAGAACGTGATGTTTTTTTAGGAAAAAACCCCCCTTGCTACTGATTATGTCTAAACATAAACAGTTCACAATGGAGTGTGAAATGTCTTAGCTCATGATGGTGGCAATTTTTAAATCAATCATGATATTAGTATCCACTTAAAAAAACTTGATTTGCTGTCCTTGTCTGTCTTCTTCGTTCTCTTTTCCTCTCTTCAGTTCATGTGCGTCCTTTTCTTATCTGACACTTGTAAATACTTATTCATCTTTCACACCCAGTGCTTGGTTATGACTGCAGTGTAATGTGACAGTTTAACTTTTTTGATGCACTTGCTTTCTGCTCTGTGCTCTCTGTCACTTTTTTAAAACTTTAGAGTCTCAGGGAAACTCATTTTTCAATCTCTCTGATGCACAAAGATGCTGTTACAGTCCACTGTCTTTTAGTAAGGGTGAGAGATTTGAAAGATACCTTTTGGCAAATACTTGTTTCTAGATTTTGCAAATGGCTTTGAAAGCAGGGATTTAGCCTTTTTATGGAAAGGATGTACCAAGAATGATGCTACTTGTGTTTAAATGGTTTTTTTTGGTGAAGTCTCAGGGATTGTGGGCCTCACATACAGTATATTGCTATAAGAGGGTAAGCTAAAAGACTGTGGTTATTGGGTGATTTTACCTGAAATTTAGTTTGAGATGCACTTGATCACTGTGCCTTGACAGTGGTTCCTTTATTCATGGCTTCTTTACCCTCCTAAGAGAGGTTTAAGGAATGATAACATAATGCCAGCCTTTTCCTTAAATTTCATGGGTGTGGTATGAATTAATGAGGAATTTATGCCTAACACTTTATTTGCTTGCATTAATTTAGTTGGGTTCCTTTTAACTTGCATCTTTTTCAGTATTCTTATCCATTTCCAAACTTGCTTTCCAGCAGTCTGAAATACAACTTTACATTTAAAGTAAATGATGGATTCAGGCATTCATTAGGATATTTATGTGAGATGCTTACTATTCCCCTGTCCTCACCTACTCATTTCATATATGTTTCAAAAAGTATGAAATGCTGAACATTTTTTAGCTTTCGGTCAGCATGGATTATATAATTGTCAGTAAGAATTAATGTGAAAGCATGACTTTAAACAAGCAGGTTGGAGTATAGAAGCGTAGTTTCTCCGCATACTAAGGCTTTCCAAAACAGGCAGAAAAAAAAAAAGGGTTCAAAAAGCTGCCTCAACGTTTTTAAGCATAATGAAATAATTTATGTTACCTTAACTTGCAATTTTCAGACTCTGCTATGCTTTTTTTTCAAACTCTGGCTACTTCAGTCTTTTCTACGCCACTGAGTCCATTTCTGGGTAGTGTCATCTTTATCGCATCATACGCACGGCCAATCAAGTTCTGGGAGAAAAACTACAAGTAAGACTATTCAAAAATTTCTACTCTTGTTATTTGCAAAGGTTTTACTGTCATTAGTTTCATTTCTGATGGTATTTTTGTTTCCAAAGGTAATCCTTAAATTAGGGCATGAGAGGTTAATCTTTGAATCTTGTCTCTGGTGTTTTACTTCTTCATGGTTATTTGGTTATTTCTGAAAATGTATTTAAACAATTATCAGTATGTTACAGATGAGGTGTCATGTTGCATTTGTTGTACAGACATACAGTAATGAAGCTGTGAAAAAGAAAAAAGCAGTAAAACTCCCAGTTGTCAGCCTTTTTTGTCTTGCTAGCTAATGCTAGCAGCTACATCTGTGTAGCCTTTGGCACTGGCAGTCAGACTGCATAAATACATGTTATACTAACTAGCCTGATTAAATGCTACCCTGTGGGATGCAGCAGGGATGCAGCTGCAAAGCAGTGATACGAGGCACAAAGTGAAAATTGCATTGGCCAAGTTAGGGCTTGGGCACACCAGTGAGAAGGGTCATGAACTTACTGCACCTCTAGTGTTGGTGCTGCTGGTGTATCTGAGAACCTCGGGATAATTCAAAACTAGAAATTAGTGATTAATTTTAAGTCTTTTAGGGAAAAGGGTGTGTTTAGTTTGAAGAGTTTTATTTTGTTGCATTTTGACTTCTGTCAGTGAGTGAATATATACTCACCTATAAAGAATTAGTCAAACAAAGTCAAGTATAAAGAGGCTTTGTATTTGTTTCTGAATGTGATGAGATTTGTGGAAAACTTTTGAGGGGAACTGAGCTTTGTACTCAGTTTGTTAAGATCTATTCCTGGGACTAGATCTTAAAAAAATTCTCTCTCACACATCTTTTTTTCCAGGTCAACAGGTTAATTGTTTCAAGGGAGTGAAGTTGAGGGCAGTTATGGAAAGGCAGGAAGCTACCACTAATCCCACAGACAACTATACATTTTTGGATGGCAACTTTGAAAAATATTAAGTAGGAAGTGGGGATTTTAACATCCGCTACATTTTACTTCAACGAGAGCATTTTGAAGGCATGTAGTTCCCTTTCTAGGTACAAGTTAGAGAACCAAACTCTGTTGGAGACACATCACTGACACATAGGTAGATTAGTGTCAAGTCTCTAGGTTATTGTCAAGGGAAGTAGAGGGGGTCATTTGTGTTTGCTTCTGGTTTGTCTAGTATTTTGATACAAAATGAACAGGAGATATTCACAGAAAATATAAAAAAATGGTTGATACTTAGTACTTAAATAAGGGGTTGTGTGTCTTGTTTTCATCTGTAGTGGCTATCTGTGATTCCTACTAAGGGAAGTGAAGAAGTTGGTGCTAATAGTTTTGCAAAGCCAGGTAATATTTTATCCATAAACTGTAAAACCCCAAGTGCAAAAAAACCAAACCCTTTTAATACTTTAATCCACACCTGCTTGTCCTTTCAAAATAAGCAGCAACTACAACTTTGTCTTCAACCTGAAGGCTTACATTACTCTTTGTAAAAAATCGTGCTTTGTTGCTTGTTAGAAAGTCTAGTGTCTCTTCTATGATCTCACTTAAAACAGAAACCACAACCTTACGTCTCGAAAACCTTTCAGAAGTAGAAATCAGCCTTGTAGAAGATTCAGGTTGTCATCAAAGTGAAATAAATCTTTGCCTGAACCGGTGGCATCCCAGAATATGTACATGTAATGACTCCTTCTAAATTTGTATTCATTTTGTGTCTAGTACTCCTGATTCTCCTTTGCCTTACTTCCATTTCACATGAGGAACTAACCAGAATGAGTGAGAGTTAGACAGAAAAACTCCTGGTTTATTAAAGGGACACTGTGAAAAGACAGAAAAAGGCAAAGAAAATGAACAATTTTATATTAAGAATAAGGAAATTTTCTACAAAATACCTCAAATAATTGCATGAACTGAATGGACCTTGCCATATTGCTATGAATCTTGACCTTTCAATGTCTGAAAATTCAAAGGGATGACATAATTGCTTTCTTTTGGATCTGTGGAGTTAGGATTGGGAACTTGAGCTGGAATGGAGAGTTGTTCTGGCTCCTGCACTGGCCTGTTTTTGGGCTACTGTTCCTTACAGCCAGATGTGCACTGTGTTTTAAGGTTATACAAGACAAAACAGAACAAACAGGCGGGGAAGTTGGTGTACAGATTTCCTTTTTTGGTGTGCATTGACAGTTTTCCCAAGTTCAGCTCAGGGTATTAATGGGAAGTCACAGGTTCACTGCAGTGTGGTCTGAGATGAGTTCATATGAAGCAGAAGCTCTTGGAGATTTTTTTTTTTGTTTGCTGTTTCCATACTCACTGCTTGTTGACTGGAACTTTTGCCCAGGGGAAAGCTACCTTCAATGTACTTTAGATAACTTTTTTTGCCTGCTTTGCATGCTCATTTTCAAACACTTCCTTGCTATATTGATGACTATGTTATCACATATTAGCTACAAATAATTCATTTACACTTATATGACGTTAGATATTGTCAGTTCTAGGGTTATTTTTTTAAAAAAAAATTTACTCTCTTAATTGGAATAACTGAAAACAATTTTGACAAGCAGTCTAGATATCAAAATTGTTTTTCTTTCAAGTCATAAGTTAGATTGCTTTCTTAGATTGTAATTTCTGTTCATCAGTATTCATACACCTCTCTGCTGTCAAGGAAACTTCATTGTTGTTTCACTTAAGGAAAAATTATTTTTGCATCTTGTTCCGGCTAACAGTCTGAAACTAGATGAGGGGAAAAAAAAAATCCAGTTCATTTTTGGTAGAGTGAATCCAAAGCGGAAACTTTGGACTTTAGCAAGTACAGAGTACCTTGTTTATTAATAGAACACGGCTACTAGGCCAGTAGTTTGAGTGCTGAGCAACTGATCCATCTGTTCCTTAAAGTGTTGGTTTGGTAATCCCTACCTGGTGTTTTCTGAGTGCACACACATGTATCTTGCATTTCCAGGTTTCTTTTAGTTCCATTTTTTTCTGCTGGCTAAAGAGGAGTTTTAATCCTCAAGTTTCTCTGATTGAGCTTCTGCCACTCTAGATGATGCAAGCTGGAGCTGAAAATCTTGGAGAATTAAAATGGTGGCTTGTTTACTTTTTCAAGGAGCTGAAAGAACTACAGTGGGTAAAACAAGAAAAAGGGATTCATTTTGATAGTAAGCAAACTGTGAAGTTCCTAACAGGCTCTTCAAAATTCAGGACTCATGCTGTGCCTGTTTGTGCTCTTGCAGGGTGTGCGCAGAGCATGGGTGTTCTTCTCTGCAATCAGCAGATGCTGTTTGCTTTCAGGGTGCCCTTTGGTACTCACTGCATGCAGAGACTAGAGCACCAATACATCACTGAGGTCAGGGATCTTTCAGAAGGGAAAAGGAAGGCTGACTAAGAAGAAAAAATAAGACATTAAGGAAAATGAATTTGAAAGAAGAACTCTTGCAATCACAGTTTTGCAGCTTTTGCTGCTACTGTTGTTGAAAAGAGAGGGGTGTAAAATGAGAGGCTGGGCTGCTGCTTATGAGCTGGTTACCTTGTGGAAGTTCAACTATGAGAATTTTTCTTTCTCTCTCTGTTATTTTTGGGGGTTTTTTTAAACAAAGAAAAGTTTGCTGTGACACTGGTTTTGTCCAGCCATTGGCCTGGGTCCTGCTTCCCAGTTTGAAGAGTGCTCTTTTAGTCCTTATTTTCACAGCTGTTGGAATGATTAGGCTGTAGATGTCAGAGAGAGAAAAGGAAATAGCAGTAAATCTTGTTAAATGTATAGGCACTTTAAAGCATAGTGTTTGTCCAAGCTCTATTGTTCAGTTCCTCTGGTTTAGCTTTTTTTTTCTCAAATACTTTGTCACACTGCAGTCTGACTCTGTCCTCCTCCCTTCCTCTTATCTTGCTTTGTATCTTGGATGTGACAATGACAGAACAGAGTAGGAAGTTTACTTTTATTCCCCAGCGGGTCTAACAGCTGGATCACGTGGAGCAGCCTGTTCTCTGCCACAGCTGTGACCCGTCCCCACAAACAGCAAACTGCCACCAGGAATCCGGGGACTTCATTGTTTACAAGCTGCTTGTCTCTGCTGCACCTTCTTGTTTCTATTCTTCTGGTTCGGTGCCTATTTTTGGGTAAGGCACAGCTTGCATTTGCTTTGAAGCGCCTTGAATGAATTACAGTGGGGTATAACAGAATTAATTAGGTGTCTCTAAAGAGGCTGTGATTAAATTACTGGTTATCTCAGACTGGCATTACAGGATGCCTCTCTGTGTTTGGGACTGTGTGAGCAAGCATTTCTTTTCTCCATCTTTTAAAAAAGTGTATCACTGTGTTATTGTTCCAGTCATTGTGGTCTGGAAAATAACCACCTGGGGATGGAGGGTGAGGAAAACCTGCCCTGCTTCAGATGTAGTGCAGATGGCTTTTTCATTGCTTTTCCTGCCAGCTCACTTAACCTGCCCATCACAGACAGTCTGCAGGTGGAATGGGAAGAGTTTTCCCAGTGTACACGTAGTTCTGGTTGACCCCACATTGTGCACATGTGTGGGAAAAGGAGCTGTGAAAAGTACCTGTCTGCTTCCTCCCTTTTCCCCCATAAAATAACAGGTCTTCCACTTCCAAATGCTTATTTTGAACACATGCTGGTGCCTCTGGTTTCCCTGTGAGCCTGCTCATCTGTTACAGCTGTTAAAAGCTCTGCTCCAAGCACAAAATGTCATTCACCCATAACTGTCCATGGGCCTTGTTTGGGATCTGAACACGCAGACCTTTCAAGCTGTTCTTTTTAGGACTGGATTTCTTCTTTCTTAGTATTTTTCTTGCTGCGTTGTTTGATTTTTCACATGTTTTTAGACCTCCATAGTAGTGATGTTTACAGAGGAACAATTGCAGCAGATGTTTATGGTTCAGTAACGCCTTGAACTTTTTGATTTATAGTGATACTTAAAAGAAAGGTACATTAACCTCTGAAGTCAACGATTATAGCGTAACTTCAGCTTTTTTCCCCTAATTGACAGGAGATAGTGTTTACCTTATTTCCTCAAATACCATTTCAGGTATGTTATGTTCTAACTACTGTTGCTGCCCTACTTAGGTTTCAAACTTACTTAGGGTTCAAACTTTCTTGAATATTTCCAGCTACCTGGTCTGAAACCCACATTGTAGCCTTGAGTTTTACTGTCCATTGCAATTGCTTTAGTTTCTTCCAAACTGATTTTATTTCTTTGCTAATTTTTGTGTTTGTGGCTGCCCCTGTTTCTATACTGTTTTTATGAACTGACCAGAAAGAAGCACTGTATTTCAGTTGCAAGACTTTACTCTAGAGTGAACTGAGGTTCTAGTGCCTTTGTTCATAGCTATTACTCATTGATGAATCTTGGCCCCTTTGGTGACTGTGGTTCTTTAAAGAGAGGTCTTCACTGAGTTGGCCTCAGGGCTCCTCCAGGCTTTTATTGAGAGTTAATTTAGAACTCTGCAATATAGTATAAATGTAAGTATCAGCATGTAGATAAAGCTGAAGTGGGTGCTTTTTAGTGCATGGGACTTACAAGTCAAAACAAATAGCACCAATGAATGAATGCTTTTTAATCTGAATTTTTGGTGTGTTGTTTCCAAATCAGAAGGGCTGACTAGTCCTATTTACAAAGCATGTCTAATTTGGTGAGAGTCTTTGTGGAAACTTTGAAGGTACTTGGTTCTGTGAGAATCCAGCCTATACTGGTATACTATAGCCTATACTGAGGGATGCTTGGGCCTAACTTGGTATCCTTGAGTTCATGCAGTTGTAAGTGACACTCCCTGGCTGGCAGTAATGCAAAAGCTGAAATGTTAGCAAGCTGCTGCTATTTTTCCTTTGTTGCTCTTAAGATTGGCAGACTTACCAATAGAGGTGATTTTGGGTTTTTTTTGGAAAAACATGCTCCTCTCTTTAAGCAATGAGTATAAACTGGTCTTTGGGAAGTTGTGCCCTGTTCTCCAGGGGCATTTGTGGCCATGGTTCTGGCACTGGGGGAGAGAATAGAGAAAACCAAAATGTTTGAAGAACAAAGAACATCTTTTTGTGTACTTCAGCCTTAGTTCTTCATGAGCTCTCTGAAATTACATGTTATTCATTAGGCTTATTCATCTGACTGTCTTCTCAAAGCCCTTCCCTGTCTGCTCCCTGCTCTGGTGTCTAACCACTCTCTATCTTGCACGCCACCAGTACTGTCCATGGACCTGTACCTGCCTTGTTTTGGGGTCTTTAATCCCTTTCAGTGCAGAGCTTTGTAGAGTGACCAAGTCACAGCATTCCAGTGTGGGAGGCGATGCTTCAGGTACAGCCCCAGGCTAAAAGAAGCCAGGCTAGAATACCTTCCCTTCAGTGTCTTGAGCTGTGATGTCCCCTAGCGCAAGGGACCATGTGTACCCCTTTGGCCACTTGCTGTAGCACGGAGCTGTGCACACCTCCTCTCCAGCCCAGCCCTCATCTCATCGCTTGACTCCACATGTGGAGTCACACTGAGCTGGGAAAATATGAAAAAGGGCACCTTTAGTCAAGTAGGTCTGGTATTAAAGTGAAGTGTTTTGGAGTTGCCTAGAGTTTCACACTCAAAGGATGCTATACAAAATTCCAAGATGTAGTTTAACTGTTTGGCAGTATCTCTTTAACTGGTAACATCTCTTCTTCTCCAGTTTTTGCCCCTGGCAGTCAATAAAACAAATTGAGGCTAATTAAATAGAAGCCATATGTGTGATAATTAATTGGGAATGTATTCTGATTCAGTGCTCTGTAGTTCCCTGCCGAGTAAAAGATGCATTCACAACTGCAATTCACTGAATCATTCTAAGAGGACAGAGCAAAGACAGAAGGGAGACATCAGAAAGGGAACTCATGCTGAGATCAGGAGGAACGCAAGTAGAGATCAAAACCATAAGTGGGATAAATAGAAAGAGAAAGGAGTGGGTGAGCAAAAAGGAAAAGGCATGCAGTGAAATATCTGAGGGGGTAACCCAACAGATGTTGGTAAGCAGGAACTCAGACCTATAGAGGAGAAGAAATCATGAGCATGATAGAGGAGGGCTTTTGAATATGTTTGAAAAGGAAAGTAGCAACAGGACATAATAGTGAAAATGGACTCCCATCAGGAATAGGGCACATGTAATATTTGAAGGGCTTATGTGGATATACAGTGGCACTCAAGATTTATAATGCTGCTCATCTAATCATTACCTTCCAAATTATGTAAATCTAATGAGATCAAGTTAACTCATGAAATTTCTGTCATGTTGAATATGGGAAACCCCTTGAAATGGGTTGACTGAATTTCCGTAAGAATAAGTGTTCTCAGCAAGTGTTCATCCCATTCACTTGGATAATGTAGATCATGTCCTGTTTTAGATTTAACTGAATCAAACATTCAGGGGCAAGCTGAGGTTTGGAGTACTAAACTCAAACCTTCCATTCAAGGAAATTCTTATTCAAACCACTTTTGTCAAAATGTGAAAACTGGTAAAGCTGAGATCACGGAGATGTCCAGCAAGTGTAATCATTCTCACTGCAGTGATGAGACAGCTTGTGTACAGATGGCTGCAGGGAATAGTTCATGCTACAGCATGCTCAGGTCTTGGTTATCGCCTGATGTACAAGGCTATGCGCTGGACCCAGCTTGCCTTGGGGCTTATAAGAGCAAAATGTAAACTATCGATTCTTTCTGAGATAATGCAAAATGCAGAATTGTGTCACCATTGCCACTCAGAATTGCCTCCTGAAACTTTTTGCTAGTTGGGACTAGGTAAATACTGGATGAAAGCTAGAGGGATTTTTTTTTTTTTTTTTTTTTTTTTTTTTCTTCTTTTAAAGTCCTTTGACTAGCAGTGTTTGCTCTCAAAATATCAGAGATGTTTTTGGTCTGAAGAGTACTGTAGAAGATACCAAAATGAATGCTCTAAATTATTAACATTCTCAACAGTTCTTGCAGTAAAAAAACCCAGAGGTATTGAAAGTTATCCCTCTTTTAGATTGGATTTTGTACCACTGCACAGTAACAGTAAGATTTTGTTGTTCTTCAGTGGAGTGTCACTGATGCTGCACTAGCAGATTTGCAGCACTGGAGTGGCTTGGTTAGCTTCTGTTTTGCCTCCTTTCATCTTTTGGTGAGAAATACGGATATGGAAAACCCTGTTGTGATCTAAAGTATTTCTCATAGAGACTTTCTTTGGAAGACCAGTCTGTGTCTCAGTCTTGTATTTCCTCATACTTTCTTGCCATTCTCTACATTCTAATTTTTTTATTAAGCAGTCACCTTGAGTCTGAAAATGAGAATTAAAATATCTTAAATATATGCTATTTTCATGCTGCCCACTGAAAAAGGATGAACGCACTTTGTTATCAGCAGTAAAGAATATCAAGAATTAATTCTGAAATGCCTTGTTATCCTTTCCTCCTTGTATGATGTTTAAACAATGTGTCTTTCTGTGTGGAGTAAAGGAGAAAAACATCTTGGCCTCGTTTACTGAAGCAGCTCCCAACATTTGTTTTGGTTTTGTTTTTTTCCCCTCCCATCTGTTCTCACTCTCTCTTTCTGGTGAAAACTTCACCAGGATATTTCTCATCACCTCCTTTCTACTCTCCAGCTCCTTGCAATTTCTCAGGCTTTTGCTGCTTCACTCGTGGTCCCATCAATGCAGAGCCCGAGGGAATCAGTCCCACAGAGCTCTTTGCCCAGGGCTGGGCACAGTGTAGGACCTTTCCTACAATGTTTCTGTTGGCTCATGATGAGAAAAACAGAAGAATAACACTCATCTGTACTATTTCAGATGCACATTTTTGTGTAATGTAGTTAGCACATTTGCTTTTACATTAAAAGCACTTCTTTCAGCTGCAGACAGTGAGGTCCAGTTGTGAAGCAGAGTCCTGTGCTAAGCCCCATCCTTACAGGAGTGTCAGCATCCTAGAGTTTTTTCACTTAGGCAAGAGTGAGCACAAAAATCTCCGTGCAGCTGGCATAATCTTTCCACTTACAAACTCTCTTGTCTTGCTTAGCATAAAATATTTGAGGACAGTCATTAAATGCTTTTTAAAAGAAAAAGCATACTTAGGGAGAAAGAAATTAAGTAGCACAGTAGCTAAATAAGACAAAAGCAGGAACATTGATGACATTTTAGTAAAGCATTAGTGAATATTTTAAAGTACACAGATGCTTAAATCACCTGGCTTACAAATAAGAGGTGAATTCCCCAGGTAAACCTTTGAATGTAAAAGCACTAAGGTGGGCTGTTTAACCCATGTTTGGGCACTCAGCTTTTGATCTCAATTTCACATCTTCATCCCCCATCACATTTTCATCCCCCTTGCTGCAGAAGTACAGAAACTTCCAGACATAAACATGCTGAGTAGTATCTCAGCAGATGACTGCAGCTCTCGTTATAACACCTACTTAAAATAAATAAACAACAGCAGCAAAAAAAAAAAAAACAAACCAAACTTCCAAAATATTAAAAAAACAAACAAACCACAAAAAAGACCAAATAAACCCAAGAAGTTCTCAAAATCAGTTATAAAAACCTTTTTAAGAAATTAAAGAAACTCTAAGAACAAGGAAGCATTATTGATAGTAAGACCTTTCTATGTTTTAAAAGGATGCTTCAACAGTGCTCTCTTTAACAACTGGGACTTTTTATACCTTAGCCCTCCCTCAGTTTCCGAGTGTGTAATCAAAGCCACTTTTTATTGTTGGTATATGAAACAATGGCCCAGTCAGAGAAAGAGAGGAAGAAGAAAGCGTGCAAAATGACAATCAGAGTGAGTGATCAGGAAGGAGAAATTGCTTTCATTTTTAAGAGAAGATTTAACTTCTTAATGTGAGTTAAACCCAAGGTATATCTTCCATACAGATGCCCAGAAAACCTGGGCATGGTTACGCACAAAGGGGCTGTCAGCCCTTGCTGTTAAAATCACGCTCAAATCATTCTGTGTTTTAGATGGAATTGATTTAAAACTACTTGGGTATCCTTTCCCTTTCAATTAATACCATGATTTTTGCCTCGGGTGTCCTTCAAATATTGATGGGTACCTGCTTATTGTGCCGTGTCATTCTCCTGCTGCCTCACATTGGAGACAACTACTACTGTGTTTTTAATGCTAAGCCTTTGTTTATAGAGTCAGCAGCATTAGGCATTCACATGAAAATACTGAAGATTGTTTTTTCCAGATTCCCATGAATAATCATAGGGCTGCAGCACAGTAAAGTTTCTCTCTGTTAAATTTGCCTGTTAGATGTCATGGAAAAGTGGATTAAAATTCATTGGACACAGACAAAGAAAAACTTTAGATCAAGCCTAGAAAGGCATCTCTGCATCTCCCAGAGGGGAACTGCTTTTCTTTGTTTTGTTCTCTTTCAAAGTAGAGATCCTCTTCTACACAGAAGAAATCTTGAATTTGTGTTTTGGGGTAAAACTCAGCAGCTGAAAGGCAGATAGAACAACTGGAATTTTATTTTGATCTTCTGGAAATAATGATTTATTTATCTATCATCAAATCAGCAATGATTTATTTATTTTTTTTCCTCAATTTACCCAATTTTCAGCATACTCTCTGTATTCCCCAGACTGGCTTAATCCCCCTCAGCATTTTTTCTGTCTTTCTAAGGAAATAGGGGAACTGAAGTGGGAGAAGGAAATTTTTGCAGGCAGTATGTTTCGAAAAGGGAATATAGGAAGTGACTGAATCTTTTTGCAAAGGGAAGCAATAGTTTTAATGACATGAACAGTGCTATACAAATCAATGGGTTATCTTGGTGTCCGTGTAAATGGGGGATTAAAAGAGCATGAAATAGATATTTCAGGAACTAAGCAGGATGTTGATTTTAAAATTGCTGAAGACTTAGCTGAAGACAGTCCAACACAATCACTTTCTCTCAGGGGCAATTGCTGAAGGACCTGTACTTGCTTTGCATAGAATAATGCAATTCAGGAAGAAATTCAATTACTGAGCTAATTATCACATTGGATGAGTGGTAACAACCAAATATAAAGCAAGAGGCCACTGGAGGAAAGCCCAAGTCACCTACTAATCCTAAAAGTTCACTGTAAGAGGTCCTAGTTGGGAAGTAAGGCTGTTGATAGTTTGATTGTTAGGTGCAATGGAGTGTAGTTTAATCCAGTGCAAATTCCCATTGCCTTCAAGAAGATACAAACACAGCTTTGGTTACTAATAATTGTAGAAGAGAAGACTTTCAAAATCCAAAATCAATTACCTGACTGCATTTATTCACTAACCTGAATTTGAGCACAGAAGTTTCCTTTATAAACAGTCTATATTTCCCTTGGTCTTTAAAAAATTAAATAAAATGATGTCTCATGATATCTGTATAAAGATTTGAGTTTTTCTAGTAGTGTCTGAAAAGGCAAATCCTTGTCTCATGTCCCAAGGTCCATGTTTTAGCTGTTTAAACAAAGCCTTAACAGAGCTTGGTTTTGTTTTGGTGGTTTTTTGATTTGGTTGTTTGGGTTTTTTGGGTTTTTTTGTTCGGTTGGTTTTTTTTGGTTTTCTGTTTTTTGGGGGTTTTTTCCGTTATTTGTTTGTTTGTTTTCTCTGTTTGTGAGACCTGGTCTATTTCCTTCCCTTCTTCCCAGTCAGGCTGAATCATCTGTCTTGGAGTGTCCCAAAGCACTTGTGGTTTTCCCCGATTGTTTCATGCATCTTTCTGTCAAAGGGAAAAAGAAAGGGGGAGGGGAAAGAAATAGAGCCAGAGCTGCATGCTGGGCAAAAGGATTCCTGTTTATTATACAGTAGAATTTTATGAAGTATTGGTTGATTTGTATGGGTCTCAATATGCCTCCAGAACAGAAATGCTTTATAGTTTGGTAGGAAACTGGGGTAAAGAATAGTATTAACTTGTACCTTACACTGCCACACTGATTGCAGAGGGACTGAAAGTTAATAAAGCGTCTCATAATCTGAAAACATAGCATTTGGAAATCAGCAGCGTTTCTCTGCTGAGAATAGAAAATTGATTGAATCACATAACCTAATGTTTATGCTTACTCTTGCATATGCAGGTGAATATATATCAGGGTGGAAGAGTTCTGACAACCTTTTTGAAGTAAAATCATTCTTTATATTCTGGACTACTTAGATGGCCCTTCCCCCCATTGCCATTTTCTGTTGAATAGGAAATGAAAATTGCAGTTACAATGAGCTGAGACAACCAGAAGCAGGAAGATAAATAATAGCTCAAATAAAATGCTAATCTATGTAGATAATATACTAATATTAATTACAAATAATTTTAATTAACACTCTTATTTTCTCAGTCATACTTTTTGCAAAGTAAAGAACATGCCTTTTTAAAGAAAAAAAATCAGTTGTTTTTGGTAGGGAGTAGAACTAAAGCAATTCTGTTCCTCTTCTGTGTACTGCATGGAAAACTGTGTGCAATTTTTCTGTTGGTTGGTTTTCCAGAAATTTTTGGGGAGGGTTTAGGGAGTGGATGAAAAGACTTTCTAACACATCAGTGGCATCCTTCTCCCAGTTGGATTCAGCATGAATTTATATCTTCAGCTTAGAAGCTTCCAACCTTTTAAATAACCTGTGTGTTGACACGAAAAATCCTAGGAACCAGCACGGAGATGAGTCTCTGCTGTGCTTCAAAGACAGCATTATCTTACACCATCCATTTTCAGTGTTATTTAAGCTGTTTGAAAACCTCCCTTATAACTGATACCCTGTTTGGTGCCGTCTTCCTTGGGGCACATCATCAGTTTTCACAGTGAGTAGTTAAATTCAGGCTGTGTAGGTTGGCTGGGGAACCACAAGCCAGCTCAAAATCTCCGTGCCCTGTGCTCCCCACCTCAGCCAGTCCCACCTAGCTGTGCCACCTGCACTGCCTTTTGACCAAGGACACCATGAGGGACACTCCTGGGTGTCTCCTGTGGATCCTGTGCCAGGGAAAGTGATGTTGTGGCATTTTCCCCTGTGCTTGCAGGCTCCCTTACAGATGAGGCTCTCCCCACTGTCACACGTAACCTTATGCTGACTGTTGTTTGGGACAAAGAGCTTGGCCTTTCCCTGGTTTTGCTTTAACCTCATTTTCCAAGGAATGATGATATTTACAGATTTGATAGATTAAGGCTAGTGATTGAGGGCAAAACTTTTGAGACAATATTCTTAGTGAAGTGTCCTGAAATCCTTATATCCCCATGGCACAGCAGTATTTCAAGGAAATTGATATTTACTATAGCATTTTTATTGGCTGGAGTTTCACTTTTACCCCAAGTACCCGTGGGTGCTTGGGAGATGCTTTGGACTTGGTGTTGAATATCCCTACTCACCACAACAATAATTTTCTTCTGTATAACACATGCTGGCCCACAGTGATTTTACTCATTCCTTATTTTCAGACTTTATTAGTGTCTTTTATTACAGGTAGTAATAAAGGCTCAATCCAATCTACCTTTTTAGTTGCTTTCTCTTTTGTAACCATTTTTCCTGTGGTATTTATATTCCACTGCTGCAATGAAAATACTAAATAGGGAATGTGCCATTCATAAGGGTGATGGGGTTAATGCCCGTATGGACCAAGGCCCTGTAATTTACTCTTTTTCAAGCAATGAGAATGACAGGGACTCTCTTGTTGCTGCCTAGCTAACTATGAAACTAAAAAAAGGATTTTTTTGTTGTTGTTTTTCCATAGATGTTACACACCCACAGAAATGTTTTCACTCAAACAAAACTCCTTGAGTCCAGCTGTTTCCCTTAAGGCTTAGAAGGAAAGGAAGACTGATTAAATATTCTTTCTGTTCACTGTTTTGGTGGCACCTGGCTGATCTGTTTCTGGAGCCAGTTTAATTATTTAAGTACATAGTGTTGTGTATTATCACAGATGCCAAATTCTGAACGCACTGTGTCCCACAAGAAGGAAAATGGGGAGGAAGAGTGTGCTGATAAACTACAATATCAATAGCAATACTGACCTGAAATAACTATATATACCTGATTAATGGATTATTGTGAACTGTCTAATGATATAAACACAAAACGAAGAGACATGTTTAAAAAGATTGTTTATTGTGAGAATTGGATTTTTTTTTAAACAAAGAGTTGGCTGTAAACATGTCTTTATTTCCAGCACCAAAAGATCAGACCATTCGAACACCAGACTGGCAATTCAGATCGAAAAGGATGCAGGTATGGCCTGGGAGTTTGGGAGTTTGCTTGATTTGCAAAATATGATGTATTTACACTGGTGAGGCTTTGCTGGGAAACCTGAAGAGATACAAAGGGTTTAAATGTTGTTTGTACAGAGCATTTTAAATGTAGCAGAGCACCAGTTTGAGTAGTGTGACCCAATAAGTAAATTTACTCCTCAGTTATGTGTAGCTGATCAGATAGAGAGCTGCTGGGCTGCCAATTGCTTGGTTAATCCTAGCACTGCTGTTTGTGTGGAATATGCAGCAGGCACTCTTGCTAGACCCAGAGGTCAGCTGTGGGCATGGAAAGATTTTGGAAAAAAAGCTAAAATTTTTACAAAGGCCATTCTGTCATCTAATAGCTTTAACCTTTATCATTATTATTATTATATATGCTAATAAGTTAAATATGTTTTAAACCCTGTAGCTCAAGAAGAGCATTCCTTTTGTGTATGTGCTTAAAAGACTCATTTTATGACTTGCTTAAATTTTGACCAAATACACTCCAGAAGGTGCATAGGTGAGTGTGTCTGCATGGACATGGGCACACCCAGGGACGAACCTACCAGGGCTGGGTGCTTAATGGCCATGGGCAGGAAAAGCAGTGTAGCTACAGGCCCACTCCTCCTCTGGTATCAAGGAGAAATTTGTGGGGAAAGCCATAGCTTCTGGAAGCCTCATCCTCTGGGTTTTCTGTCTTCCATGTCAGATCTGCTTCTAAATGTGCATAGACATAAAAATGCATGACTGCCTGTACATCTGTATCCACATACCCTCTCATGCATACAGATACACCTGCAAGATGTTGGTTTGTACCTGTATTCATGCACCAGTGTTTTAAAAGTATTGAAGGTGAGATGCTGATATACTACAGAAGAGAAAAGCATTTCTCATATC
This sequence comes from Pardalotus punctatus, assembly GCA_013400915.1. Taxonomy (NCBI): domain Eukaryota; kingdom Metazoa; phylum Chordata; class Aves; order Passeriformes; family Pardalotidae; genus Pardalotus; species Pardalotus punctatus. The sequence goes on from VZTX01025437.1 coordinate 114,291, forward strand.
AAGCATATATTATGTAAAAGAGTACAAACACAGGACAACACAATGTTGGATTATGTGGCACCATGATAGCATTTGTGAAAGGTTCAGTCCCTTTCACAAATCACCATCATAAAGTGCTCTTTTTAATCCAGTTAAATGCCATAGACCTTCAAGGGATGACACTTCTAGACTGTTTTTGTCTAGGTCTTTTTCACCTGGGCATTTGGTCCAAGCAATGTATAACTGAACAGCTCCTATTTTTAAAGTGGTGGCAATTCTAGTGATGAATGTTTTGTTCTTACTCGGTGTCCTAAATAGAGTCTTTTAAAATAAGTATCCTCATCTTAAGTACCAGCAGATTCTTCATGGACAAAGCCTTGAAAAATTCCTGGAGGACTAAAAGAAAAACATCCCAACAAAATAATTGGAAGCTGTGTAACCAAAGTATTTAAAAATCTCAGAAAAAACATTCAAATTTAAGCATATGTGCTGAAGTAATACTGATTTTTTTCTTTCTTTAGATTAAGAATAGTATATAGACACTAACTCAGCATTGCAGAGACTTTTAGTGGAGCCAAGAAATTCTTACTGTTGTAAATCAGGGAGGTTATTTGATTGAGTCTGAAATATGTTATCATTAATGTCATCTTTTATTTACAATATTGTTCACATTAACCTGATTCTTTGAAGGGCTACCTAGGAAATGTAGATTGTATAAAGTATCGGGAAGATATCATTCAGCTAGGGGAAGAAGATTTAAGTAGGAATAAGAAAGTACATTAAATTCTATGCAGATAGTGTATTTTTTTTTCTTTACAAATGTGTGTTGCTCTGGTTGTAGGAAATGATGACAATAATCTCAACTCCATTTTTTATGAGCATTTGACAAGATCTCTGCAGGAGTCTCTTTGTGGAGATTTGATCCTGGGCCGCTGGGGAAACTACAGCACGGGAGACTGTTTTATTCTGGCATCGGATTATTTAAATGCCTTTGTGCACTTGATCGAAATTGGAAATGGCCTTGTCACCTTCCAGCTCAGAGGGCTTGAATTTCGAGGTAAGGATCCCTGATGATTTAAATAAGAGCAAAACCAGAAATAAATCCTGTCTTTTTAATCTATCACAAATCTATAGTAGGATGTAGAGTTTGAGGACCTTTCTCTTCCTACAGATATTTGTCTGTCTAAAAGCTTGGTACTTCTTTGTATCATTATTTGAATGTTGTTTTGAAATCTAGGTGTTAAGAAATGTGGAGCCATGTTCTGCGGTATCGTAAGACTTTCAGAAAGGCATGTTGAATGGTTTGCCTGGTTCACAGATCTTTTGAGTAATGCTTAGTTATGTTTTCAGATTATTTATTTTCCTCCATAGCTATGAAAATTGATGTTGTTCTTAAAATTGTTCAACCCAAAAAACTTGTTTTTGCGAAAAACAAAAACAAAACAAAACTCCTTCTGTGGAAATATCCTGTGTCAAGCTATGCAGGAAGCCAGTGCTGAGATGGTCTCTGTCACACTAGAACTGCAGAGTATGATCAAGGTGACTTTTCAGCAAGGTTGAGTGTGAGAAAATAGGTGACAGACTGGCTCTTTGAATGCACTTAAGTGTGGGAGGATTAGACTAGGAAATAACACGTGTGGGCTCAAGTCCTGACTCTGACAGACTCCATGTAGGATGTTGAATAGGTTGTGGTGAATGCTTCGTGTTCACTTTCCTTCCTGTGTGTGCAGACGAAGATAACGCTCTTGTGTCCTAAGCTCAGTTATGTGGAAAGAAAACAATAAATGGCTGAAACAGCTTGGTATTGTAGTACCTGATGAGATGCCTATTCAGAACAAATACAAATTGTAAGGAAAAACAACTGGAAAGGAAGAAAGAGACTTTGTTTATCAGCCTTATAATTTCTTGTTGTTGATGATGATTGTTGAGGAATGGATGGTCATGCATGTGTGGTTCTGAGGCTTGCTTCAACTCCTAAGACATCTGTGCAAGTATTCTTTATTCATCTTCTTGTGTGCCCCCAGGGTGAGCAGGGGTGCTGCTGTGTCAGGGATAGGGACTTGCATTCTAACTTCTGAAATTTATCTTTGCTGATCATCCTTTTATGTTAAAATAGTTCAGTGTGGGATTTGAAACAAACAGAACAAAGAAATTTCCTTCACACTTAAATTACATTAATTTTGTGAGATGTTTTTTTTTTCTTTATGCGGTTGCCCCTTGCTGCTGGGTCCCTCTCTATCATCACCATCCCCAGGCAGTAGAAGTAAAGTACATCTTGGAAACATAAAACCATATGAGAGGATGCTCAAGCCACGTGCTAGCTGGATAAAAAGATCAGGGCCTAGCAGAGTGGCAAAATGAACTGGAAGTTGAATGGGGAACAACTGGATAGTTTTGTTGCAAAGTGGTTTGGGAAGACTTTGTTTGACGTTGTGCCAGGATCATTCACAGGCAGCAAGTGCCATTTGGCATTTGGATCTGAGAGCAAAGCTCAAAAATTGCAGTGTGCCACCTGTCGAGGCATGTCTGTAGTCCCTAAAATCACAGTTTAAGTAATTAAATGTGTCTGCAAATTGACCTTTCCATGTGGATTGCCTAATGCTGTTTAGTGTTAATTAACTGTAGTTAATACTGATTTTTCCTTTATAAATAGATCCAGCATGTCTGCCAGCTGCCACAGGTCTTTAAATTCAGCTGGGTCTGAGCCCCACAGCCTCTCATATCTTTAATAGGCTGCTGTTGAGAGCCAGCTGAGTTCTCATGAGGAATATCCTCTTTCCCAGTCTTTCTTACACTCCCTGGGGGGAGGCTGGCAGCCTGCAAAGCAGCACCTCCTTCTTACCTGAGTGTTTCCTGGGCCTGGACCAAGAAAGCAGCAGCAAACTGAACTGGAAAGCAGTGCCAGTTACTGGAGGAGGAGAGCAGTGGGGGAATGGTGGTTTCACCTAGATCTTCTCATCTTCAGTACGAATCTAGTCCCCTATTCCTCCTTACCCTCAAAGTATCACTGGAGGAAGACAATGCTCAATCCTAGGAGAGGAAATAATTGGAAATGGGAGAAAAATGGACTCCCTCTCTTCACTGAACCCACTGGATAATGCTATTCCAAGAATAAGAGAAAAATTGTGGTTATTTTGTGTCCTCACAGACATGATATGTAAGGAAGGTGTCTCTGGTTTTCAGAGTTTTTGGTAGAGGAGTTGTAATGGGAAGAGGAACTAGGCATGTGTGTATTGCTAATCTGTTTTTTGGCGTGGAACAGAGAAGCCATGTAGGGGTGAATAAAGGAATTTACCCGAGACAAAACCAGCTCAAACATGTAGCATTTGCCGTGCCATGTGAAAGCTGAACCCCGCTGGACTGTGCAGAATCAGTGCCAGAGAAACCACATGAATTACAAGCCTGCTTAAGGATGGAGTAGGAGAAGCAAAGGAGCCCAGAGGGGAACCAAGCACAAGCCAGATAAGGATGCCTGGATCTGCCTGATGCAGCGTATAACAAAAGCCGCATGGACTCCAAAATGTGAGCGGATAATCTGCTGTTTGCCCGGTGGAGACTTGCTGGGGTGATGTGCTGACACCAGAGGGTTGTTTGTGTCTCTAGGAAACCCATGAGGGCTGGTATGCTTTAGATAAACTGTGCTACAGAACCGTGCCCTCTTGTATGTGGTTTGGTCCTTCTGCCAACACGAAGCTGGGCTGCTCCCCTTGGGCTGCAGGGCACAGGGGTGCCCAGACACTCGTCTGAGTAAAAGGAGACAGAGGGGCTGACCTGAATGCACAAGTTTATAAGGGGATGAACCAAGGCTGTTCAAAGGCAGTTGTGTGAAAGCTGAGGCTGAAACTCTTCCTTGGAAGGCATTCTTTGCTCCTTCCTCTGAACAGGATGGCTGCCTGTGGGGGCAGGAAGGTAGAGTGGGTTTCCCAAGCAGCGCCAAGAGCCATCTCTGGTGTGAAGTGGGCACATTCTTCCCCATTTCAGATCTTGCAAATAGATGGTGAATACAGCCTGAATAATGAATACAGTAGCATCTTTTTTCTGCAGAAGTGAGAGAGTGTATGGAACTGCCCTGGAAGCACCTGATGGTTTACAAAGTCAAGTGGCAGTTATTAAGCACCAGGCTATGCTTTGGGCATCTTGCATTTCTATTTTTAATTGTGTGGTCATGCACTGTTTTTGACAGGGAACCCTGATTCCTTTCATTGTACAGAATGGTTTCCCGCAAAGGGGAAAAAAGGGCTAGAGGAGGAAATTGTAATCTTTAATTTCTGAGTTTTGGCTGCTTAACTTCAACCAAATAATTCTAATTGCGGGCTCCAAAAATCTGCTGCTCTTTAAATAGGAAATCTGTGTTTGCTTTGAAAATGAGTGAATCACAACAGTGTTCTCTGTGACTGTTTTCTGCTTATGACGAAACCCAAAGCAATATTTGCATTGTGGAGCTCTGGGTTTTCCTACAAGTGTTTCTTGTTGTGGCAGCTGAAGAGCTGTTCTGGCAATACTGGTAATGCCCAAAGAAGGGGTCACAGAGCCTTCTGAATTTAACTGTACTGTGGCAGGAGCCACTTGCTGCCTCCCCAGTTTGCAGTCCATCCTAACTGAGAGTTGGCATTGTAAGTGACTGATTCAGATGCCTTTCTAACTGTTTGTAATAGAAGCATTTGTCTCAGCTTTTAAATGAAAAAACAACCCCAACCAAATGCCTGCAGGCAGCATAAGAAGGTACAGACTGAGCAGACTGAAAGAAGAGAGTCTGCAAATCTGGGATTCCTTTCATCTGTCTTTAGTCCCTTTCACAGTAAGCAACTTGGATGAATTATTTGTTCACTCTCCTGTTCTGTGGACAGAGAGGGGATGTGCCTCCATTGTGTCGTTCATCCTGAGTGTAAAGCAGGGGGGAGGCTCAAGATCTCCAGGCATTGTCAGGAAATGCCCAACTCCTCCTTTATGGAAAGCAAAGAGAAGGTAGGAATGAGCTGAAACTATGGGAACACTTCCAAGGACCTGCACAGTGGTGTGGGGGAATTGAGCCCTTCGGTAACTTAACTGTGCTGTCTGTGTTAGACCACAGTGGAATGCTAAAAGCAGCCTGCCAGAAGAAATACATATCATTTAATTTGAAAGGAAGGGATGGGAAAACCCACAATCAGAGAACAAGCAGAAGTAATGTCAAAATATCTCCCTCTCACAAGTTCCCTGTAGAACAAGAGAAATTTAAAATGTTTTCCTGTTTATTCTGTGTGTCTATGAAGTGTCTTTTAGAGAATATTCATTTAGGCATTACATGTGTAGAAACTACTTACTGATGGTGTTGTTGAAGTCTTCAGGAACTGTTTTCTAATTCCTGCACAGTATTCTTCAGTCATTTAATGAACTTCTAAATCTCTGCTGTGATTTTTTGTTATTGCATGTTGCACGTGCAATATTCATGCTTCACTTGGAACTTCATTAGATGGATCAAGGCAAGAGGCACAGAACAGTCACAGATGTAGTTGTACACAGTGGAAGGCAGCTGTGGCAGCAGGCTGGGATTGCCTGTGGGGCTCTCTCTGCGTTAGCTAGCTTATTTCCCACGCAAAATGGTGTTTGAAAGCAGCCAGCTCAGGCTATGTGCTCTAGGCATAGTAATGATGTCTAATAAGGACAGTTACTCATTTCTGCAGCATATGTGTATGCTGCATAGCTTTATTACAGTAGCAAGTACGTTGCCAGTGTAAAGAATATTTATTTGTGTTTGATTTTTGTGTCTGAAGGCTCAATAGCACTAGGAAGATTCATTCTTTATTTAAAGCGTGGTTGCAGCTTTTTATTTTTTTTTTTTTACAAATCACTTCTTGCTGTTGGGAAATAAAAGTGCCCACATTCATGTCTTTCCTGAGACCACACTTAAGGTATGTTCAATGTATGTACCAGAACATTAAAAGGTATTGATAAATTACAAGGAGTTCAGAGAAAACCAGCATTTTTTTTGACACATCCCTTGGGAGAGAAGGTTAAGAGCCAAAAGTGCAGTGTTTGTGGGAAAGAACAAAGACTGAGAGACACAATCCTTGGAAATACTAGAAACATGGACAGAAAGGATGCAAAGGGGTTTCTTTAACCTTGGTGATTTAATTGTGAAGAATAGCATGAAACAGGGAAGAGGATACTTTATGTTGAATGCAGGAAATCTGTGATGTACAAGCCTTTCTAGGTGTACAATAATGCTCCAACAGTGGAAGCTGTCTATGAATTTCAAATAGGCTTAGAATGGTTTCTGTAGCACATACTAGAATAAATATTTGGTATCTTTTTCCCTTTTTCTTCCTTTTACAATTTTATATGTATTTATGGGTGCACTGGAGAAGATTTCTGGAAGGAAGGAAAATGTTAAATGCAGTGCAACTTTTTTATTGAGAAAGTATCTTTGCCAAAACCAAAATATTGTGTCTGCATTGCACTGCAGAAGATGTGGCATGAGGAGTTTTTGTGGTTTTTCATAGCTGCAAGTTTAACAACAAACGTCTTTGGAGAATGCTACGTCCATGTGGGCTTTCTTAATGTGTCTCTGTGGGCCAAGAAAAGGGAAGGTTTCTGAAGAGAGGGGATGCCTGTTATTATAGCAACTGATCTGGTTTGAAAACCAGATTGTTTTTCAGACATACAAGCACCTGAAGCAGCTGAAAGCCAAACCACAGTTTTATAACTAAGAGCTTTGATGTTTGAGGAATTGATACTGTTTTTTAAGTCCTGACATTTGTCTTTGAAAAAGCTGAGACTATCAAAGTCTATAAATTACTGTTCTTTATCCCAGTTCCACAAGTAAAAGAGCAGGAAGGAGTCAAAAAAATTGCCGGTTTCCAGAATGTGTCTAAATTCTGAGGTTCATGAGTTTCCATTTTTGAGCTCAGTTCACTCCTCTTTGAAGTATTTGGTTTTTTGTGTTTCTAGAACCATATCTGATGCATGTTTCAGTAGAAGATGGCCTTTCAATGGCTGTAATTATGCTCCTTGTGCTTATTTTGTGTGATAACTTGCTGCTTATTAAGCCTCTATCCTGAGCAGAAAAGAAATGTTGGTTGGGAAGGAGCCTTATCCATCAGAATTTGGGAAAACTTGGATTTGCAGCACAGCTTGTTGAAGCAGAGCCAGACAGTTCTACTGTAAAGCATTTATTTGTAAGACATTCATGTGCTTGGCTTTGCCAAAATAATGGTGGGGGTTTTTGTGGAGTCACCTGTGAAGCGACCTCGGCATGGCTTAGGAAAGGTGTTACCCTGGGCATGAGCCCTTTCTGTACAGATTTGCACCCTAGCTGCTTATATGTCAGCAATCCTCAGGGCTCAAGCTGTTGCTGCCTTCAGCCACAATAATTAGTCCCTGTCCTGGATGTGTTGTTAAATTGAAGTGCTTTGTGGAAATTAAAACTGTTCCTAGAAGTATGTGGCTGTGTAATGGATTTTTCTTTCTGGCTCCTCAGAATGTGAAAAATGCTTTTCACTCACAGTTTTCAAAATTGAATTCAAAAGCACACTATGGTTTCGGCCTTAAATTCTAAAAGGCTGGGTGATCATTCATTTAGGTGCATTTCATCTTGAAGCAAGAGTCTTCAGTTTCAGTTTTCTCATTTCCATTTAGGTCAGATCATTTTGGCAGAGCACAAGTCTGTCCTCAAATCCTGATGTGTCAGGAAAATACAAAGAGCTCCAAGTTCTCACCCTGGCTTTCTCCTGAGCTCACAGGCTGACCTTGCTTTGTTCAGCTGGCACATGTTTTTTACATTGATGGATTTTTGGCAACCCTCCAACGTTAGATATCTTACAAATGAATTGGTCTCATCTGTACTAACAAGGGTCAGAGTGAATGATTAAGCCTGAGTGAAGTGCACGAGATTATTTTCCTTCTATTGCAGAAATAAGTGTAAAAAATTGTTTTCCCTCTGATTTTGAAATGACTAATTACTAGTGAAAACATTTTCCTGTATTTTAATATTTAATGGTACTACACTTAATTATATTGCAGAAGTGAAGTGCACGTTCTGTTCACTGCTCTTTGATTTTATGAATAATTCTCTCAGAGTTGTTTGAACTTGCTAATTTTTTGAGAAGAAATATAAAAGTTGTCATTTAAATCATCAGCTTATAGTATATACAAAAAAAAGTCTAGGGCTAGCCTTCTGTAAAAGACAAACACAATGCTTGACTTCATTTGCTGTGTCCTGTCCCTTCTGGCTCAATGGGTAGAGCTGAGCACATGCTCTCAGTCTCTGCAGTACCAATGTCTGGAGTAATCAACCAAAAAGGATTGATGTATGCACTGGTAAATGAAATTTTACAGTAAAATGGCAACCTGGCATTGAAGTCCAGCCCGTGCATTAAGGACCAAAGCGAGGCTCCATTAAAGATGAGAGAAAATCACTGGCAGTCATTCTAGAGCTGACTGCAAGAATTGGAAGGGAACCAACATGTACTTGAGCATCAAGCGTGAATGTTGTCTTTATGGACTTGAGTCCTTTTAGTAGATGTTGTTTGGAAATACTAATCAGCAGGAATGAGGATTTGGTGTTTTGTCAGAGCACTGGCCATGGCTCAGGTTACACCTTTAAAATTAACAAGGGTACTCTGAAGGCTCCACGAGCAGTAAAGACACCAAATCCCCAAGGTGGCAGTACCCAAGTCCATCAAACAGCTTTTGTTAATCAAATGCATGTTTGCCAGATGTTGAAGAGCACAGCCCTGATTTCATTCTTTGGAATAAATCTGTAAAATGACCACATGAGCTCCTTTGGTTGTTTCCCCTGTGTTTTGTAATAACACAGTCCCTGTTAAAATGACTCTTGCTCCTCAGGTTCAACATTGATTACACCCTCTGTAGTATAATTTTAACTCTTGCTGATTAAAATTACCTAGCAAAGACAACTTGGAGGCGTTTTAACCTGTTGAATTAGCTAAGAATGCAAATAATGTTCTGGCATCATCTTCTGTTTGTTATTCATGTGATGACAGTTTCCTTTAAACATTGAGGGTCTCTTGAATTCATCCTAAGAAAAGCAGTAATTACAGAAACTGCAGTAATAATATTTGGCATTTATTGAAAGAGGTAGTACAGAGTACAGCCTTCCACAGAAATAAATTTTGATATTTCCATACCAAAAGAAAAAATATATATATACGAATAGTTACATAGACCGAGCAAAGGTGTCTTTAAATCCTGTTGTTGTAGGTGGATCAGTAACAGTTATTCATTGTGTTTTTCATTTTTCATCACTTGCAAACATTTGGCAATACTGAATTTAGCACCTGGGATGAAGATGTATCTTCTCTTAAATTCAGTGTAATTCTGAGACACCTTTAAACTTTCAAAAATGAACATAACAGCAATAGTAACAGCACCAGGATGGGAGCATTTGTTTACTCTTTTCAAGCAATGTACAAAGGAATGTTTTCCCTACTTCAGTCTGAGTACGATGTTGTCTGACTGGGCTTCACAGAAGCATCTGCTGACCCAGAGCAGTTCTTGGTTTTTTTGCTGTTGAGCAGTAAGTGTTAATTCATGTAGAAATCTGTGAAATATGAAGCAGAAGCAGTCCAGTTCATGTCCAGTCCAACTGGAAATGTCAGACTAATAGGTCATGTTTTGTACTTGGCAGTATTGAAAGGCAAGATGTTTATATTTGGATGACATGAAGACATTTAATAATTTTTCATATTGCATATCCCTCAAGTCTAAGGAGAAATGCATATATATCAGTGTGTGAACAACACTGGGTTCACAGTGTAAATTTTCATTCATAGGAACCTGAACAGAGAACACTGGATTCCACTACATCTTTTTCCTCCATCTCTGAGGGCTACAATTCTGTTTTTTCTCACACATTTCCTTCTGATTTTTCTATTCTCTTTTACTTGTATTTTTTGCTTGCTGCATACATTTTAGCAGATGCACAGGCAAAAAAGATGTGATAACCAATACTTTAGTATATTTTGTTGTATTTTGAAAGGTTTTTTTTAGTGGGGAGAAGGGAATATTCCAGATGCTACTTCTCTTGATACAAACTGAAGTTCACAGGTTGTTGACCAGAGAGTTGTGATGGGACTGGAACAGACAGTCAGGGCAGAGCAGTTGTCATCATGCTCCACAGAAAGGCCTTTGGGATGCTGCCTTGCTCCAGGCTGTCTTTGGGGGTGCTTGCAGACTGCAGGGAATTGAAGCTGGCGCTGTGTTCTTTCCTCGTTGAACTTTCAGATGATGAACATAGCCAAATCCTCCCATTTACAGTGACACAGCAGGTCTGTTGGCCGTGGTGTGGAGGGAGCTGTTGAACTGCAGTGCAGTGTCTCACATCTTCCTCTCCCGTCAAGTCTGTCTGGAAGCTGACAGAGTCAGCAGTCTGTGGGGTGATACTGAACCTGTGGCAGAAGGCCTGTGCAAGGCGTGTAACTTGCATCACAGGAGATGGCCTTGAAAGGTGGTTTATGTACAAACACAGCGGGGAGTAAGTTCTGCAACAGCCTATGGAGAGCAAATTTTAAAAAGAAGCATACATCAAGAACATAAAAACTCATGTATTTTGAGACTACTGGGGGGAGCACATGGGTGTCTGCCTCGGTCTTTATTCGTAGTGCCCTACATGGTATAGAAACCACATTCATCGATTTCAAATCCATGAGGGCTCAGCTTGACCATCTAATGTGCACAGCACAGGCTGGAAATGCAGAGTCTGCATTATTGTTTCTGCATCTGCCTCATGACTTCTTTTTGAGATAACATATCCTTTTTAGAAAAATTTACTCTACTTTGATCTAAAGCCTGTGTAATAGACTAATTAGAAAGCTGTTCTGTTCTTGTGATGTACTGCCACTAGTGCTGTTCATTAGAGATGTTTGATCCAGAGTAGCTTTTACTCCAGTGGGAGAGAGAACAACCCAGTAAATGTTATTTTTGGAACCTGCTTTCCAAGATAGTTTGCTAAAACCCAGATTTTACAAGTGCTATGACACAGTAAAATCTCTCTCTGGGTCCAGTTTGTTAGTTAAAAAAGCACACTGAGACTTGGATCAATTTGCTTAATGTGCCTTATGAAGTGAGAATCTTTAGTGTTGCTTCCTGGTGAGTTTTTATTAAGGCAGAAGCCATGGTCTGTAGTTTAGCTCAGCTCAGAACCCGTTAGAACTGGAACATTAGATGAGGCCCTTTTGGCTTTTATAGCTGATAGTAAATGAGTAATGTACAGCCCTTTATTTGCTGCTGCACACGTTGAGTTCATTGCTGTAGCTTGCTCTTTTAGATTTTTGCCAAGTGCGTACAACCTTCAAACATACTTTGAATATGAGCTTGCAAGATGCCCTTTGTTTCCTCCTCCCCCAATAACTGGCAGCACATTCTCTTTTTCTCGCTGCCAAGGGACATATTGCCAGCAGAGAGAGGTGGAAGCTATCACAGAAGGAGATGAAGACAACGAAGGCTGCTGCTGTTGTAAGCCTGGGCACTTGCCTCACCTGTTGTCGTGTAATGCAGCCTTCAACCTCCGCTGGCTGACGTGGGAGATCACACGGACCCAGTACATCCTGGAAGGATACAGCATCATTGACAACAACGCTGCAACCATGCTGCAAGTGTTTGACCTGCGCAGAATCCTTATCAGATACTATATCAAGGTAAACTCTTTGCTGAACTGGGCTTTGTTCTGAGACAGGTGTGTCAAATAGAACGGATGCTGTTTGTCTGTAGAAGAAAGAGCATTTGAAGTTTTTTGCTTTGTGTTTATCCTTCAGCTCTACAGTCTGGAAGGCAGACTGACTTGATGTTAGACCATGGAACCATAGAATCATTTGGTTTGATCTTTAACCCTTCTCCTATGGGCAGGGACACCTTCCACTGGATTAGCGATAATTAATTAATGTCTCCCTTTGCTAAATTTAATTCTGTAATTCTGATCACTTATACTTACAGTTAGTACAGAAAATGCCAGGCATGCTTCAGTGGAGATCAAGAAGGTGAGTTACCATCTTCTAGTGATAAAGTCAGACTACTTGTTCTTACTTATGTTCTTATAAAAGTATCTTACAAAACTTCACGAGCAGTTTATTATTTTTCCTTGCCTTGGCCTTTACACTGTTTTTTTTCCTGAGGAAAAAAAAAAGGAAAAAAAAGAAAGACATTAACAAGCATAAAGTTCTTGTGAAAGCTCTGAAGAGCTGTTTCTCAAATATACCTTTTTAGTAGCACAAATGCCCGTCTTACCTTCTGTTTTGCATATACACCACAGCACATTTGAAGTTGGTTTATTCCATAGATTACACAGCGGTTCATTTACATCACTTCTATATTTGCATTGTTATTAAGATCAAAATAACCACACAGATGATACTCATTTGTCAATATAATTGAACCTTATAGTCTAGCAAGACATCTTCATCCTCTGCCAAAACAATTCCCAGTCCAGCAGATGAAGAATTTGTTAAGCTTTGTAATCTTCTTCTGAACAGCAAGAGACAAGTGCTGCTTCGATACGCTGCTGGTACTGCCATGAAGCTGGTTACTAAAGCTCCAAACCATCCCTGACATCTCCTTTCTACTTATATCTCTGCAACTGAAAAATCTGTCAACATCAGAGAGAGACCTGTTGTAAATAAGTTAATCACCATTTTTTGCAAATGAACCAATGTAGTAAAAACAAGCTCGTTGCCTTAAAAAGCTGCTTTGATCATGCAGTTGATTACTTCTGGGATTTGATAAATAATTTTGCAGGCAGTACAGCCTGGTAACCAACCTGCTTTGTTTAATAAACTAATTAGAAATAAAACTGCATGTGAGCATGATTTTTTCATTTTAGAAATGGGTTGTGTGGCTATAAATTGTTGCAATGTAACTAAACCCAAACAAAAAAACCCCAACAAAAGGAAACAAAAAAAGCACCGTTCTTTAACCTGTGATGAGTATGCTGCTACAATTGCTTTCCTTTATTTTAAAAGGTAACCTGAATAAATGGAACATAAACTGATGCAAGCTGGCATATGACTCAGCTTTTGATGGGGATTGAGACTGAAAAAATCCCAGTCTAAGCTGCAATCAAATCAGCATCTTATTAGTTTAAAGCAGTGAGGAATTGTGCTTTGTAAACTGCAACTGTGTTTGTGCTTTTAAATGAATTAGTAAATGGAGGACTTGTGGAAAGTGTGAGGTTCATCACAAAACTGAAAGGTAGTTTAGGGCTTCTGGTTCTGGACACAGCTGAGAAGCAGATGACATAGGTAAGATGGTTTAGACAAACTTTCATCCCATGTGATACAGGTGTGGTTAGTTGATCGTGTTTTGAGTAAAAGGGCAGTGTGTTAAATGCTCTCCGCATCACTGAGGTGTGCTGTGGCTCCACCTCCAGCCCTGTATGCAGGGTTCATGTTCACCACTGATGGCTCTGAAAGTGTGAAAATCAAATCTCTTCTGGTTGGATTTACGTGAGCCAGTACTATTATACTGCATTGACAGACCTTCGTTCTCAGAAAGGTCGGTCTTCATTCTCAGGCTGTCGATCTCACAACAGTCGGTCTTTTTCATCTACTTCTCTTTTTAGGGAAGGATGAACAGAAGATAATAATAACCTGTTGGCACTTTCAATGTTAGCCTGGGCTGGGGCTCCCTTCAGTGAAGGGAGAGTGCACTAAGGAGATTCCTTCTTTAGAATGACACTTCCCAAAAGAAAGTTATATGGATATTTTATTTTTGTATTTTTGAAGTAATTAGTCTTTTCCATAAACAGGAGCTTTAAAAAGATTTGGTAAAATCCTTAGCACAGCCTTGGAAAGTGAGAAGATTATAATATGTATTAAATCAGCTTTTTTCCTGTTTATTTAATGCTTGCCTCCAAATAAACAGTATCAGACGCAGAGGTGAGAATTCATTCCTTCCCCAGCTCTTTCTTCTGGGGGAATTTAGATGAAGATGCTGTGCAGTTTCACTGTGAACATTTTAAAAATCCTTGACACTTTCTTTTTAACAGTGTGAAAGTAATTGTAAGAACTATAGATAAGGCAGTATTCAGGTCACATAAATCACAAACTTGAAAAACACTTAGGCTGGAGTTTCTGCAGGAACTGAACTTCCATTGCATTGAGCATTTGGAGTGTTTCTGGTTTATTCTCTGTAGCTTTCGATATTGTAAATATTTACCATATTGTTTCAGAATTGCCATATAGCTGAGGATGTACCTGTGCACAAAACATATCTTGGAAGACTTACCAAGAGCAGAATTTAATTAGGTGACAGAAGTTTTTATTGTTTCTGTGTCTGATTGCAAGTCTGATTTTTTTTCCCAGCTGAATTGGCTTCTTTGTAAACACAGATGAGGATAATAAAAAAGCACACTCTATCTTGAAAATCAACAAAGACAATGAATGCTTTGTTTTAGTTCTTCCATCCTTCAGGAATAATTATTGTATTGGTCTTTTAAACAATGAGTTGCACTGAGCATCTTATTCCTACAGTCATATTTATTTAATTTGCAGTTTCATGGACATGCTTAGAAATGCATATATTTCTTCTTATAAAAGGATTTTTATTCCCCACAAATAAAGTGGGTCAGCTCCTGTAGCCCTTCTGCATATATTTTGAAATAATTTCCTGCCCAACTACTGTGGTATTTTTCCCTTGTGCCTCTTCCATCACTTCTCAATATATTCTTATTTAAACATGTTTTAGTATTCAAGAAGTCTGTGTATTCGCTGAGTGCTGTATTTTTGGTTCCTATTGTTTCTGCATTAATCTTTTTTAAAGAGTGTATTGTTCTCCACATGCCAAGAAATTAAGGGTCCATCCTGTCTATATCTGTCTGTCTTGTCTTTTTCCTCTGAAGCTTGATTGTCCTTTTACTTGTGTATTTTTTGTACAATTTGAAAGATAAACTATGGAGAGCATCTGGGGTTTTTAAAAGGGCTGGTAGTGCCTCTGTCCTCTGTAATCCATCGTATTTTCATTTTATACATTTATTTACTTAGTACTATTTCCATTGACTGGGTAAAGGAGAACAACATAATCTTCAGTTGTGTACACTTGCTCCTCATTTGCTTTGGAATCCAACCCTAAACTAATGTTACAAAACATTTTAATGGGACTTTCCTGCTGATGGAAAGCACTGGAACTTCTTCTTAAGTTTCATATTCTTTTGAAAAGATGCTCTAAGTTGTGTTTGGATAGAATTTTTTTAATTGCTATTTTATTTATTATTATTTTAATGTGTCCAGATACAGCAGTGAGAAGAACTTAAACTTAGGAACTCAGGCACAAATACGAGACGTGTTGCTGCTTTCTAACATTTATGTCTTTGGTAAAAGAGCCTCTGCTGAATGCTGCTCCCCCTTCAGTGCTTTAAAAATGAATTTAGGTATATCAATTATCAGCTTCTTAAACCAATCTATGAGAGAAAATGTATTATTCTTTACCTGCTGCATTGACAAATAACAGACTTGTGTCATATACGTCAGTCACATCTCAGCTTTGTGGCTAATAAAGAATTAGTAAAGCATCATACCAGAAAACAGTAAGTCCATTGAGGAAAAAAAGTGCCTTATTTTGAGGATGTGACCATCTACTACTGTTTTTTCAAAATATGCCTAAGCTATTATTGGTATCACCCTCTTGGTGATAGACTCTAGAACCTCACTAGTATTCACATGTTTGAATGCTGGAACTCTCTATTCCTGTCATTGTATTGATTTTTCTGTAAGGCAGAAGGATATTAAAAATATTACTTCTGTTTCTGTTGTCTGCTATCAATATCAATTATTATCATCTTTCTAACTTGAACATGTTTGGGAAGTGATGATGCTGCTAAAGAGTAAAATATAAGAAATAGAGAGACTATTATAGTTCTTAATGGTTTATTCTTATTATAGTTCTTACTTGGTTTATACTCTTCTGTGTAAAATATGTCTGCTTTAATCAGAGATAAGAGTGACTAACATTTGCACATTTTGTCAACAGAGTATAATATACTTTACAGCAAGTTCTCCCAAAATTCTTGACTGGATAAAAGATGAATCCATCCAAAAGATACTGCAGCCTTATGCAAAGTGGCATTATATTGAACGTGACCTTGCAATGTTTAACGTTAACATAGACGAAGATTATGTTCCATGTCTCCAAGGAATAACAAGAGCTAGCTTCTGCAGTGTTTATCTGGACTGGATTCAGTTCTGTGCTAGAAAAAGGGTGGAGGTATGTGTCAATTTCATTTTGTTTTTTAGTAGTATTAGTTTTAATTCTCAGGATATGAGTTAAATGATGCATGGCTACTCGTTCGCTCAGGATTAGTAGAATGAAATTCGTTTCATATAAGCTTTTAGATTTAATGTAAAAGGAAAACATATGTTTTGTGGAATGGAAAAAACATATTTTGGTAACTACCCGTGTGCAAAAAATGGAATCTTAAGGAGCATTAGTCTTTGAATACAGAACCAATTATTTACTGTGCGCGTTTCCAACAGTGTTAATTTCATCAGCTCTAGGAAGCATGGATATATCCAGTGCTCACAGAAGTACTGCTAGAGCAGGCTCCATTCAGAGAATGTCATCAGAGCATTACAGTTCCTTCAGTGCCAGTGATTGGTACATTTGCCAAATGTTTGTGATGTCTTTGTATGCTTTTCCAAAGTTTGCCTGCATTTGGGTACAGCGGCAGAATGGTAGGGGAGTGCATGGCACACTCACGACTGGCATAGGTCACCTCTGGGAGCTGGTGACTCCAACGTGAACCACGCCACAAAGCCGTGTGAAACCGCCTCGCAGCTCCAGAAGGTCATGGGCAGATGTGCAGCTGTGCATTTGCATGCTCTGAGGCACTAAGATTACTGAGGGTCAGCACTCATTTGTCAGAAATGCACTACTGCATTTCCTTGGAATGTTCAAAATAGCCCAGAGGAAGAGTACAGTTTCAAACAAGCATATTGCCTCAATATAATTTTCTGATTATTGCTGATAATGGCAGAAATGTAGAAGTGTGTCTTTCCTGGCCACGATGCACTGTGTTTGTACATTTTTCCACTCAGGATGGCAGACTGCACATCCCGTTACTGACCTTACCTGGTGTCACATCACCGAATCTCTCTTGGAACATCACCAAATATTTCTGCTGCACTTTGGTTCCATCTCATGTCTCTAATGCTGAGTACCATTCCACCAGTTCCCCTGCATATCATTATATTGATATTATTTTCTTTGATTGTCTTCAGAGCCCTTTCCCACCACCTCCTCCTACTGGGAATACTTCACCTCTTCTCTTTTTCATCTCCATGTCTCAGCTCCCAAGTTCTGACACACAAAGAATTGCACGGTGTGGGGAAGGCCCCTGTTAAATGATGCCTTTTCGCTTGTTCTGTGGCTTAGATTTTCAAATTCAATAATAGATTTAGGGATGCCAATAGACTTGAAACATGTAAGTTAGACTTCAAAAGGCAAATGAATGCCTGCACTGGTGCCACACACGTTTATCTTTTTTCAACATATTTTACCTCTAGTGTTTAAATTCATGAATATAGAGAGGCAAAGATCATGCAGGAGATGGGATAAAAAAACCCAACTTCACTGTACACATAACCCAGAAAATCAATATATTTTATAGAAGGAGCTACATTGTCCATTATAATTTGCTTCAGTTTTAGAGTCAAAGAAAGCTCTAAGAAATCACACGTTGCATGGACTGAAATAATAATCTGTATCCTCTTGAAGATTAACATGCATGAGGGATTGTTTCAGTTCTTCTGCTTGATAGCAAAGTTTCCTTTGCAAAAATTTCAGTAAAAAAGCCTTTCCTGAGCTAGTAAATATAAATGAAGTGTTCTGACTGCTTGTTAAAATGGGCAGTCAGTGTCATCAACCATTTAGATAGATATTGTTACCCACTGAAAGTGTGTGCCTCCAAACTTTTCCAAATAGATTGTACTTCTGGAATCTGTGGTAGGGTTTCATAGGAACTGTGTCCCATGAAAAGGGCTTGTTTTGGCTGTCTCCAGCTGCCGTATCTCTTGACAAGAAGCTCCTCTGATTTAGAATGTGGGATTGGAGAGGAGGGGAAACAAACAAAACCCCCACAATAAAACCACACCACCGCCACTAAAGCTCACTTCCCTTGGGATCTCACTACCTGAGAATGAAATGTTCTGTTTCTAGCCAGTGGGCAAGATAAGCTTGCATTGGGCAAAATAATCTTGCATTTTGTAAAAATCCTCTGTTGGTGATGATCTTCCTTCTTGTTCTCTTTAATTGTGAAGAATGTTTTGGTGTGTAGGTCCAGCTACATGTAAGTTTTATGATTGTCACCATTTGTAGTATTGTGGTGCTTTTAAATGTGATGTTTGCATTTAAAGTAACATTCTAAACTTAAAACTTTGTAGCACCTGGACAGCGATGAGGATTCTCCTCTAGTGACACTTTCCTTTGCCTTGTGTATACTGGGTCGGAGAGCTTTGGGAACTGCATCTCACAATATGGCCATCAGGTAATTTTTAGGAATCCTTTTACCTCATGTTAAAACAAAGACCTGTTTGTCTTTTTTCACATGATGTCGAATCTCAAGAGAAAATTAAATCAAGGCGAAGTCTCATTCCTCCATAAAATGGTTTGTTTTCTGTCATTCCTGGTCATCTTTTTCTCTGTGGTTGGCTAAATAAGTAATGCCAGTCTTTATTTCATAAGGCAGAACAGAATTTTTCATTGAAAGAATGGGTACCAATGGTTATTGCTTGTGTTCACTCATGCCTGGCTACTGGAATGCTGTCCTTCCTCCAGCATTCCAGTAGGGGGAAGAAATCTCCAGAGGAGGAAGAAAATGCTGTCATCTGACTTGTATTTAGATAAATTATAGTAAATGTATAAGGGTTCCCCTCTGTATGCCTCAGGGGTGTATTCCTGTTCATTGTGCCACTTCATTCTGGAAACTAAGGAAGGGAGAATCTCTCATCTCCTGAGGCTGCAGCTTTGTCTGTTTTCAGTCTACCTTGCTTAATTGTTCATTCATTCAAAACACTTCTTCCTAGGAAGTCTTGTTAATTAAAAGATACTTTGTTGAGATTGTTTCTGAGTATGTTTTTTATCTTATGTTTTCATTAGGGATTCTTCCATTTTCACTAGGAGTTCTGAGTTGTTTGGGTTTTATACAGTATGATTTACACTGTGCTATAGATGAGGCATTTTATTAATGAAATAATCTTTAATGAAGTAGTTTAACTTCACACATAATTTTAAGTTTTTATTAGATTTCTTTGAACCCTCTGTGTTCACAGGAGTTTAGTAACAATGGAGAAGTTGAATAAATGCAGTTTCAGTGACCTTGCTGTGTTGGCACAGAATGGTGAGCAAGGCTAGCTAGACCTCCATCAACATGCTCCTTAGAGAGGATTTGTCTTACTAACAAGCAAACAAAGACAGCATGTGCGATTTTGAATGCATTTTGTTATAAAACAGTCCTTTTAAATATTCATTCTAGCTTTGTTATTTGTTGAGACATTTATAACATTTTGTTTTATGTCTTCCATGCAAAATGTTTGTGGTCCACGTGGCTTATTTCTTGGTGTGCTGCTGATTTCTGCTTTCTAAAGGGGCTTTTGCCATCTCTTTTCTGCTAGTCCTTGCACATTCCCTTTCTGTAGTAGTTTTCTTCTAGGTTGCATTTCTTCTCCCTTCATTTCTATTCACTCAAATTACTGTGATATTTGGTAAATCATTGATATTTTAAAAATTGTTCTATTTTTTTTTTATGATCCAAATTTTAGAGTTTAGGGGCATGATGGAAAAGTTTGTGCATTTATGATATTTATTTGAGAAAAGATTAAAGTGATTTTTGATCTGGGCCTGCAATAGATAGGTCACAGTGATATTAGGAATGCATCTAAAAATATCACAAAAGCTTCCTAAAACTGTCATCACATTGCATGTACTTTCCACTGGATCTTAAAATCTTCATTACAATGCTTTGGCACTAGTACAGATACAATAACAATGTCACCTATTTGTACTGGCTTACATGGTTAGTAGCTAATGCAAAGGGATAATATTATCAGAGACTTTCCAAAGCTTAACATGGAAAGTATGAATGTTGAGGATACTTATTTGTGTAGTGTTCTATAAAAACATTAATAATAATTTCAGGAGTCACTTATACCACATCCTTTCAAAATCTGGCAAATTACCAATAAACTGAATTATTTCCTCTCTTTTGGTAAGTGGACATTCCATATTTAAAAACTTTTCTTGGGGAGAAAAGGTCTGCAGGAAGGCAAAAACTGGGGTAGTCATATGGGGTGCACAGCTCTGTCACTTTTTCTTTGAATCTGTTCTATATAATCTTCAATTAAGTCCTGGTATTCTTTTTATTAAGCAAGTGCTCCAGGGCAGTATCAAATCATTGTATTTTTAAAATGTATTTTGTGACATAAAAGGGATTAAGTGGAAGCCTCTGTCGGTATCTTTTCCAATGCTACTTCACAAAAGGTTTCCCTAGAAAAGTTTCACTGTGGAAAAACTGTGTCACTTCCCCACCTGGTTAAATTACCTTTAATACATTTCCACTGTCAGAAAGATTTGGAGAAATAGAAAAGGAATCTGAGTAGCACAATTGAAGTTATAAATTGCTGCAGCTACAAAACATGACTTTAGCTTGGTGAAATAAATTTCTTCCTGTCTTTCAGAATGTATATATCTTAACTGACAAAACCAATTTAGTAGAAATTATTAACTAAGGAGCAAGGTGGGTACCCTACCCCCTTGACATCAAGACCTTTATCAACAGAAATCCCCCAAGCACCACTTGAGCACGGAGGGCAGGTCTATCCCTACTTAAGGTGTTTATTGCTTCAGACAGACCTGCACAACTTGTTTAAACACAAATAGGCAGTAAGTCAGCGAGACTCCAGTAGGAATACAGTAATACAGCATGCCAGGGGAAGGAAACTTTGTCCAGTGTGCGCAATGCTGATGAGGCCAGAAGGAGATGCTGGTGAGAATTAACTTCAGGCACCTTCCCCTCTCTGTGTTTGGCAGAGCACAGCAGCCCTCACCAAGGGTGATTTTGAGTGTTACTGCTGGTCCTTGCCCCCAGCTCTCAGACTGCTGCAGGTCTGCATTCAGTCAGGCAGGGGAGAAGTGCTTAAGGTCCTCAGAAGCTGGAGGAACCTTTCCATGGGTGATGCTTCATGGTCCTTTTCTTCAAAAAGGTGCCATGATATTTTGGGGACCTTTTGGAGCCTAGTGGTGCTGGAGAGGGTTTTAGTTTTCTGCAGGAATGGTCAGAGCAAGCAGCCCCACAGCCAGATGTGTGCCTGAGAGGAGGATGTATCATATGTATGAAGTTGGAATCACGTTATCTTCAAGGTCCCTTCTAACCCAGGCCATTCTATGACTCTGGCTGTTGGGGGCTCAGTCATTTTGTCAGAGGTCAAGGCTCCCAACACATGCTTTGTCACACTCAAATGCTTGATTACAAAAACATAGCTTTAGATTACTCTGGCAATCACTGAGAAATTAACTTGAACATCATCTCAGGACTTTCTATTAATTCTGTCTGTGGAGCATCTTGTGTACCACATTGCTAGAGCTTTGTGATGAGCTTGAGATGTAAGGACTAAGGTAGGCATCATACTCTTCTCCTCACTGTATGAAGCATTTCAGACGTTCAGTGGGAGCAAACCGCCCAAGAATCTCTGCTGTGCTCTGCAGATCATGTTCCATTCTCAGAGGTGACTATGCAGATAGTAGGAAACTTTCTCTGGACTCAGTCTAGTCCTTGCTGTGTCTTGGAGGAGTGACAGTCATCCAACTGCTGTGCAGTAGAGCAAAGGTAATGTTACCGTGGGCTGTGCACTACAGAGTTGAGAGTCAAGTTTACATTGTGTATGCAAACTATCAATTTGCACTCATTTACACATGATTTTTTCTAATCTGTTAATCAGCAAATGTCACTGTGTAAACCAAGATTTTAAATGCTCTTATATAATGTATGTAAATAATTGTTCAGGGTACCTGTTCATGTAAATGTCAGTAGAAACCTAACATTAGCACTAGATTACACAATAAATGCATTCATTAAGGAGGCAGAACATTGCAATGCAAATCACTTGCTCTTTTAAACTGTCATTAGGAGGCATCCTGCACAAAATGCAATTTGAAGAATGACATGACATTACCATTCATTTATCCAAATTTGAATGATATGTTTAGTTGTGTATTTGTTAAAAAAAAATTACAGAATAGTTCTATTCAGCTACTAAAGCTACTAGTAAAGAAATGTCTAGTAAAAATTTCAAATTTGGAAAAATACAAAAATCTCTTAATAAAGTATCTCTCACCAGATACTTCCAACACTACCAAGCCTGGCTACTCAGGTTCCCCAGCTCAGTGTGGACAAAGGGTCATTCCAAGGAATACCTCTGCCTGGAGGAACTGCTGCGCGCTCTGAAGCCCAGGGAAGCAGCTGGCCCCACTTTTCCCTTCCTTCCTGGTCACACCAATGCACTGCCTAGCATCTGAGGGGAGGGGAAGACATAGAGGGCATGGGCCATGGCACCACAATGC
This sequence comes from Pardalotus punctatus, assembly GCA_013400915.1. Lineage (NCBI taxonomy): Eukaryota > Metazoa > Chordata > Aves > Passeriformes > Pardalotidae > Pardalotus > Pardalotus punctatus. The sequence goes on from VZTX01025437.1 coordinate 136,809, forward strand.
TGCTGCCGGTGCTGCACTGGTGGTGGGAGTTCAAGCAGACAGTGCAGCTTGATGTCTGCCAGAGCAGAGCAGGGCCGAAAAGTTGCTCTTGCTCTTAGCTCACAACCACTATCGTCTAAAATATCCAATTAGAAGGGCTGCCACTGAAAATATTTCAGGTGAACTATGACATTCAGGTCATTACTAGCTCACAGACATGCACATTCCTTTATTCCTTAAATAAACCTACAGTTAACACAGGAGAAGGTCTGCAGATTGCAGACAGAGGATGGGTTTTGGTGTGCAGAATACACACAGATACTCACCAGCTCATTAGTCTGCATCCATACTGTTTTCAGACTGGCACTAAATGCTTTTAGTGTCAGCTGTTGGAGCAGCATAAGGAGGGCAGTAGCAGGGAGTATTTGCTTTGGCACTGTTGTCCTCCCTCTGGTGTTTGTGGCGCTACTTAATCCCCTCTTTTCTGCACATCCAAGGGGCTGGCGGTTCCCACGCACCTACCAGCCTTGTTCTAAAATAGCTTGCAGTTGTGACAGCAGCTTTTCAGGTTGTTAGCTCAGAGGGTTAGAAATGTTGCCAGATATTGTAATGTCTCTTACAGATTAATGTTTCTTTGACATGTAATTTTACTTTAACTAGTTTTTAAAATATTTTGAACCAGCCTGTAACTACAGCAGATTACTAATTGAGGTGTGTTAAAAGTGGGCCAAGGAACCAGCAACAACCTTGAGTGAGGCCTCCGATCAAAGTGGTTGAGAGTCAGGCCTGACATCAAAGTGGTTGACTTTTACAGCTTCGTAATAATCTCATTAGTGTCTTCAGGAAAGAGCATAACAATGGGAAGAATAACGAGAGCTGTATCTTATATGGATTAAGGAGGCTGCATGTTACAGAAGTAATGGCTGGAGATAGTGTCACATTATAGGCAGAATGTACCCAAAAGCCTCATTACAGCTGGCAGGAGAATAAAAGATGCCCATGGTTTTCTGAATACAGCAATCTCTTCCAGACCGCTGTGGTGGAAAATACAATATATAAAATAATTGACTCTCAGCCTCTCACAACTACTACCACCACTGATTTGCTCCTTGTAGCAGTCATGTTTGTTCTTAAAAATCCTATTAGAGAACTTATTATGCAGAGGGATGACAAATAGATGAGCCTCCCCTAAGCCCAGGGAGAGCTGTACGTGCTTCCCCCACTCCCTCTGCTGATGCTCGGCTGCAGTTCGCACGGCTGTCCCAGTCCCGGCCGTGCCTTCAGCACATACTGCTGTTCACAGCAGCCTGTTTAGCTGGTGCTGGTGCCTGTAAGACACTTTGATGTGAATGCAAACCCTGTCTGCTCTGGTGTTCAGATTTGGCTCTGAGAGCCTCCCAAGATGTAAAAACCAGTTCTCGCTCCTGCCCATTCCTCCCTTCATCCCAGCCATTTTCAGAGCAAATACAGGGGGTGTTATGTGGGGAAAAACTACACCACAGATCATCATTGGATGCAGAGGTCAAGCTAGCTTTTACAATTTCATCTTGGGGTGAATATTTAGGTACAGAAGGCTATTTTCCAGACAAGGATTCAGCTTTGTGTGCTGATGTTGTCTGGCGGGTGGGCAAGTGAAAGGAGTCTTCCTGATGTGTAGCCTTTTCAAAGGGGATGATAGTCACATATTTCACCACACTGGCTACACTCACCGTTTTCATCCCACCCTCCCAGCTGGCTTATTCTAGGGCTTTCCTGGCTATTAAGCAGGCTTTGAGTATATTATTATTTTCTGAACTGTGGAAAGGATGGATTGAAAGTCAGTGGGGACCAGGACCCACTCCTTGAAGACACATAATAACTCCCACTGAAATCAATGCTTGAATGTTTTGAAGATCTGAGTGTGCCTGTCTCACATAGGCAAGTTTTAATACGTAACTTAGTACTAATAAATGCAAATCAGATGAGAATTCATAAGAGCTTCCCTGTACTCCTTATGTTCCCAGCAGCAACAGCAGCCCTGCCTTCCTGGCTAGCTTTGGTCCCACTGATTAGTTGATTTGTATTACATGATGCCTTCATGGAGAAAATCAGTATCCAGCTGTTTTTCTGGTAACAACATATGTATTTCCATTTTAATTTCTAAAACATGCTACCCACCAAGAGCAAAATTAGAATGCCTTTAAGCTGAAGTTGGCTAGGCAGTCTCCCAATCTCTCTTCTCCCTCTCTCAGAGAAGAGAAAATGTTGAAAAGATTTTTTTCTTTTCCTAAAATAATTAAGAAAGCTCAGTTATGTGGAAAGATTATGTGTTCTCTAGAGAATGGCTGGGCAGTAATGAAAACCACTAACATCTTAATACAGCTTCTCCTCAGAGCCCTTATGATCTAAAAGATCAACTGTTGTAGGAGCAGGTAAAATCTTAGCAGGTAGATGAAACCACGTCCTGTGGGCTTGCAAGAGACGCCTTTTTTAACAGATGGGTCTGTTTTCCTCTATTTTGAGATCACTTCTTCAGAGCAACATTAGGACTGCTTATACAAGTGACAGTGGCGTGGGAAGCTCGTAATTCAGGGTGCAGATTGGAGCTGAAGGCTGTTTTTTTCCCTTCACAAAGCCCTTATGCAACCGTCTTCTAACAACTACCTGGTTTTGTAGCTTTTACCTTGTGCTTAAATCTCAGGTCCAGGTAAACCACCATGCACAGTCAGGCAGAACTGCTTACATCTAGTTTCGTACATTAGAAAAAAGAAACCCAGTGTGTGTTTACTTTAGAGCTCATTGTTTCAGTAGGAAATACTTGTTTGATTCCTGCTCTCACCTGGTTTGCTGAACAGTTCTGAAATTTAGTATTCTCAGTACATCTGCTTTAATGTTCACATTTAGGTTTGAATGTCATGACAAAGGTCTTAGATTTGCTGAAAATATTTTTTTTTTAATTACTATTTTTTGCTTACAAGGAGAAGTGCTAACAGGACTGGTCAATAAACTTTCAAATAAGGAAGCAGCCTCTGCTGCCTGCTCCGGGACTGCAGCTGGCCCTCTTTGACCTGGTCTCTTTGGCACAGCTGCAGAGAAGCAGCACCCTGAGGCACCCTGTGACTCAGTCATCCATCCCGAGGACATCCTTCATTCTGGGTGCTGCATTCATTTCATGGCCAGTCATTTACAGGGCAGCAGAAGGAAAACTGCCTACCCCAAGGAATGTTTTTTCTTTAGAAACACATGAAGTGACCCCTGCTTTATACCAACCGCAGGCACTTGCCCTGGGCCAGAGGGTCACCAGCCACTGCACAGGTCAGCATGAGGCTGGTGACTGACAGATCTGGCTTGGAGAGATGGGAATGGCTTCTGGGAGTGACTGTGCCTTTCTCTTACAGCTTGGACTCTTTTCTTTATGGGCTCCATGCACTGTTTAAAGGAGACTTCCGGATAGCAGCAAAAGATGAGTGGGTCTTTGCAGACATGGATCTACTGCATAAAGTTGTTGCCCCAGCCATCCGAATGTCTCTGAAGCTACACCAGGTAGTGTACTTATTTATTTATTTTAAACATTTACTATTCTATCTGTTTTCTTAGGAAAGCACAGGAAGCCTTAGCATCTGTCCAGAGGAGGGGGGGGGGGGAAGAAAAAAGAGGGAAATGGAGTACTTGTTGCTTTTTTCTGAGAAATATCCCTTACCAAGATGGAGAAGCTTGGCATTTATTCATTTTGCATTCACTTAATTTTCTTTTCTGTACTCCCTAGCTGCCCATTTGAAACCATTTTGCAGAGCTTGACCTTGCATTTTTTCTCAAAAGAAAACAGACAATCTCGTCATATATTACTTGTGTGGATACTATAAAAGGTGGTTTCTAGATTGAAAGGAGATATCTTGATTATGCTAATTTCACTGCTAATTTCAGGTCAGGGCCTGTATAGCTTGGAGTTGATTTTGCTCTTGTTCTGGCACGTTATGATTTAGTATCATATGCTTTTTTCATGAATTATATTTATAATTGTTCTGGATGTTACTGCACTGCTGTGAATTCATATCTGATTCTTTGACACAATAATTTTATGATATTATCGCTGGCCATGGTGCTGCAGGACAGCTGAAGTCACAGTATTGTGATATCTGCTGATGGATTCCCAGTCTGTGCTATTGTTGGTGGGGTTTTGTGAATAAAAGTACGGATTTCTACAAGAACTGTGGAATGCCCTAGGTGATTTGTAATCTCTCTCCAATTTACCCAAAAGCTCTGCCTCCCATAGTTTCACACTTCATTAAAAAAAGTGGATAAGCTGGTATTCTCCAAGCGTCTTTGTCCAGTGGAGTCATGAGATCAGACGAGGTTACAATAAAACCAAAATTGTACCTTTCTGTATTACTGTTAAAGGAATTCTTCTACCTCCCAAGAGACACTCTTTATCAAGTGCAAGTCACTTGGGAGGGGTCAGCTGGCAACTGTTCAAAAACCAGAATTTTGTTTATTGTCAATACATTTTGTATTTTCACAAACATACCTGAGCTCCTCAATACTTTTTCCGGTACGACCAGGACCAGTTCACCTGCCCAGATGAATACGAGGACCCAGCAGTTTTGTACGAAGCGATCCAATCCTTTGAAGAAAAGGTTGTGATTTGTCACGAAGGGGACCCAGCCTGGCGCAGCGCTGTCCTCTCCAACCGGGAGGAGCTGCTGACTCTGAGACACGTGGTAGATGAAGGAGCAGATGAATATAAAGTTATCATGCTCCACAAAAGTTACCTGAGCTTCAAGGTGATCAAGGTACATATACCACCTTTCTAATTTGGCGGTAATTTAGGGCTGTGGTAACTAATACTCTTTCTGAGTAATGTGGCTGAAAGGATAAGTTGATTGTAGTTACTAAAGTAGGGACTGGAGGCCAAAAGAGTTCTCTTCAGTTGACTTCTACTTTGCCACCCACATTTGTGGATCTGAAAGAACATTCCAGGCTTTACCAGGGAGTAGCTGCAAAAGTTCATAAAAAGCTGTTGGTGCAAAGATGTGAGGTGTCTGCACACACAGCCACTGCTGTTCTACTTAGATCCTGTAGTTCTGCTTCTTGAGTAGCAAATGTTTTTGCATGATCTGCATGTTTTTAACCCACCCGTAGGTCAACAAGGAGTGTGTCAGAGGGCTTTGGGCTGGGCAGCAGCAGGAACTGATTTTCTTACGCAATCGTAACCCGGAGAGAGGAAGCATCCAGAACAATAAACAAGTCTTGCGGAATTTAATTAATTCTTCATGTGATCAGCCACTGGGATATCCAATGTATGTTTCCCCTTTAACCACTTCGTACCTTGGGACACACAGCCAACTGAGGAACATCTGGGGGGGACCTCTCAGTTTGGACAACATTAAAAAGTGGTTCAAATCCAAGTGGTTAAGGTAGGTGTTAAAGTTTGGCTATGCTGACAGGAGACCCTGCAGTTTCAGTTTCACTGTATTTTCTGTTAAAAGAGAGTAATTCTGTATTGTTATCTATGAGCAAAAAAGTTAATTGTGAATAACTCAGAATATAACAAAATAGCCCTGCAGATAGAGCAGAGAGAAAATTTATTAACTCATTTATGACAAAGCTTTCTGCATGTTCAACAAGATTCATTCAAATCACACAGCACTAGAGACACTTCCCTTATTCCATGGAATTTTACTGTTTATGCCATCTAAATAAGGGTATCTTTTCTTCAACTCTGACATGTTAGAACATGAGTAAATGTGCTGGTAGGTTATGGTGAGTTATGCTCCAAAGCTTCGACAGTTATACATTCATCCCAGGTTACTGTTCTTGACCAAAACACATCTAAAAATGTCCTTGCTATTCACCAAAACTACCTGACTTCCCCTGGGGGTATGCATGATCAGTACCTGACATTGCACCTCTCGTTCCTGCATGCCTCTTTCATACAGCAATACCTCCCTTGTCTCACTCCCCACCCCTGCCCTATTGCCACTGTAGCTGAGGAGGGGCAGGGCACCATGTGGGGCACTATGGGGGCCAGCTCGCATGCCAAGAGCTATGTTAAAATGTCAAGATTATGTCTGATGGCTTAACGTGCTAGTTTCCCACCATGCAGCTCATCCTCTGAGCTCCCTCCAGCCCACTCCTCTGTGTTACTTGGTTATCTCATGCAGAAGTTAATCTTGAGAGACCACTGTAACATTAGATAAAGAGCCCTAAGGTATTGCAGGATGCCAAAGCCACTGAACACAGACAATGAAATACTTGGTTTGTGTCATATACAATTTTGTTCCAAGTAAGTTTATAACACCATCACCTTTGCCATCCCATAAAATGTCAGGAGACCTGCAGTGGTGTGGGAGAACACTCTTTGAGGGCACCTAACACTGGTGACGCAAGCTTTCATGTGCAAGGAGTGGCTGACGCTGTGTGTGTTCCTGCAAACAGAATGCGGAAGGACTGCCATGCAGCAGCTCACCACGAGAGAGGCAACGGTGAAGAAGTGGATAGTGGAGGGGGGTCTTCATCTAGTAACAGCTCCACAGGGAATTCAAGCCAGAGCAGCAGCTCACAGCCCACCAGGGATGGAACCCCTCAGCTGCAAGCTTCATCTCAAGAGGTCCACCAGCGGGCAGGTATGTGCACAATTTGCTTGGCTTTCTCTGGAGTCTTCTCCTGTGGGGTCACATAGGATGCAGATGCTTTTGGGGAGCCCTCAAATCCAGTGGAAAACTAATTTTAGAAAGAGAGTACACTTTGTCTCTCATAATGACCAAGAACATGTGAGATGGCTTCCTGATACTGTTCCAGATTTTTACTGGGAGGATATAAGACAAAAGTGATTCCCCAAAGGTTCTACTCTCAAAGTCCGTTATGAGGAATTTTTGGCCTAGGAGGTGCCACTAAGAATGCCAGCATGAGAAATGCAGATGGGAGGAAGTGTACATGTGCAATGCAGGGAGCCTGTACCACCATGAACCTCTGCATATTGTTGGCTGGGAACAGCAGAATGAAAGTATGCAAAAATCTTAATTATCTTGGAAGGACTGTGACAATTTATTTGAGGATTTGGTTTGCCTGCTTATCAGCGCATGTGGAGAACAAACAAATGGAAAATAGCTTCTTCATATGTCTATATAGCTGTTACCAAGAGAAAATTAAATGTTGCCAGTCATTCTGTCAACTAACAGCTGAGCCCTTCCAAATTATGGATTCAAAAGTGCTTCAGACATTCACAGGGTAGAACTAGTGGCCTTCACATTGGAAATGTATGTTAAGTAATAAGGATAAGGATAAGGATAAGGATAAGGATAAGGATAAGGATAAGGATAAGGATAAGGATAAGGAATTTATTGGGCAGTAACATCCAGAGGGTAGTGATCAATAGCTCAGAATCTTGATGGACATCAGGTACAAGTGGTGTCCCTCAGGGGTCCATACTGGGACTGGTGTTATTTAATATCTTCATTAATAACATAGACAAAGGGATTGAGTTCACCTTCAGCAAATTTGCAGATGACACCAAGCTGAGTGGTGCAATTCACACACCTGAAGGATGGGATGCCTTCCAGAGGGACCTGGACAAGCTCAAGAAGTGAGCCCATGTGAATCTCACGTGGTTTAAGAAGACCAAGTGCAAAGCGCTGCACCCAGGTCAGGGCAATCCCCAATACCAGCACAGGCTGGGGATGAAGAGGTGCAGAACAGCCCTGCCAAGAAAGGCTTGGGGGTGCCGGTGGATGAGAGGCTGGACATGACCCAGCCATGTGCATCTGCAGCCCAGAAAGACAAACGTGTCCTGGGCTGTGTCCAAAGTGGGGTGGGCAGCAGTGTGAGGGAGGGGATTCTGCCCCTCTGCTCTGCTCTGGTGAGACCCCACCTGCAGTGCTGCATCAGCTCTGGGGTCCCAGCACAGGAAGGACATTCACTAGTTGGGGCAGGTTCAGAGGAGAGACACCAAGATGATTACCTGTGAGGAAAGCCAAAGAGAACTGGTTTTGTTCAACCTGGAGAAGGCTTTAGGGTGACCTAGTTGCAACTTTCCTGTACCTGCAGGGAACTCACAAGATGGAGAGGGACTTTTTACAGGAGCATGGAGTGACAGGGCAAGGGGGAATGGCTTCAAACAGAAAAAAAATAGGATTAAAATTGGATATTAGGAAAAAAAGCTGTACTGTGAGGGTGGTGAGACACTGGGACATGTTGCCCAGAGAAGCTGTGGATACCCCATTCCTGCAAGTATTCAAGGCCAGGGTGGATTGGTCTGAGCAACCTAATCTAGTAATAGGGGCCTTGTCCACAGCAGGGAAGCTGGAACTAGACAAGCTCTAAGGTCCCTTCCAACCCAAACCATTCTACAATTCTAAGTGCGGCAGTGGGTCACTGTGAGGTACATCACTGTGGGATCAGGACTTATAATGTAAAGCCAATTAACTCTACATTTCAACAAGTCTGTGCTATTGCTGTATAAATTAAAGCAGAGAACTTGAGGGGTATGACACTTGTTTGTTTCCTGTTAGATCATTTTGACCTATCATTAAAGATAATGGGCAGGACTGGAAGAAACCTTGCCCTGAATATAAATCACATTGCAAGAATAAAATAAGTTCTGCTTTTAATTGAGTCTAGTGTTAGAGGAATTCTCATGTGCATACTCATAACTTGACACAATAGTAATCAGAGTGGCGAACTTAATTGTGAAATAATGATCCTGAGCATACCATACAATAAAGCAAGTTAATTGTGAACTGTTTAAAAGAACATATTGAGTGGGTGCCCAGAAAACCACAATCAAGAGAGAAAGTCACACTTAGATAAGAAAAGCAACCTGGCTTTTGGCAAAATTAAGACATGCACAACAAATGCAAGGAAATGGAAAATAGCAAATGGAAATCCATATTCACTCTTGAGATACTGTTGTTAGAGAATGAAACAAGAAGTTTTTGGCTAGGGCCATTAGGGAAAAAAGGTGAAAGTGGGCTTGTGGCTGTTTATTTTTAAAGCGTATTAAGAAGCTAAAGAAATCCTAGCAGTGGTCTTGATCTGTCGCTGTATAAAAAGGCAGAGTTGCCAATATGCAGTATGTAGAAATGAGAAATGTCTGGTTTATGTTGGGGGAGAAAATGCAGATAAATCTATGATCTGATCGTGAAACACTTCATTCCATCCTAACAGCTACAAAGAACATGAAAGAGTGGCTATCAAAGTTATATGCTTAATTGGGCAAAGCCAAATGACTCATTCAAGAAGGTTTTTAAGAGAGCTGGTTAGAAAGCAAGCTATGTTCGATCTTCAATAATCATCAGGGTGCGAAGACAATACCAGAGCACTGGAAAAAAGTTTATGCTATGCCTGTCATTAAAAATCAGAATATTGTTGCCCTGCACAGTCCTAGTGCCCTAATTTAAGAAGGACATTTTTAGTTTGGAAGCACTCCAAAGAGACAAAAAATTATCAAAGTTCTGGGAAGTATGTCCTGTAGTGAAAGATAAAGTACTTTCAAACAATTGGCAGTGTAAGAGATGCCTTGATCACAGTCTGTAAGTATTCACCTGGGCAACAAAAGGTGACCAAAGACCATTGATTTAAGCAGACTTGGATGTAACAAGGCTAAACAAGTTCAGATTTGAAATCAAGAGCACATTTTTAATACTGAGAGAGTGAATAAATAGTGAAACAAGAGACTAAGGGTTAAGGTGGATTCTTCATGACTGGAGATGCTGGATGCATTTTTAAAAATCACAGTAGCAATTAATAAAACCACATAGGAATTAATTCTGGGACAGCAGACTAGAGAATCATAGCAATGCCTTCTAGACTCAATCTGTGCATCAGGTGCATTTAATTTTTTTATATTTTGTATTTTATTTTGCAGCCTGGTACCACTGAGTCTGCAAAATGCAATGAAAGCTTTATATAAAAATGCGACTAAAATCAGGAGCACTGGAAACGTGTGGGGTTCTCCCCCAAAGTGTCCTTATTTTATGATGGAGTTTATAAAACAGCCTCTGTTTTGCTAAGTGTTTTCAGGAACAGAATTATTTATGCGTAGATGCGGGTGGTCTCCTGCCCAGTGCTCTAACCACTGCATTTGAGATGAATATAGAATACTTCTGGACAAGGGTCAGCTTTGCAATTTAAATCACAAACAGATGTTTGGCTACGTTAGCCCCTGCACAAACTAACACACCACAGCCCTTCTGTTCGTAATTCCAGTCCGTTCTTTTTATTTAAAAAAGGTAACATACTGAAATAACCATCAGATGTAGAAACCAAAGCACTTAAGCAGAACCCCAGGGTTTGAAGAACCCAAATCCCTGCGGAGGCCAGGCGTGTGCGCAGCTGTGGACACAGCAGCCAGGCCTTGCGTCCATCACAGTATGTGCCCTCCTTCCTGATCACCACTGAAGGACAGAGGATAGGTCAATGGCATACTCAGGGGGCATGGAATCATGGAATAACGTGAGCTGGAGGGGACGTGCAAGTATCATTGATGTCCAGCTCCTGGCTCTGCAAGGACCACCCCAAGAATCACATACTGTGCCTGAGAGCCATGTCCAGGCATTTCCAGGAGCCATGTGTGTCTGTCCCATCATTCTCAAGCAGCAATCTTGGGGCTCTTATTACTTAGGAAAATTATTTTTTTATTGTTGGAGTATAAAAGTAGAGCTAAAGATACATTGTAAATGAAGTGTGAAAGTGTCCAATACTTGCCAAACCAAGTAGGTTTTAGTGAGCTCCAGTTAGGTTGCAGCCCAGCTCTGCTCATCTGACTCTGTGCCAAGTTACCTAAATTCTCTTTGCTTCAGCATTTCAAAAATGGGGATAATGATACCAGCCTCTGAAAAGCAGGTCTGTGGATGTAAAACAGCATGTTTCAGCTACGTAATGTAAATGGCTTGGATATGAAATTCTGCATTGCTGGAACCTGTGTGAATTCAGCAGTCATGTTTTTAGAAGATAGAGTGAGATTTATATTCCTTTATGCCAGCAAAATTTCAGTATTTGGAGGAGTTTGGGTATTGGGGAAAACCAAAGAAAAAAAAAAACACAAAAAAACCCCAACAGCTTGGAAATGCCTGCCAGAAAAACTTGTTTCTGTGTTGATGGCTCTCGACAGATTTTCTGGCAGCAACTCCCCACCCCACAGATCTAGCTAGGAAACCAAAATGCCAGCTTGTGTTAATGTTTGGAGTTTCCTGGAGAGCAAAAAAAGCCAGGCAGGCGCTCTCGTGACTGGGTATTGGCTGTGTAAGCCTGGGTTAGAGACTGTCTACAGAATCAGTAAACTCTGCTGGAGCCTGTGGCACACACCAGCCCACAGCCACCATTTGCAGAGTGCCTGGGTATGAGCAGGTCTCTGGTGGGTTCACTGGCCAGTATTTTATGATTTATTTTTCATTCCATGGCTATTTAAATATACAAGCACAAGAAATACAGAAATTGTTTGCTTGAATGACAGAAGGTGATGATATAAATGTTAAATATGGGGATGTATATGTACAGGAAGAATTTGTCTAGGCATGTCAGAATAGCTTATCTGATCTATTCTCTGTATCCAGTAGTGGCTGCATTGAGATGCTTCAGAGAATGGGACAAGAGCCTTATGTGGGTCTCATTCAGATGTCCATTAGTGTAGCCTACCTAAAAGCATTCACATCTTTTCAAGTCTGCAATGTACTGTAAATATCTCTCTTGAAACTCAGAGCTTACTGTTAGTCTTTAAAATATCTTGTGGCTTGAATGCCATATTCTTCCACTTGGTTGAATTTTCCGATTCTCTCTCCCCATATGCAGGAATAATTCTTTCTAATGTGCCATTGTTTTAACTAAGATGTTTTTTGTTTTATTGTTGCATTTAATTACACCAAGCCATTTAAGGTAGATATTCAACTTTCCATTAGTGTGGTTGTCAAAGGGGAGCAGAGTTACAGCAACACTATGCTCAATCATTCACTGGGCTGTTTAAACTGTACAGCAGACAGCTGTGAGCCTGTGATTAGAGTGCTTTGCTTGGGGTCTCTTCTCATTTCCCTGTCTTTTGGCTCAGTGCACAACCTTTAGAGCTATTCTGTCCAAAACTCAGAACACCTGTAGTGGAAAACATAGAAAGATTCACAGGTCTAGGAGTTTGTTACTTTTGCTGTTCTTGGAATTCTTATGCTAGTAAAACCAGTGGTAATATGCCAACAGTAATATGTACACCTGGGACACTGTCAATAGCATGGAGTTCATCAGAATGCCACTTACTTAAATATATTTATCTTTCTTTTGAAGGCAGGAGAAAACCCAGGAGTCAGTCTGTCCAGGCACACACTGCTTTAAACCAACGGCCCCCTGCTTCAAGTCACTCTGGACCAATTGTAGAAAGCCGCCAGCCTTTCATCCAAACATCTACATCTGCCCATGAAATTGCCCAAAGGCTTTCTAGTAGTCAGCTGTCATTCCACAACTCGGCCACATCTGTGTTTTCCCAGTCCCCTGCTGTTCCTGTTGCTGGCCAGCTGACTGTCCAGGACCGAGCTGCAGCAATGCTCAGGTCCAGCCTGGCCTCCTCCACCAGCTCAACTCTCAGCTTGCTGTTCGGCAAGAGAAGTTTTTCAAGTGCTTTGGTGATTTCTGGGCTCTCGGCTGCAGACGGAGGTAACACCAGTGACACGCAGTCATCCAGCAGTATGAACATTGCCATGGGGCCGTCTGCCAGAGCAGCAACTCAGGCAGCTCGGGTAAGGCTGAAACTAGAACAGCAGTACTGAGTGTAAGCTGTACTGCTCTCCTGTCTAGTTCTTACCTGTCCTCACCAACACTGGGTTTCTTCCTACTAAGTGGTCACAAAAGAGCTTTTCCAGAACAATGTCAGAATTTTGGTATTTGTTTTGGATTTTGCTGCATCACAGTAAGATTGTTTGATATTACTGTGTCTGTAAGAGTGTTTGTAAGCGACCAATGGGGGGCTGTTACACACACCCCTGAAATTGCAAACTGGGGCAAGGTCACTCTTCCTTTCAACTCAAACCAGAGACTTATGTCTCCATTTTCTGCAGCCCAGATGAGTACCATTATAAGTAGACTAAATAGCTTCTTCCTTGCCTGCTCAGCAGGACTTAAAATTACTTTATCTGTAGGAGGAGGAATGGTTTCCCCTGAATAGTGCACTGTCCCTCTCTCTGACCAGAAATTCAACCCAGGACCTGAAACCTCATTGCTGAAAGTTAGTCAAAGGAATCCTGTACGAAATATTTGCCAAAGGAAACTAGCATGCCCTGTGATTAAGCATTTTCTAACAGCAAAACAGTACACACAAAGAACTTCCAGCCTTCTTCCCAACAGACTCAGTTTTATTCCTATCTTCCCTGAAAAATTCAATTTACATCGTAGAGTTACTGTTTTATTTTTTAAGTGTATTTATTTAACTTTGGTTGCCATCCATTGCTGTCCTGAACTTTGAAAATTGACCTCAGCACCAGAAAGCAGAAACATGAGAAGACAGACTAGAGATGAAGGGTGACTGCAATTAGAAAACATTAGACAGACTTTTGCATTTGGCCTATCAAAATGGAAACCAAACTGGTGACAGGGGAAGACTGCAGATATGGGAAAAGCACTTTTTCCCAAGCACTCTTCTGTTACCATCCTTCTGGACTGTGTATAACTTCCCTAGTTTCCAAAGTATTCTCCAAACCTCAAATAAGAAAAGCTCCTTAGCCTGTGTGTATTTTGCTCTCAACCCAAAAATACCATCTATGGTACAGTTCCCTAGAGTTTTGCGCAGGAGTCAACTGAATGTTACTCATCTGGGTCCAATCCTGCTTTGTTACTATAACAAGTATTAATATTTCTACATACATACAGCTGAATATATCCAGTGACAAAGCACAATTCTAACTCTCGGGAGTTCATGGCCTAACTTGCAAGAACTCAGCCCGTCTATGATACTGAGTACTAATGGTAGGATTCACCTTGTCTAACTTTAAGCCATCTAAACTTTGGACATGATGTCTCAGTAGGTTGTTGGTGAGGCTTCTGTATTCAGTGGAGAGGCCAATCCACTTCATCCCTGGAGCTATTAGGAGGAAATTTTTCCCTGGGAGACTTCTATCTCTCTGCCATTCATTGGTGGCCTAAATGACACAGCAAGACCACATGGTTAAATTTAGATGAGGTGAATCCTGGCCAAAGTGACTGCTCAGAGTCCAGGTGCCCGTTTGATTGAAAGCAGTAAAGAGGACGTGCTTCATTTCAACGTTCACACAGCACAGTTCTGGAATGCTTTTATCTGAATGGACTCCTTACGGTGGGGTGGCACTGCGCTTAACATTTTCAGACTGATAATTGCATTCCAGTTTTGATGAAAAGGTTTCTTTGTAAGTTGGATTTAAAATTTGGTGTATAAAGCAAGCTCCTGAGCAACCCAATTTAACAACTTAGAAGTCAGCCCTGCTTGAAGCAGCAGTTTGGACTGGATGACCTCCAGAAGTCTTTTTCAATCCAAATTCTTTTACAGCTCTCTATACATGTACATCTGTGGTACTAAACCTCCAGCTCCTGGTTTGCTTTTCCTTCCAAATTTATGCATTACACAAAGTGTGACAAGTACCTCTTCAGAACTCCCTTGTGAATAATGCATGTTAAGAATCCCTTGGAGTTTCACAGAATGACATCCCTACGTCAATTTTTTAACTTTTTTCACCTGTCACTTCAAAAAATAGCTGAAGTGTTACTTAGAAATTTCCTAAACTAGTTGACCTTTTTGTTCTTACTTTTCAGCAACTCGCTGAGACCTGCGAAGCAACAGATGCTACGGAACTGAGACCACAGCGGGAGGCGGGTCCGGCCCATGCCATATTTATGAGTCGGAACCTGGAGTGCCGACGGGCCAGCCAGGAAGACATGGCTCTGGAAGACACAGCTTCTCAGCAGAGCCTGTCTGAGGAGCAGTAAGGAGCATTCCCAGCACACGGGCCATGTGTTTCTTACCATTAAATGCAGACAGTTAAGTCAGGAAGCTGCACATGGGTTTAGGTTCTTTCAAATGTAATAAGCAACTTCCAAATGTTTATTTTTCTAAATTCTACACAAGAATATTACAGGGCAGATGTTCTTCAGCTAATGCCCTTGGCATGGGTAAGGTTGGAAGATATCCTAAAAAACACACAGTGCCACTTCATCTCAGGTTCTTGTAAATCTAGAACAATGAATACAACCTGTTTAATGTTCCTTCCCCTGGAATGGTTAGATTCACAAATTAATACAGTAGGAAATATTAATACAACTCAGTGAAAAGCACACAAGACATCTCTTTCCTGCCATAACTGAACAGCTGATTGCATGCAAACTAATTGAAATTTGGTATATAACATACAGCAAAAGGCAACTAAGAACAGAAGCAATGAATACATAAAAGGACAGTACAATGTACTGTAACATTAGAGCTAAATCTGATTTTTTTTTTCCAAGAGCAAATCTCTTATTTTTCTTTGACATGTTATGCAGGTGCTAATGCTGAATAGCAACATAGCATCTCAGACTGATATACTGCATGCGGCCATACTGAAATACTGTGTGAACCAGCCACGCTACACTAATTAACAAAAGTCAAGCGTAAGAAAAGAAAGTATCCAGTGCATGGAAAGTCTTCAAAGCATATGGTGCACCTTATTTGCAAAGCAGCTTTGCATAAATTAGGTATTATCTCGTGCTCCTGTTTGGTTTACAGCAGCGTTTCTCAAATTCTAAGTAACAGTACCCCTAGGAGTTGCAAAAGGGCCGGGGGAATCCTCCTCAAGGACAGAAAAGTGCAAAGCAGGCTGTAATTATTGTCTGGAAGTGTTTGTGTTAGGAAGGGAACAGCTAAATACCTTTAATTGCTGGACATAGCTCACTGTCCATAAACATTTGTAGCCAGTAATTACAAGGCCTTCGGATTTCCCTCCCCCAGAGAAACTGAGCTGCTGCCAATAAAGATAGATGACACAAAAAGGGAGGCCATGCTCTGATTTACAGGAATGCATGACTACTTTGAAACCCAAAAGGCTACAACAAACCCTTCCTCTCTACTATAAAGTCTAAACAAACACGCGCGTGTTCTCTTTTCAATTAAAAAAATTGCAGCTATTGGTGTCTTGCTGTTCCTCTTTACTGTAACTACCATAGATTGTTTCTAAATCTCAACACAATGATGTGCAGCCAGGCTGTCTTGTCCCAATTAACAGGATTTACCAAGAGATGCTGTAGCTAAGTCTCATTACTGTTAGGCAATACTCAGTTGCATTCTGAGCTTCCTACTGTGCCACACTTCAGATCTGAGTAGTAGAACTAAGTAAGACTGGAGTGAAAATAAAATGATCCAAGTGCGTTTTGTGTGGCAGCAGTTTCTGGGTCTTCTTTTGTATTTGCAATTGTTTTCACTTGCTTTCTGCCTTACAAAATTAAGAAATCTGTAGTGAACTAAAGAATAGATCTTGAAGAGCTGATTATTAATAAAGCTTAGCACAACCTAGGAAAAATTCTACTTGTGTTCACAAAGACAAAAGCAGAGTATTCATGTACAGCCCTCTAGACACATGATCATCAATTCAGGCCCTACTAATGTCTCCTCCAGCATCCAGGTGAGATGTGGAAGAGGAAATGGAATTCAGCTGCTCCCTTCTGACCAGTTCTGGCAGATGATGACTCTTGTCCCACCATACTGTTCAGGAAGTGCTTCATGAATGAAGCAATTACAAATGAAGGATGGAGGTTATACAGGTAAGATGGAGGGCTCTTACTAACAGCCACCAGCCCCATTTCTGCCATGGGGGCTTTTGCATGGCAGCCCGCATGATGTATGATCACTGCTTTGGCTTCCTGCATGAGGGCAGGGCAAACAGCCGGCTCTGGAAAGCACCAAGAACTTCCCCATATTCACTTAGTCTCACATAGGCCTCCAATTTTCACATCTTTCAGTTTGAATTAATTTCCATCAAAAATAAGTAATTCTAGTAGTCCCAATCAGCCTAAATTATTCCATGTATCCAACTCAAGCATACAAAACCGGACTGGAGAATGGCTGCACAAATCCCTTCAGCAGCAACTCCTGTATCTGCTTAGCACGGATTGAGGCCCAGTGACAGCCCCTTCCCATAGCACCACATCTTCTGCAAGACACCACCACCTCCACAGCCTCTGGTTCTGCATCCTAAAATAATTGCAGCTGCCTCACAGATCCTGACTTAGTTCAAGCCACTGTCCCCTGGAGCATAAGTCCTTGGGGCAGCAGTTGTGCCATGAAGTCCAGCCTCCCGCTGCACAGGGTGGCTGCCAGAAAGGGCAGGTTCTAATGCCTTTGTGGAGTGACAGTATGCAAGCACGGCAAAACAGGAGTCAAGGTAAAATTCAAAAATCAGTTCCTTTTTTCTAGCTACGTCTTACACAGTTTTTGTTTTGCCTTAAAGTTGTTATTGTAGCACAGTGGGTTGAATAAACCCAGGAGTGACCACTAACAAGTGTAACATACAGAAAAAAAAAAGGCACAAACTCTCCCATGTTATATTTCTCTATATTTCTGGAGATAGTCTGCTGTTACATTAGTAAGACTACTGCTATATGCAGCGGTTTTAAATATGAGCCAATCCTACAAAATAATCTGACATAATGGTAAGAAATGAAACCTACAACTAGATACGAGGTTGTATCTATTAAACACATCTTAGACTTTCCCCACTTCTGCATTAGGTAGAGATACACCCAGTTAACTCTGCTTGTGACAGAAGATGCATTTAAGGCATTGGGGCATACAAAGCTAATAAAAAGGAACCTAACCTTTACATAAGGTCTGATTTCAACAGTAAGAAGCTGGCTCCAAACAGCTCTGCATAGCACCAAAAGATACCTGAATCCTCAGCACCGGTGCCTACGTACACATGAAGGCTTTGAGACATACCTTCATTCCTGAAAGATTTAAACAGTTTGATACTTAACCTCACACACAAGATGCCTCAGAGTTCTAAGATGGAGGTACACCACTTTTTAGGCAGGTTTTGGCTTCTGAATGAAAAGCAAAAGCAATTTTCATTGCTATTATGTCATCTGCGATACTGCTGACGGGTTTCACAATGCCAAACACTGTTAAAACTTGGCCCTAAAGTTGCTCAGGCTTAACAGTTTGCCTACAGGTCTGATCTCTTGCCACACTTGTGATGCAGGAAGGATACCACCACCAACACATAAGTACCTTTCATAAAGAGTTCCATCAGGGTTTTTTGCATCAGGTTGCTTGATTTTTCCAGTGCTGCTTGATTTTTCCAGAGCTGCAAAGGCTACTTACTCACCTCATTCAACCAGTCCTGAATATTCTTGTTTCTACACCGTGAAACAGTGATGTTCCCATCTTGTTAGCAAGCTAAATGCATTCTTTGAGGAAATCAAGTGCTCCATCTACAAGACCATTTGTACGTGCAGTTCTTTCATAGAAATGTCAGAAGGGATGAAGAGACAGAGGCCTTATCTGCCTCCCCTCAGCTTAACCTCAGACAACATCACCACTGCTGAAATGAAACACTAGGAGTGATTTTATCCACGCTGTCTCAGCAGCCAGAGAGGAACACAAACAGTACAGCAGGATGCAAGAGGAAGGATAATGAGTATATGGTAACACAAGCACAAACACAGTACTTCAGCCTTTGCACTAAACATGGGACACTGAGGTCCCTCACATTTTTAGTTCCTAAACTTTCCTTTCACTAACAGGCTCTTGTTTAGATCATACAGTAAAAGCCAGTTGCTACACTCGTAATAGTGAAACATGGCCTGAAGATCTGGCAAAAAGGTTTTTTACCAAAGCTAAGCACAGGCTGCTGCACTGCTCACATGCACCAAGTACAGGTACACTTGCCAGATACACTGGCAAGCCGCAGTCTGGCCTTCAGCCCAGCTGTTTCCACCACAGCAAACAAGTAGGAACCAGTAATGGGCACAGTCTTCAAAGTTCATTCCTGTTCATCCAAAAATAAAAGCCAGAGGTCCTCCTGGCTGTTCCCTCCATTTTGCAGTGTCATGTACCCTCTCTGTGAGGAACTGAAGTTGTTGCAAAGTCTCACCTCATTTCCATAGGCAGAAAATCATGGCATTCACTACACTGAAGACAAATCTCAACGAAAAGGACTTACCAGTGTGAATCTTCTTCCCTTGACAGGATGATCAGATACTCTCAATATCTTTGAATGATATTCTGACACTGTTAAGGTCTTAGGACTCTCTGTGATGTCATTCACAGCTTTTTATGAAAACTGTTTATTAGAATAAGGCAAGAAATGTCATCTGCATTTGTCTCCAGCCCACCAACTGACAGCTCTTTTCTTACTGGAAAATTTAAGTTAAAGATTAGCTGAATTTTGTGCAGCTCATTATAGAAGATTAGAATTACCAGTGAGATTCTCTAGCATGTGATAATCATCTTCTCATCAATGCATTTTTTAAAAATACTCAATTATTGCTGTATTTAGATTACTCACTGGATTAGGAGCTGGAATTTAATTACCATGTTTCACTAGTGCCTGTACATCCTTAAATCCGCAACACAGACATATTACTTATAATTAACTTTGCAGTAGGTCCAGTATCAAGGATTCACCTGTCTCACTCAGTTTTACAAGTCAAAAATTGCCTAATGCATGATAAATAATGCAGCCCCTGTTTATTCCATGCTGTGTGCAATTTTCTGTTGGAATTACAAGCCCTGTTGCCAAAAATGTCCTTGATTCTCCGGCTTTAAGACAGTAATTGGGACCTCACACTCTCCCCTTTTTTGCACCAATTAAAACCTGCAGGTGCACTAATGCTGTCATCTGGAATCTAGCTGGTACATCAGAGGTGCTTTTCACCAAATGTGTGCTATTATTAAAATGGGCCCATCAGGGGAATTGTGAATGCTCTGTTTGCTGTTACAGTGCTCTCAAGGCCTTCCAAATATTTTGCTAGTGCAAGACCAGACAATAAATTTTTACCTTTACAGTAAACACAGCTTGTCATAAAAACTTACATTCATTTGGAAATACAATTTTCTCACTCACTCAATGTACGTTTGAAACAGGCATATCGTATCTTCAGGACCATCTGAGATTTAAAGGCCACACATGACTGTTAAGGTCATCTACATTCTCCTGCTGAACACAGATCACAGAGTTTGTCTTTATTTCTCTTGAAAAGCACTCTAGCTCAGAGAAAAAAAAATGGGCTTAAAAAAAGGAACAACAAATTAATGACTCTCACCAATCCTGAGAGCCAGATAGCAGAAAACAGGAGACACTGATGTCAGTAGCAAGAACATGCATTGGTTTAAAAGGGCTGATACTTCACTCACCATTCCAGTGAAGAAAAAAATCCACCTGCATTTTCTAGTGACCATCTAGCCACAGTACAAAAGGTCTTCCTTGAACCATAAGACAATGGGTTAAAAGTACTATAAGCACTCATCAGAAGTTCCCCAAACTTCTTGTAATAATTGTTTGGGGTTTTTTCGCCCCCACTCTACTAAATGATGGGACTACAGTAGACATTACGGCACTATATGCAGGGCAATATATCTACTTTTAGGGGGAACAACCATAAAGTGATCTCCCAACAACACTGGCTGAACCAGAATTCAGAAGACTGAACTCTGCCATTACTCCTAATAGAACTCCCCTCCATGGACTCTACCAGAGAAGTGTCAAATCCCTCCATTTTATTTAGGTTTAAAGGTCAGTCCTCATTCAAGACTCAACAGCAGCCCCACTAAAACTGTGCTAGATTTTGGGTAACTCTTCAGTCATTGAAAGAACTATTCTTTTGCAGCATATTTAACAGCTTAAGAGTCTTGACATTGACACAGGAGGACATCCAACACTGAAGCGCAGAGAGGTTTCTGTTCAAAAACCTATGGCACACAGCCCTGAGAAAATTTGCTTTAGTCCCAAGTCCTCCACATCTAAAAAGGTGTTTTGTCTCAGTAAAACGCCTGAAGTAATTAAGGGATTAGTGGTGTCTTTAGAGCACAACTTTATTTTGCACAAAGCAGCCGGGAGCTGTACATTCCCAAGTGGAGACCCCAAGAGGAATTTTCTTTTTCCCAAATATGATGAAGACAATACTACTATCCAAATGGATTTGGGCAGAAGGGTAGTCCCAAGATAGCAGTCAGGGAATGAGCCATGGCATCCTTTAACATGGCATGCAGCTCCTACACCTGTGGAGGGGCAATTTTTCTACCAGACTCTTGTTCTGAATACAGGAAAGAAAAAGGACATTCCCTCCACACTCCTAGGTGTTTGCAGGGCATGTGTAAAAATATTTGTCTCCATCCAGCCCTATAGAACTCTGGGAGTCAGTTTTACAGAAATAAATAAATAAAATTATTTTTGAAGATGCCTTTAAATAGTTTGCTCATTTTAGCAGTCATTGAACTGAACAGAAAAAGAAGTTAAGAAACAACTGAATTTTTAACAACATTCTTCAGCCAGACATGACCATAAATTTCACAACGAACAGTGTGCACCTGGGAGGGAATTCTGTTTTCACAACATGAAAAACTGATTAAGTGGCAGCACTTTTGCTGAACACATTTGCACACCTTATAGGCAAACACATTGTCTAATACTCTCAGACACTTCTTATTTCACCATTAAGCATGTACAGAATTGAACAAGAAAAAAAAAAACCCAAACAAACCAAGTATCAATAAACATAACAGATTGTAAAATGAATATAGACAAATGCAGTATTAAGTCAATCATGACTAAACAAACTCAGCATGAAAAACATAAGATTTGATAAATTTCATGGACTTGAATATTTATATATATATTATTTTTAAGGGATAACAGATTGTAAAATGAATATAGACAAATGCAGTTATTAAGTCAATCATGACTAAACAAACTCAGCATGAAAAACATAGGATTTGATGAATTTCACGGACTTGAATATTTATATATATATTATTTTTAAGGGATAACAGATTGTAAAATGAATATAGACAAATGCAGTTATTAAGTCAATCATGACTAAACAAACTCAGCATGAAAAACATAGGATTTGATGAATTTCACGGACTTGAATATTTATATATATATAATTTTTAAAGGGGTGTGGGACAGGATTGCCATCATAAAATTGAAAATAAATTCAACATGCAGTCCTCCTATCAGTGTCTGGGCCATGTAAGAGAGGGTAGACTTGGCTATTTTTCCTCCCAAAATGGAATTCTGTAAATGCCACTCATGACTACAGGACATTTCCTTGACATTCTCGATAACCCTTCTTATGCTGCAACTGCAGACAGGGGCGCCTGGGGGTAGGAGGACAGAGCACATCTGCTTATTCCCTCTACCTGCTGATTTGTCAGCACCCATGCTAAAACACACTTGGATACACCTATGCTGGGTCACCAACAGCAAAACATTCCTACACAAACCAGGCAGGACTCACACACATTTTGGACAGGGTTCTGTTCTGTTGCACCAGAGATGTGTTCCAGAAATTGAATTGTTCTCTAGACAGAACAGTCCAAACACACTCAGAAAGATGTAGATATCAAACAGATTTTATAGTTAATTGTTTTTACATGGGGTGACTTGGATCAGAGTTGACCACCTAACTTCCAAACACGCAGATTGGAACTGGATGTTAGCTACACATCTATTCAATTTTTTTAATCCTGTGAACTGAATAAATGACAATCCTGCTATTTCATTTTCACATCTTAGAGTATTACCAGCTTTATCCTGCTTACCCTGAAGGCTCCAGTAAAGCCTCCAGGGGCTAAAGCAGGAACGACAGACTCTAAACCATCCGCAAAATGCTGTAATGTTTTGTTGAAATAAAAGCTCTAGTGTTTACAGGAAAGAAAAGGTCTTCATTTTCTGCAGGATTCCACAGCTGCCAAGATGTCTTGCAAAATGCTGTTTCTGTTTTCCTTACTAACCTAGAGAAAGAGAAATTAAAACTGATGTAATTTGATGAATAGATTCTATACTAGTGTTTACTTGAAAAACAATCAAAGCAGAAATTAAAATGCATTTCTTTTTCAGTGCAGGAATGTTGAGTGTCAAACACCTGCCTTCTGCTACTGAGAACACAGTATGCTAAACCCACAAAAACCACAACTGAATATTTAGTTATCTTTTTGATTTAATTACCCATAGTATTTTGCAGTATTATTCAAGGCTTGAACAACTAACACGAATCACTCAAAGAACCAGCATGTACTTTTGTCATAACTAGAAATCCTTTTCAACTACCAAATCTAACCTTCCTACTATAAAGCAGAGTTCTTATGCCTTCATTACTTGAAGGGGTTATATTTATTAAGATGACAGACCTAGTCAAAAACATCTGCAAAGAAAAAACATTAAAACAGGTGTAGCAGCATAACTCTGTACTCTGAGAAACCTTAATACTGCAGGAGAGAAACACCTTGAAAAAGAAATAAGGCTACCAGAGAAAGCTGGGATGTTCTGTAGCACACTGAGATACGCCTTTGGGTGACCAGTCCATGGAAATGCTGGGCTTTAAATCCAGCATATGTGAAAACCCATGTAGCCCAGTGTCCTGTCTTTTGCTGGGCCTATCTGCATTCCAGTACATACAGATGACTGTAAACTGCCAAGCAAATGCCAGCACTTGCTAGTCAGCTCAGCTGCCAGGGGCACAGAGCTGGGGGGCTGTGTATAAATCATCCCCTCCTGACAGACAGGGTCCTGATCCAGAGCCCTGTGACCCACAGTGCCATGCATTACTCACTCAAACAAAACCTGGGGAGATGATTGGGGTTGTAAAGGGGTAACAAGCAACTGTGAAACATCAGCAAAAGCTTAATTTTAAAGCATCTAAGAATTTTTCCCCACTGTTCTGATCCCTGCAGAGAGGGCAGGAAGAAATCAGACAAAGATGCATGAGCCGAAAAAATAAGTAAGGGCATTCATATAAAGTTGCAGAAAAGCTATTTGACAAGGAAAGAGAGACACAACACCATACACAGCATGAAACTCTCTATCAGCAAGGTTCCACTACACTCCCTGTATCTGCATTTAAGATGTGACCACAATCTCAATAAGATGTAGTACCCTTCCAGTACTACAGTCAGTAATGAGAAGGAGAAAGTATTACTATTATTATTGTTGTTTTTAAATAGGTGACAGTTCTATCTGAAGAATTTGGCCCTAGGAGCCCACCACTATTTAAAGTCGCACACATCCTATCCAAATGCTGGAAACCAATGCTGTAAAACCTACAGACAGTGGTGTCACCTATCACTGAATTCAAGACAGCAGATCAGCATGGGACTAATGGAAAAGTGACACTGAAGAAAAAAAAAAAAGTGGGGGTTGGGGAAGAGTAATGAAAGGGAAAATCTGCCTGAAAATGTCACTGTTTTTATTGAGAATCAGTCCAAGCTTTTATAAGACAAACAGAAAATGCCACAAAAACAAAGAGAGCAAGACAACAAAGAATGCTCTTCAGTAAGGCTATTGAGACCCTAAGGTAAACAACACACAGCAGATGAGCCAAACTCTAAATCTCACAGCAAGTGTACCGATATCCTGACTTTCAAAGGACCTTCTACATATTTAATAGCTCTTCCCACTCTCTCACAGCCAACAGAAACAATACTACATTTTATCTATCCTCTTTCCATACCTACATGCCAGAAGTCCAGTGAGAGCAGCAGAGAGAAAGTGCCAAGTGCTGGGAAATTTTCACAACTGTTTTACAAAGGCTGCTTGATAGATATAAGTCTCCTCTTAAGATCTGGAGACATTCTGTGCAGGCAGCTTTCCCAGAGAGAACAAATATCCTAGTATCTGTACTGAATGTACAAACAGATGGGTACGGTTTTAGACAAGGAGTTGAAAATAACTGTAGATGCTGCTTATCTTAAACATTTACGTAATTTAGAGGAAATTACCACCTAGACTCCAAGCAGGCAACTGCAGAGGACAAAAGCTTTCTTCCCATAACTGTTAAAAACACCGTTAAGGAAGCCAGTTGTGTACAATCTGTTCAAATGGAACCTTTTCTTCTTCCTATCCGTTTAACTATTTTCTTTCTTAATAGGCATATGCAACCACACTTCACTAATGGGTTTCATGCAAGCAAAATTAATAGATGAGAAAATGGGAGAAAATTAGTATCTGCCAGCTGCTAAGGATAATCTGATCCTATGCATGCCACCGTGTCTGCAAAACTGCACAGACGCAGGCAGTGCAAAAGTAGCCTCTGTAGTTTCACTGGCAAGTTTAGTTCTCAGCAATATGGAACTGGGCAATAACAGAAACAAATGCATTAAATATCAGAGTCCCATTATTAAGTGCCCTAAACATAAGAAATTAAACATTTGGGACCAAATGCTCAACTGTTTTGAGGGCATCTGGGCCCATTTACACCAACAAAATACGCTTTCAAGACAGAAGGGGCTGTAAAACCCCAAACAGCTGTTCTCTCATCAGAACTGTCCTTGTGACACTAGGAGCAGGATGAAAAAACTGAGATGAGCTACTTGAATGCAGCCTAAGTCCATACTAGGTGACAAAGCGGGCAGAATGCTTTTGGAAAGTAGCCACCTACTTCTGTACACTTCCAGGCACCATACAAGTTAGTAAGAAATTACTGACTGCAAGCTGTTCGGGCACTCCAGGTTTCCCCGTGCCACAGCCCTAAAAGAACACAGCTGGTGACCCAGTATTCACTTGAGCTACCAGCACCTCTGACTCCCCACGGGCAGGCTCTGTTTCTGCTCATGAACACATTTTAACCAGCTGGGAATGAGCATGTAGTTTGTCACTGGAGCAAGAGAGACAGATGCTCTCCTGTACAAGACTTCAGCTTAGCAGGTCTGTGACACCTGGGAATGACTGCAGTCTGTCATACACTTCACATCCACACTTTTAGTTAATGGATTCACCAGAGGTCTCTATTTAATTAAAGAAACCTGCATGTCCTAATCTCAGCAGCATGAACAGGATGGGTCATTTTTTTAGTAAAGACATTTTAGCTAGAAAAAACATGGCACCATTGAAATGTACAGGACTTTTGCTGGCTGCTGGCTGCAGTCAGTACTTGAGAGAAAGACATATCAGCAGACTGATATTGCTGAAAACCCAGGGTTGAGTAGCCCATGCCCTCTGAATATCACCTGATAAAAAGAGACAGTAGAAGCCTCAAAAACTTCCTTAAAAAGCCAAATGCTGTCTTCTAGCCTCCCGTTTTCCTCCCCTGAGAGGACCAGATGTACACACCACTGTCCTGTCATTACTGCAGCCCAAGCTTTGAATGACTGGTACTTTCAGCAAGGCTTCTCCATCCCCTCTTCCCCAGTCCTATCACTGTAATGCAACTCATAAAAAATTCACATTTACGTGCGTCTCTGTTCAACAGCCTGACACTGAACACACATCAGCTTGGTAGTGGAAAAACCTGGGGCTTTATCTCTGAAAGGAACAGCAGGAGTTGAATGCTTATGCAAGGAAAGGAATAATCTCTCATCCCTGCTCCTACAATTGCTTTAGCACTTAACTATATCAGCATTTAATATAAAATCAGAAATTGAGGGTGATGATGGGACCCTCAGTTAAAGGAAAGCTTAGGAAGTTTGAGCACTGCAGTTTTTTAACCCAGCTTTGAAAAGGAAACAACATAAAGGAGTGACGGATGTGTTTAGCTTGTTTCTGTGAAGCATTGAGGACACTTACAGATGTTAAGGAAACCTCACACATGCACTCCTAGGAACAGGCTATGTCTTGCTGTGGTTAAGTGTTTGAGAACTGCCCTGTAACTAATCAGAAATGTACTTTGAGGCCCTAATATTCTGAAAATTATGGCAGAAAAAATAACATAATGAATTCCACAATTGGTACACTGACTTCGGAGAAAGTACACTCCATTTACAACTATCTGTCTTCTACAAATCACTCCTGCAAATTCCACTGCTGCCTTTTTTCCTTTTTTTTCTTTTTTCCCCTTGAATATGATTACTGGTAATATTACTGCAAGCCAGTCTGGAAAAAACAAAAAAGCTTAAAACTCTGACTGTACTTTAAAAGATTTAACTCTTAGGAATAATGAATACTTACACAGCAATAATACCACAACAAAGAAACCTTTTAAAACAACTATACCATTACTTCTGCAGCCCCTCACAAGCAAAGCCAGCTGCGTGAGACTGCTACAGTAAGTGCCAAATGGGATTTTTTTATTGAAAAGGTGAACACCTGCCCATTAAGAATAAAATGGAAACTAAAAAACGTATTTCATGCAAGCTACCCACAGCTATCAATTGGCTGTAGCAGTTTTTAAACAAAGTCAAATATAAACCAGTAACCTAGAACAGAAGGCTCTTTAAGGATATTAAATATTACTCACATTGAACACTTTAACATCTTTCCTACTTCTTATTTCTTCAACAAGATCCAGTGGCTTTCCCTTAGGTATTGGAATAGTTCCAAGCACCACAGTCCCAGAGTCAGCCAGAATTTGACGAACAGCTTGAATAAAAGCCTGGCTGAAGAGTTCCATTTTACCAATCTCATCTATGACACAAATTCTCTTCTCTGCATCACCCCCATGATTTACCTGTGGAAAAGTGAATCAAGAGACTGTAAACAACAAAACTTAGAACAAGCAACAGAAGTAATTTCTATGCTGATAAAAGAAATACCTCCAAAAGAAATAAATACAACTGTAATACTGGGGAAAGTGGAAAGTCAAAGCTACTGCTGGCAAATGACAGACTTATAAATCTGTAATTTCTTTTTCAGGACAGAGTTTTTGAAGGATGAAAATAATTGTACAGTATAAATAGCAACTACAATAAGAAATATCCATGGTATCAGATTTCCTCTAAAGCAGAATTCTTACAATGGTCTCATACGAACTACTTGACAATTAAGACTGCACTTTGCCTATGAGCAGCTCTCAGTCATTCTGAGGGTCAGCAACTTTTTTAAACTTTACTCTTCCCACCAAATTATGCATTTAGTGATTACATTTAATTATGCGATCAGGAGTCACACAAAACAGTTATCTAAAAAAAAAAAAAAAAGTCCATTAAATCTAGATTTGGAAGTTTCTCCTCTTGTAGCTGGGTTAAAGAAGAGTTAAAACTAGCATTTCACTCAGAATAACTGGCTTTCTTCAAAGCTGTCTGGGTAACAACCGTGCCATTTGCAAGCCTCTCTCACATTAGAACAGCTATAGATTGAGAAATACCTTATTCTATAATCCTAGTCACTGGATAGTAGGAGAGACATCATACTAACAGTTAACCACACTTGTGGTTTGTTTGCTTTTTTCATGAAGTGAATACAGTGCCAAACAGTGCCGTGCTGCAGGCTGGCACAAGCAGCAGGAAAGTGCAGGAGAAAACGGGTGATTGCTGCTGAGGAAAAGGCAGCTTGCAAAGCAGAGGAACTCTTCAACAGAAAAAGAAGTGCACTGCCTACCTTATTTTATTTACAGAAGCGAGGAGAAAATCAACTCAATTCAAAACCACTATATCCATAAATATGTAACAATACAAGC
This sequence comes from Pardalotus punctatus, assembly GCA_013400915.1. NCBI lineage: Eukaryota > Metazoa > Chordata > Aves > Passeriformes > Pardalotidae > Pardalotus > Pardalotus punctatus. Next base: position 165,288 of record VZTX01025437.1, read on the forward strand.
CATATTACCCAGAAACCAAATAAAAACCCGAAAAATTGAAATGTTTCCCCTTGTGAAGGCAAAGTATTTGCTTCTGGGAAAGTGAAAGAACTGTGTAACATGCATTCTAAAATCCTTTCAAGCTAAGTCCCTACTGAGTAGCTGTTTTATCTAAAATCCTTTCACAGATCAGTGAGCCAAAAAGCCAATACTAGTCACTAGGTCACATATTGAGGAAGAGAGTATTTTGCTTTGAAACAAAATTGAAAAAACTGTCAGTCCTGCCTGACAAAGTTTGCAGAACCAGAGACATCTTCCACTGTAGGATCTATCCCATTCTCACTGGAGTGTACAAAGCCTTAAAAGATGAATCTGTCCTCAAGTCTTAAGTGGGCTCGTGCCCATTCTGTACTGCTCTGATCAAACCAGAACATACCTATGACTCTCCTGCCTGCATTTGTCGTTTGTCTCTCCTTGTTTCAGGTCTCCAATCTTCCCCACTCTCCTCTTCCATTCTGGGCCATCTACATGAGTGACCACATTCCCACAAAACCAATAAACAGCACTTTCTGTGAGCACAGGCACATGCACTGCGTGACTCTGCTAGCCCCAGTTGTTCTTCTCTTCACGTTTTTGTACTTCCAGAAAGCTATACAAGTAATAGAAAAAATTCAACACTGCTAACACTTTTCTAGGAAGATCTCTCCTGGATTTCTCCTTAATTCAGCAGCAAAAGGATTCTAAGTACAGCACTGGCTTAATGAAATATTTTTTATTAAACTATGTTTCTATTTATTAACATTGTAAATATAGTTACAGTGACATTTAACATATACAAATTGTTCCATATTATTATCATTTTCTTTCTTCTTTGCCCCAACATCTTTGCTTCCCTGCTCTCAGACTTCAATGTTCCTTGACAGAAACAAGAATCAGATCCTCAATCTCATTTTTCCTCCTTGCACCTCTTTGCTATTTTTGTTCTAAGTTCACCAAAATGTCCCTTCTTCCTTGTCCCCTTGAGCTTTGGCAGCGTAGAAAAATCACTACAGGATTTTTTACTAGTACAGTTCAGCAGCTGCTGCACACCATTTGTGATATGTTATTGCCAAAATCACATCTGTTCTTGTTCAATTTTGGAGGAAGAAAGGTTGGAGTAAGAGAGGAAGGAGAAGGAAAAAGGCAGTGACAGAACATTAGCAAAAGGATAGGAAAAAGATTGTGTGGAAAGTCTTGTCACAACCAGAGCACATCCTGAGGAGCAGGCTAAATTGCAAATAATCAGGCTGCTATTATCAGTCTGCAGGTATTTATACAATGGTAATCAAAAACACTCACTGGATCCAAGTTAAAAAAATGCTTCTACTGTAAGAAGATGGGAATCAGAAGAAGAGGGGGAAAAAAAGGATTGTAACACAGAGCAGCAGCAAAAGCCTTTTTCTTGGACCCACTGATTCCATGCAGTTCTCCAAGGTAAGTCACTCATGCATTTTGTTTGCTTTACAGTAGGAGACAGTGGCATAGGAAGAAACCTCCTACCTGCTGCCTCTTCAGGCCAAGGAGGTCCTGCTCACAGGACTGCAATCTCTCCAACACCACAAAAAAGACAAGAGAACAAGCCAGATTTGCCCCTCCAACTTCCTGACCCTGAAGTCAATCAGAATCAGCAATACCCAAGAAATGGACACTTATTAATATTAAAAGCTAGCTCTGTAGAAGGGCCTTCCAATAACACTGACTATCATAAAGCATACATTTATCAGCAGCTTTCATAGAATACTCACATTTCTCAGCATAGGTAGAACCAACTGCTCAAATGAAACAAGGTCTACAATATACTGTCCAACCCGATAGTCACGTCTTGAAGCAGAAGAATCAGAACTGGGGCTGAAAAAGAAATACACAATTCCTTCTAAGTACTGAGTTTAGTGGGAATCTACTGCAGTAATTTCAAGTGAATTTCTAAGATGTTATCTAAATAAATCAAATCCTCTTTATTCTTCATAAAAAGGAAAGAAACTCTAAACCATGCATTAAGTCATACTGCAGATAGTTTGCTGTCAGATAAATACACCATACGCGTCCTTCACAACTACGCAAGATCAAATTTCAACAGTGTATGGAAGGACAATGGCATTTGAAAATCAGCAGGTATATTTACACTGAAATCAAAACCCATGTCTGCAGTTCAGATCTGTAAATTTCATAACATGACACTAAAGACAGCATCATAGCAGTAGCCCAAATCTCAATATGGGCTGCAAAACCCTTGAACAATCTTGGAAGAATATTCAGTTTGCATGTGCTGTTCCACACTGTGCTAGGTGAAGCTCTGTTATTAGTAGAAGGTAAATTATTCTGTCACATCAACTCTGTGAGAATGCAGTGCTAAGGTCACACCCGGACATAGACTAAATCTTTCACTAACTATAAAATCTAAGTCTAGTGAATCAGCAGAGACTGCGAGCCACTCTGCACTTCAGAAGCCCCCTTCTGGGGCTTTGAAACCCTTATTTCTTAAAATTCACAGGTGAGTGTTTTAAGCCAGTCAAATGTTCTTTAAAACAATGCTATATGCAATTTCCTTTTTTATTTTCCACTTCCGTGTCCATAAATTAGCTAGTGGAAACACAAAAATCATCCTCCCAGCCCACAATAAGCTGCTTACTGTGTCCCAAAGGGACTTGGCCTCACAGTAAAAAGCTTGGCAGGGCTTCCTCTTTATCTGGTGTAAAATAGCCAGTAAGGGAGAACACCCCTGCCTAGCAGATTTTCAGTATTTCACTATGCAACAGAGACACTGCCTACTTATACAATATAGGTATCAGCCAGGACACAAAAACTAAGCAAAGAACCTGACCATGTGTGCTGGCAATCACCTTCTGGAGGAGCATTTAACATGCCAAAGGACTGGAGCAGACACATAAAACAAGAAGCTGCTTACAGTTATTAAAACCTCAGTACCTGACTCTAGATAAAGGTCCTCGGTTTCCAGACAGAGTGACAACATCAAATCCTGCTCTCCTGCCACCTTCCCTAACTTCCTGTGTGTAAAATCCATCAATAGGAACGCCTGAGGATTTTAGAGCTTGAGTGACTTTCTGGATCAAAGTGGTCTTTCCAACCCCTAAAAATAAAGAAGGAAAAAAAGCACACAGCATTAATCTTCTTCTGCACTAAAAGACCATTTTTTTTAAATGCCACAGTAATGATTCAGTTCAGGAGGAACATTGATTACTTTTGAAGTTTGCAAATTACTTTTTCTAAATGGTAGGAAAGAACAGAAGCATCTTTTAAAGTTCATCCTTTACTGACACCATAAAGTTTTATTAGTCTTTAAGAAGTCACAACAGAATGGTACAAGTATCCCAGGCTCCTAATGAATTTGTTAGCTTAGATGGTGCATGAGCAGGCCACAAAACTTACAAGGCAGGTAAACATATGAGGGCCGTACTGGTACAAAACCGATATCCAAGCCTGCTGGAAGACTGATTGATGATCTCCCCTTCTACTACTGATATTCACCACTTTTTAAGAACAGAGCTAAGTTCACCCCGTTTTTAGATCAAAAAGGTCAAAGCTGACTGCTATTACCAGAAGCCTAACTGGCACAAAGGACACACTACTTCCACCAATGTCCTAGAAATCAGAAGCACTCAATGTCCCTGAATTACAAGGTCATACATGGTAAAAAGCAGTTCCAACAACAGAAAAATGTTTCCTTGGATAACTGAATCAAGAGACATTTTGACTAAATATGGGGAAAAGCTTGTCTGTTGTGAGGCCAATGAAGCCGAATCAGGTTGCCCAGAGAGGTTATGCAGTCTTCACATTCTTTGAGGTTTTCAATACATGACTGGATAAAGCATTGAGCAACCTAGTCTGGCCTCATAGCTGATCCTCCTTTACACCTCCTGAAGTCCCTTTCTACATGATTTATCCTCTGACCCTATAATTAATTTTGTTAGCCTAAGACAGGTCCTTGAAAGTCTCACCACCTGATATCTCCTTGCACAGTCTGATGCACCTTTTACAGTGTGAATATTGGCCATATTCCAGACATCCTTTCAGTTCTTCTCCTTTGCCATTGTACAAGTACATCCCTTGACAATTTCCTTTTAAACTCAACTTTATAGCCTCTCACAAAATTTAGTGCTACCACTTCATTTTCAATCACTGCTCTAAAAATTCAGACAACACAAAATAATCCTGCAGAATAAACCTTCAAATTCCTGGAGACGAGGAACACAGACCAAATGCGAGATGCCTAAAGATGCCAACTGAAATAATTTCAACATGCACACACCAAATTTCTACTTTAGACTTTAAGCAGATTTAGGAACTGCTTTCCTAATGGTCAATACCAATGAAAAAATATTCTGTGGCTTCAAGGGCATCTAGTGAAACTCTTAAGCAAACTTTCAAATTCGAAGAAGAGGGCTTCCTGGCCGCTGAACAACAAAAAAATGACAAACCTGGCACCCTCAGTATCCAACATCTTTTCAAGGCCTTGTCTCTTGTAAGTGCATTTATATTAATTTTGCTAAGTGGATTTGCTATCTCTGATTTGTTTACACTCATTCAGTAAACTGCCAAAGATTCAAACTAAGTTTAAGAAAGTTGAAGTTATACACTTAGCTAATCAAAACAGTACCTTAAATTTCAGAAAAATGAAGAGACAAGGCATAAGCAGACCTAACCTCTACATTTCCTGGAGAGCTGCCTTTATTCAAGTGCATGGAAAGACAGAGTTAAGGGCAGGGAATGTATTCCTATCTCAGCCTAGCAGCAGCATTTTAAATTAATTCCAGGCAAGACAGGCATCTACAAGAGGTTCACAAAAAGGAGAATTAGGCCCACTGCTTTACTCCCACACCACAAAGGAAAGCTTTGCAATCATAGTAACTGGTTCATTTCTTTATCAACCATAGAGTTCCACCCTCATACTATGTCCCACTCAGCCTCCACAATAATCAGATTCCCTTACCATGACAAACTACTCCACTCCTTCAATCAAGGCCTGCCCAGCCGGGACACCAATTATTACCTACATCTGCGCATCACTGAGGCTGACGTGCTAAATCACTACAATTAAGTTACAGGAGAGATAAGCTCTCAGAAATTATTACTGGCTGCAGCTTATATTGAAGCAGAACTAGTTATCCAGGAGGTGGTTTTTTTCCCCCAACACTGAAATCCAGGGCAGAAGCCAGGGACAGGAAAAGAAGCCAGCCTGCAGACGTACAAGTCTTGGAGGACTGGATGGAGAGATAAAATGGCCTTTCATGAGGAACAAAATAATTAGTGCAACATTAGTTGCACTAATTTGTTAGGGGGGAGGCTCGGGGCCCGCAGCCGCGGTACCTCGGGCAGTGCCGGGCCCAGCTGCAGCTGGAAGCGCTCCCGGGGCTCCCTCGGACCCGGGCCGAGGCCGGGGCCTGGCAGCAGCCGCCTTCCCCCGGCTCTAAGCGCCTCACAGCCTCCGGCACCGCGTAGGGCGAAGGGCCGGGCCGGGCCAAGCTAAGCCAGGCCGTCTCCCAGGGCATCCCCTCGGCCGCACCGCCTTCCACGTCCGGTTCCCCGGGTTCCTCCCGCCCCCATTACCTGGGGGTCCCGTGAGAAACACGTGCTTGGACATGGCGGGAGCCGCGCTGCGCGCTCCGCCCCCGGCCCCGCCCGG
>VZTX01025441.1:0-62781 GCA_013400915.1 Pardalotus punctatus
GCCGCTCCCGGCCGGCCCCGCGGAAGGGGAGCGAGCGGCGCCCCGCCCGCGCGGCGAGCGCTACCCTGCCATTGGCTGTCCTGCCGGAGCGCTCGCCCAGGGGAGTTTTGATTGGCCTGCGGCGGGCTCGCTGCTCGCTGATTGGCTGCGGTGGCGGCGGGGGGTTCGTGGAGGGGGGAGGGCGCTGTGGCCGCGCCGTGCTCCGCCCGGCCGTGTGTCCCTCCGTGTGTCCCTCCGTGTGTCCGAACCCGTGTCTGTCCGCGCCTCGCTCCCCCCGACCGGTGCCGGGTCCGTGGGACACCTCCGACTGCTCTCCCGGTGTTTCACTCTCCCCTGTGCCTCAGCAGTGGAGCGGCTTCCTGTCAGCGGAGGGTGCGTAATGGTTTGGGGCCCTTCAGTCAAGGGTCGTCGCAGTCATGATTGATTTCAGTAAGTTGCGACTTCTAAACCTTCTAGAATGTTGTTTTAAATGGGTGTTGCTTAAAAGTAACTGTTGCCTTAGATTTAATCTGTCATCAGCATCCATCACCACTTCTCCCTACGATCATCCAGTCCAAGTTCATAAAGTCATATATTCTCATATAACTCCGAGCTGTCTGCTGCAATCCTTCATAAAGATTGTCAGAATAATGCTAAGAACCCCACAGTTGTAGGCAGCCATAGTGCTAAACTATTGTGTTTTGGACTAAAGTATCAAAAGAGCTGTTTATTGTCACTACAAGAAACAAACACATTTTAACGATTTAATGTTAAATTTGCTTTCAACTAATAAACGTATATTTGACTGTCCAATGTATGAATAGTCCTGGGTCATACCAAATTGCTCATGTGTGAGGTTTTTTCGATATTTGAAAATGAAAACCTCATGTGAAGACTGAGAGGGTAGAAATAACTGTCCAGCTTATTTGAACTTCAGTCCAGAGCAAAAGCACTATGTGGAATTCCAGGCAATTAAAATTACCAGTAATTCTTAACTGCAGGATTATTAGTTGAACTCTTTAATAGGATCTATGTAAACAGCCATCAGAAAAGATTTCTGCCAGAAGGTTGAATTATAGAACAGTCAGGGTTGGAAGGGACCCCTGGAGATCATCCAGTCCAAGCCCCTGCCAAGGCAGGGTCACCAGGAGCAGTGACACCGGAACGAGTCCTGGTTTGGAATAGGTTTGGAATATCTCCTTTGAGGGAGACTCCACAACCACCCTGGGCAGCCAGTTCCAGTGCTCTGCCACCCTCAGTGTACAGAAGTTCTTCCTCGTGTTGGCATGAAACTTCTTGTGTTTTATTTTATGGCCAGTGCTCCTTGTCCTGTCTCTGGGCACCGCTGAAAAGAGTCTGGCACCATCCTCTGACATCCACCTTTGAGATACTGATATGCAGGGATGAGATCCCCTCTGAGTCTTCTCTTCTCTGGACTAAACAGGCCCAGCTCTCACAGTCGCTCCTCATAACAGAGAATCTCCAGCCCCCTCGTCACCTTGGTGGCCTCACCGGGGCCCTCTGCAGTGACTCCTTGTCATTCTTGTGCTGAGGAGCCCAGAACTGAACACAACACTCCAGATGTGGCCTTACTAGGGCTGAGTAGAGGGCGAGGATCACCTTTCTCAACCTGCTGGCCATACTCATCCTCCAACAAAGTATCAATATATAAAACAATAATAATATCTATAATTCTCATAATAATAATCCCAGAAGAATTGTTATTCTCTAAGATAACTGATAAATATGTTGTTAAAAATAGAAAAAAAATCCTGGAAACTTTTGACACTGATTTATGCCTATTTTTTTCTTGCATTTGTCTGTGAAAAAAGCCACTTTAATCACAGATAATTTCGGGATGTGCTGCTCATTGCTGTGCTGTGTTAGGAGATGGATTGGGACCAGTTTGACTTGAACCCTAAAACAATTGCTGCCCTGAAAAAAGGTAATTTAATTTGCCAGTGTCACTAACAGATCTGTCATCACAGTGACATCCCTGACATAATTGTTTGTGGATATAAGCATGCAGATGGACACTAACATTTTAGAACTGTAATTAAGTATTTAATGAAGAAGATTTTGGAGTAATCAGAAGTGTTGGTTTTTGCCCATGCTTCAGTAATCATTTTCCAAATAATTTTATGGCTTTTGTTGGCACGTTCAAAGTAAGTGTTTCCTGCCCACCTTACAAGAATGCAGCATAGATAAACCTCAAGCAAATGAGAAGTAGAAATTGGGAAAACTTTTTTGTGTAAGACTGTAATCCAGCCCGAAATATTTATAAAAATTCCTCCAATTTCAGCTGACATAAAATCAGTAAAAGAGATTTTAAACCTCTCTGGAGCAGACTTGCAGAGATTGATGAAGCTCTCCAGTGCAGACATCCAGTGCCTGCTGAAAACAGTCTCTCGCACGCTGAGGAGGAGCAGCATGCTCACAGGTAATGCAGTCATTCCATAAAAGGTCTTCTGTCTAAAACTCAAAGTAACTGTCACTGGGAGAAAATATGGTTCTGGCTCCTCAGTGACACAGTAATGTGGGTTTAATATGAAAATGCAAGTGTTTTTATTATGCTGTAGTGAATTATTTATCTATACTAAGGACAGCTTCCCTGACACCTGGGGGTAAATGGAAGTGGGTGGGTGTCATTTTTCAGGATCAAGCCTGCTTGAAACGGGACAAAATGATTCTCCAGTCTGAAAAACTTAATTACAGGAACAAAATATTTCCTTTTTCTGTCACCCTTCCTTTCTCTCATTAATTTTCCTTTTGGACTAAGACTAGTTGAAAAATTTATATCATATATTAAAAGCTTTATAAACTGATTTGTCATAAACACCTCATTCCAAACCTAGCCGGACCTAGTATCTCCTCCTGTACAAATCCTTAATGACAGCTCTGTACCTAAAATCTGTTTTCTAGTGATTGCATGAGTCTTCAGGCTTTGACCAGATGCCTGCTGTGCTATTTTATACTCTACTATAACTTTCCATTTCCATAATTGCTGTGTTTGAACCTTGCTGTCAAAGTTTTACCAGAGTGTAGCTTTCCACAGGACACTATAGAGGCAGAGAAAGGAAAAAAAAAGTTTGAGAGGAGAAAGAACTCAGTGTAAATTATCAATCTTTGAACAGACATTCAGCAGTAGGTCTTGGGGGTAAAGGGAGGTGGGGAAGACCAGGCTGAATTAGGGAAATTTTCCATCAACAAAGAAAAGCATCCCTTGTAGATACAAACTCTGTACACAGCCTCTATTTTTTATCATTGTGTGTTAGAAAGATAATAAGTGAAACTGCTTTTTCTTTTCTTTTTTTCTTTTTAATTGTTAAAAAACAATCCCAAACCCGGCAGCACTTCAGCTCTACCAAGATAAAGATCATCTCACCTCCCAGCACCAGAAGCTGAGCCTGGGATGTTCAGTGCTAGACAACTTGTTAAAAGGTGGCATTCCTTTAGTGGGAATCACGGAACTTGCCGGGGAAAGTTCTGCTGGGAAGACTCAGATTAGTTTACAACTGTGCCTGTGTGTGCAGTATCCTTACAAATATGGTGGATTAGAGTCTGGTAAGTGCTGAACTGTAAATATGGATTAATTTCCCATCTGGAGGAATATACTGTCTTTAGGAACATCATTAAAGCAGGTGCACAGTTCAGTGCATGTCTGATTTCAGGAGGAAGCCAGTTAGTGAGTAATGAATCTCTAAAGAAGAGAGAGAAAAGCTTGCTGTGCACGTCTTGCAGCACAGCATAACTTAATTCAGAATTACTGTTGGCTGTTGTTTGCCTGCCTGTCACTCTGGGTTAAACTAAATACACTCAAACAATATAAGAAAAATGTTGCTGTCATGAGTGTTCATTGACTCCTCAGGTAACCACCACAAACATCTTGGTATATGTATATATTCCCTAGCTGGGTTTTTAAAATATTATTTGTTTTGATAAGAATAATTATACTGATTTACAGATTAAAATTGATGGAAATGTAATTGAAGAAAGGTAATATTGTTTTTTACCTGTAATTTTCCTAGGTTTGCCAAAGTATACGGGTTTGTTCTTTGATTTGAGTATGGTTTTTCTACTCTTATATCACATTAATCTAACTCCTGAATTTTTAAATTTTTTTTTTTTTTTTGCTATTTGATGCTGCTGTAGAAAGGGAGGAAACCTCTGTCACTTCTGAGAATTCTGGTAGTCTGCCTTAGGTGTGTTTTGCCTGTGACCTTGCTGTTCCTTCCACACAGCCCTGGCTGTATCTGGCAGCTCAGTGGCTCGTTGTGGGGAAACTTGATAATTTCTTGAACTGTATCCACCCACGTGGAAAAATCATGGACTGTACAGATGAAGATCTTGCTTAAAGGGCTGTGAGTAGCCTGTAGCTTACACTACATTATGTCATTAATCAGAGCAGAAGCAATTATATTTTGTTTTGTTCCTTTGTGTGTTGCTGCTAACTGCTGCATGTAGTTTGAATGCAAATACATTTTTATCCCTGCTCCAGCACTTCTCCTTGTTTATGTTGAAATCAAGGAACAAACCAGAATGAAGTACAGAGGAAGGTGCCCAACACCCAAATGGCATTCTTGTGTTAAGCCTCTGATGAGGAATACAGAAATTAAGTCTTACATGAACTATGAGGAGTTTTATCCTTTAGGAAACTTGAGGAGAACAGCAGCGCTTAGAAATTCTCACAGATCTCTACCAGTGGAAGATCGATCTCAGTGCTAAAACTTTGCTGCTGATTTAAAATTATAGTGCATTGTAATTTTTTTGGTGCTTAGAAACTTCCCTTCTCATAAGTGATGTTGAAATACATTTCTTTAAACATTTACTTCATTAACTTTAGTGCTAGTCTTGTTTATAATTCTCAGTGCAAGGAGGTTGGCAGCAAATTAAACAAAGGCCTCTTCTGCCTCCAGGTTATCTTTCTGCTGTTCTAGGAATGTCAGTTGTGTTCAGTTGTGTGTTGGCTAAATTTATTTTATATGCCCATATTCATAAGTAATACATGAATGTAATGAGACAAATTAATATCCATGTTAGAATTTGGAATTAGAAAACAAAGTTTGCTACTGATTCTTAGTAACAAACTGGTTTGGTGCATGACAGATTATGATCATAAGAATCAAAATTTGTCCTTTTTGAGGTTGAGGGGTTTTAGTGGGTTTTATTCTTGTTTGTTTGATTTTTTTTTTTGGTGGTATTTTTTTGTCAACAAGGAGCAGAACACATTTATTGGTCTGAATAATAGATTTGATGAAATAGCTGATTTCTGTTGGGGTTTTGTAGGATCTGTGACAAAAGATTTTTAGGTGATCCCTGACTGAATTCTTAAGAGCATGTCTCAGCTTCTTTCTCAAAAGTGATTCCTACCCTGACTCTTGACTCATATTGGCAGCTTCCCAATAATCTGTAAATAATATAATGCCATGGGCTTTTCTGTTTGTGTTGTCCTGGTCTCCTCTTTTTATTTAGGTTATGACAACTCACCATTAAAGATTTGTGACTGTTCAGTGTTTCTGCCTCCTAACTAGGCATCAGCCTTTAATACTGAATTTAGTTATTTGTCAGTCTCTTCTAGCCCTACAAAACTAAACTGAGGCAGGAGATAAGTCTATGAAGTAGATCTGTTCTTACGAAAGAATTACTATTTTTTCTTTTTCTACAAATTTTTTACTAAAAAAAATTACCTGAATAACTGTGTTAACTTGGAACTTTAAAATTGCTGTCATGATTTTACCATGAGGATAGAGTGAATCTATTGATCAGGAATTTTAAATTGAGGTTGCTGGACTAGTGGAAAAGAGAGGACTGCATTTTTGTTTCTCCACCTCTGAAGGTATTACAGCTGTAGGATTACCTTTTTTTTTTTTTTTTGCCTCAATTTACTTGTTCATCAGGTGTAGGCATGACACTGGACTACAATTACATGTATGTTTATAACAGAGAAGATTGCTTGATTGTTTTATACTCTTCTCCTGCCTTATGTATGTACTTGTCTGTCCGTATACACTGTACTGAAATTACCAGCAAAGAAGATCTTTAGGACAAAATTACATTTATTTTTCTCCAGGAAAATACGTACTTTTTTCCAGCAATTTTCTCAGGTCTTCTGTTTTGAAGTGTCTTGAATGTTGCAATAACTCTGGATCAAAATACAATTATTTAATCAATGGAGCATCAATCTGTCTAGAAATGCAAATCTGCATCTGAAAGAATCCCAGTGACTGAAATCTGAAGTAACAGACATTCCATCCTTTTTAAGTAAACCAAGGGGAGGATGAGGAATGTCCTGCTTAAGGCAGGTCTGGTTTTTAGAAAGCAGATGATTTCTCTGAGCCCGGTATTCATGGTACAGAAATCCCTGTCTTTCAGAATTAGGCAATATTGTGCAAAAGGCAGTCAGCTTGGATAAAAACAGTAGCTGAGGTCAGAATGTTTTACTTTGGGAACTGTTGTCTCAATACAAGTTAGCACAGGCTTTTTTAGCACAAAATTCAGAAACCATGTGGGCTTAAGGAAGCTGTGTATCCTAGAGGCTTTACTTTATTTTCTGTTTGTTTACTTGGGTTTGAATTTGCACTATCATGATTTTCAGCTTTGTGGTGTGACTGTTGTGCTATGTAATTGGCTTGCTTCAGTGTTTGTGCTAGGTATCTGTCATGTCAAATTTGTGTTTAGAAATATTTATTGACTTACTGGCTTTTTAGAAATCTGAGTATTTGATAGGACTTTTTAGAAACTGAGTATTTGATATAAGTGCTTTTAGTAAAGATACTCACCTTCCTGTCTGATACTCAGCTGTCACTGTCAAGTTGGACAGTGATATGAAAATTAATCCAGTTAGGTGAAATGGACCTGGAGAAATACTCAAGAAAATTAAGGTTCACTTAATTAACTGTTTGATAATTAGCTATTTTAAAAGCCTTAAACAATTAAACGTTTTAATTAATAGTTCACTGGGTTTTCCTTGCCTGAGCTTCATACAGGTTCAGATTGTATTTTACAAGCTGCTTATGTCACTGTAAACTTAATGGATTTGAGTAACTGTGGGGTCATTTTCTCTTTTTTAGTATTTTTTGTTTTTCTCCTTTGCTGATGGAAATTTCTTTATGTGTTCATTTATGTCTACAGGTATTGTGTATGACTTAATTACATTGCAATTACCAGAGACAGTGTTTATGCCCCCAATTTAAAATTCATCCACTCAAATGCTAGGAAGAAAGTGGGATAAGAATAGAAAAGATTCATGGTCCAAATTCTTCAGTTCTTTTATGTTGTAGTTCAGTATTCATGGTCAGATCATGACTGCTCTGATCACTAAGGCTTTATTGTAGTCCTTATTCTGTGTCAAATGAAAACAACAGCCGACAGCCCTCGGTTCCCTCTTACAGGATTGCATATATAGAATGCAATTGGGGAATTAAGAATGGAGACCAAATTCTAGTGATAAATGCTATTCCCTGCCAGGGCCAAGGAAAGTAAAAAGGAGCCAAAGTATAATTTGAACCTGTCATTAGGTAGGATGGAAATAGAAATTCTAGAAGCATTTCAGTACCTACTGTGTAGGTGTGAATGATGATATATTTTTCCAATCTGTTAGTAATCGTGGAAGGCCTTTAATTCTCACCTGTCAAAGACCATTTTTTTAATTAGTGGGCATGGGTACATTTTTTTGCATTACCTGACAGGTGTGAAGGGTGTTCATAGGTGAATTTACAGTGTATTGGGTACAGCTAAAATGAAGATGCAGTTTCAGTCCTAAAATAAATCGGGTTTAGTCTCCTCTTTGTCTCTTATGGATGATTTTCAGGATTCAATACCCTGTCTTATACAGGTATCCATCAGCAAAATATTTTTCTTGATTTAATAACCATTAATTTTTACTTTATCTAGTCCTGAGATATTTCCATTTCTACTGCTGGATATAGTTTCATATTTTTTTCAGTGGAGTGTGTAGAAGATTTGGAAGTTGCATCTGGAAATGGGACTCTCCACTCTCAGGAGAGCTAACTCTGGGATGGACTGTTGGGGTGGAAATGTTCAGGATGTCTCATATTGCCAAATACAATATCTGCCAGGCTGTGTTAGCAACCTCAGCCACTTCTGTGAGCGGGCTTAATCCTTAGGTTTAGCCCTTTAAGTCTTAGCTATCAATTCTGGTCAGTTCTGCAATAGCAGTAACAATTTTTAAATAAAGAAAATACTGCTTGTATTTCTGCTTTCTTTTCCCAACACCTTTGAAGTGTGTGGATAATTTTCTTTGCAGTAACGCTTACTTGTTAACCAGAAACCACAGTGAAAATCTACAGACATCACTCGTGGTAATGTGATTGAAGTATAATGTTTTTTATCTAATTATCGTTTTCAGGAAGAGTTAGTTGGAATGAGGTTGGATGAGTGATCCTCTTAATACTGGCTTAGAAATTGTGGTGGTCAGTACTCTTCCATATGTAAATTTAAAACCAAGAAGCTTGAAAACACTGAATGTGTTTGACATGAATCAAAATATCAGTGCTGGTTTTAGCTGGCATGGTTAATATTTTTTCATAGTACTGTGTTTTGGATTTCTGACTGAAACAGGCAGACTATGCAGTGTCACTCTGTTTGTGGGTTGGATAAACTGTGATACTTCTGATCCCCAAGGGCAGGTGGTCGCATGTTCCACAACTGTGCACAGTGTGTCACGCAGTGGAGAGTACAAAATCCGGTCATCCCAGCTGGCACTGCAAAAAGGACCAGGCAACTGCAGGAAAGTCACAGGAGTGGGGGTTTTTGTTCATCATTGATTCACCATGGTTGCAAAAAAAAAAGCAAAAAAAATACCAGCATGAATTTCAAAGTCCGTATGTGTAGCTTTTGAGTGCAGAATGTCTGATATAACTTGAGTGCTCTTAAGAAAACTGTGTAAGAGCCCTGTTGCAACCAGGTGGTTTCCTTGGTTGCAGGAGCTGTTTACATTTGTACAGAAGATGTGTTCCCAAGCAAACGTTTGCAGCAGCTCATAGATCAACAGCACAAGCTGCGTGCAGATGTTCCAGCTGAAATCATACAGAAGATCAGATTTGGAAACAGTATTTTTGTTGAGCGAGCAGCAGACCTGGTAAGTAGTAGCACAGAGTAAGAATGTTTCTAAGACTTGATGAATATGGATTTGATAGTATTTTACTGCTAATGGGCCATTAGTGGAAGAGCAGCACAGTCTGTGACTTGTTTGGAATATTTAATGGTAGTCTTGAGTCCTGAGTGTTTTGGTGAGAACCACTCCTTCCCTGTGCAGGCTGAGAAAGCTGGGGCTGTTCAGCCTGGAAAAGAGAAGGTTGTGTGGTGACTTCATGGGAGCCTTCCAGTGTCTGAAGGGGCGGCAGGGAAGATGGAGAGGGACTCTGTCAGGAACTGTAGTGGTGGGGCAAGGGTGCAGATTGAAAGAGTGGAAAGTTAAGTTGGTTATTAAGAAGTTCTTTACTGTGAGGGTGATGAAATACTGGAACAGGTTGCTCAGAGAAACTGGCTGCCCCATCCCTGGAAGTGTTCAAGGCCAGGCTGGATGTGGCTCTGAGCAACCTGGTCTAGTGGGAGGTGTCCCTGCCCACGGCAGAGGGTTGGGACTGGATGATCTTTAAGGTTCATTCCAACCCCTTAACATTCTATTACTCTACAAAAACAGGAACAGTTTAGGATTGTAGTATTAAACCCTTGAGATTTTGAAGTACCAGTAAAGTGAGAGCTGCAGGTAATGTAGGTTGCAGTTTGGTCTCTTCAGTTTTCTCTTCAGTAAAACCACTGGATGTGGTTACTGGTGAGACCTAGAGATCCATGAACTGCCTTCACAATCAGGAACTCCTTGAGCTCATGTTGCAGTGGTGATTGCTGTAGTTCACTCTCTTGCTGTCCCAGCAGGCCTCTTTGCCCTGTGTCACTGTGGCTCTGTGTGTGTGTGTGGCAGGACACCTTCCAGCAGTGCATCACGAGGAGGCTGTCCCTGCTGCTGGCTCGGGGCATGGTGCGGCTCGTGGTCATCGACTCCATCGCTGCCCTGTTCCGCTGTGAGTTCGGCCCTTCCGAGTCTGCAGTGAAGGCTCGGTATTTGCAGACCTTTGGGGCACAGCTTCACAGCTTGAGCACTAGGTTCAGGACTCCCATCATGTGCATTAATCAGGTATGATATCAAATTGCTTCTTACTCTACAGGGACTGTTTAATAAATGGCTGGAGGGTGATGGTGCCATCTGTGTCTATGTAGATTTCAGGGTGTTGTATTTATCACTGTCAGCTGACTATTAATGGAAACTGAAGCTTTTTTAAACTGATGTACTTCAGTAAATGTTAACTACTCAAAGTTTATTATTTGAGTGTTTATAGACTGCAAATGTTCTCAAAAGTTGCCCGCTAAAGCTAATAAAAATAGGTACGTATAGCAACTGCATAGAGCATCAAACCAAAATTACAGAGTTCATTCTTAACACTGGCTTGAAATGCCATTGCCAGCAGGATTGCTCTGGGAACTCTGCAGGCACATATTCCAGGAGACGGGGAAACACCAGAGACTTTGCTGCATTTCTGTGGAGCTCAGCATTTTTGTGTAACTGCTGAAATTCTGAAATTACTGAAGTGCATGCACTGACTTGGGCTGGACCAAAACAAGGCCAGAATGGTCCTGGTCAAAAAGAGTATTCTTTTGAGAAAACAAGGCAAGACATTGCTCTTAGTCCAGTGACAGATTGAAGGAGCATATGAATGCCAGTGATGAAGCATTCACACTTGGAATGTGGCTTTGGTAAGGGGTAAGGCCGACCACTGGGAAACTTCAAAGATAGTGAATTCATTGAGAACAGGGTACCTTTGGGAGATCTGGGGTTTTGTACTTTTTATCTCCAGCTACAGCACTGGAACAGTTTTGTCAATGTGTGGGTTTTGATTTTTTAACAAATTAAGCATCTAGAAGAGTGTAATTCATGTAAGCTGTAGTTTGCGAAATAGTTCTAACACTGTAAACTCAGCTTGTAATTCACAACTCCCTTTTAGTTTGCTGTGAAAGAATAAGGGGTTTCTAACTTGGCTTAAATATATGATCCAATCACTTGGGTTTTCTTGTCTTTATTCCCCTCTGTGGCCTCCTGCTTGCTCAATACATACACGTAACCCCAGGTCAGCTGCAAACCTTGTTTTTGTGCTTCAGGTGACGGATGCAGTGAGTGAGCTGGAAGCTGCTCAGTGCAGTTGTAGGTGAGTCATCCACACAGAATGTGACAATGTCAATCACAGCAGCACTGAACCACTCTGTTCTTTGTACCTCCCCTGTAAGCTATGAGATCATGTGAGGAGCAGTGGGGCATTTACCCAGCAACACTGGATTTGCTGGAGATAGCACTAACTCATGCTCTGAAGGGGAAGAAGGTGTCATATACACTTACATCACAATCCCTAATCACAAGTTAGCAGGAAAAATTCCCTGGAGTTAATGGCTGGTGTACAAAAGTATTTTTGCATCTCATCTTGTCTCTGATACAACTGAGTGCATCTTCTGTCTGCTTAAAAAATACAGCAACCAAACCTCAGCAGTTGGCTTTGTTAGTGGGCTAAAAAAAAAACCCCAAAATAGTAACTTTTGACACCAAAATATTAACAGGATTCAAATGTACATGTTTGTTGTTTGAATCCTAAATATAACCTTGATTTATTACATAGGCTGGGTGCTACATAAATAGGTGTTTGAGAAGTGCACTGTGTCCTTCAGATTCCAAAATTGACACAGAACAAGGATAAGGTTCTATTATTATTTTTCTCTGGTTATCTTGTAGTTCTTTTACTGGAGAAATTGCACTTTTTCCAGGAAAAAAATATTGTTTTAAACATTGGGTTGAAAGTCATACATATGCAGGGTTCTGTTTACCCAACATTTCTAAATATACCTGCAAACAGGATCCAAGGCCAATGGCTACACACTTCAAATATTAAAAGTTCGACCAGTTTACTCTTGTGGTTTTCCTGTTGCAAGAAGGGCCCGTCCAGACTGTGGCAGGTATTCCCCATGGCTGTAGTTGAAAGAATGACAGCTGTTCTGTAAAGAAGCACCTCTCCAGCTGTTTCCTTGCCAGAGGGAGAACCTAAGTTTTGTGAGTAAACCCTGTCACCTCTGTCTGGAAGACCTATAGTTTTCAGTATGTGTTAGAGAAATTATAAAAGATGTCTTCCGGTGCAATTTTGTTACAACAGGAGTGAAGATATTTCATATTAAATCCATGCATGCAGAAGTGTGTAATACTTTCTTTTTAGGGGAGTGGGTAACAGAGTCACTCCAGCACTTGGAATAACCTGGTCCAATCAGCTGCTGATGAGACTGATGGTCAGCCGGATATCACTGCCCGGACAATCATCTGGAATGGCATCACCCTGCGCTGGAAGCATGAGGACTTTAAGGGTAGTTTTTGCTCCTCATCTCCCGCCATCCTTTTGCTACTATACAGTACAGCTGGAAGGTGTAAAAGGAATACAATAACTCTTTTGCGTAGTAAAGCATCCTGCTCCAAAAATGTATCAGAACTGCTTTGCTTCAGGAAGAATTATGGGTAAAATACAATTCTTCCTAGATAAGAGAAATGAATGGTGAAGTATATGAACAATGGTATTGTTCATATACATTTATAGACATTTAGCCTTGTCTGCATTGTGAAAAAAAGATCTTTCTACACTTGGATCTTCACCTTTTCCTCATAAAATCAATGTCCTGAAGGAGAGTGAAACTGTGGGCAGGTAGAGGCTGCACGGAGGAGTGGAATGTAGCAGTCCCCATTATGGGGGAGACCTGATGTCTAATTCTATTCTAATAGCATGCTAATCTAGAAACAGCATTTATTGCAGTTGTGTACCCTCTGTTTCCAGACCCAAAGGGACTTGAAATTCAAGCAGTTAATGTTGCCTGCTGCTGGTTCTGGGTCTCATGCTGCCAGTTAAGGATAACCATTCATCATCACCAAGCAGCTCTCCTATTTTAAAACCACTTGTTATTAAAATTTTAAAGAAAATAATGCCATAAAGGCACTTGATTTTAACATCTTACTGTAGGAATTAAAATGTACTGCCTTTGTACTAGGTAAGTATATCTGGCTTCATAGCACTCTTAAAAAAATTTTAATGGTTCATTTCCACTTTTCTGGCTTTCCAGTTCCTTCCCTTCATAGCAAAAACCTCTTTAGCCTCTTTCATTTGATAGACAGCAAACCACATCCCCCATCTCTTTGTTGTTTTTGCCCACTGGTGAAGCTGTGTAACCTCAGGGTACAGTCTCTCTTTGTGTTCTTCCTGTTGCTCTGTCCTGCTCTGTGTTTTGCTGGATCAGCATTCTTCATGAGCTTCTGGATTGCTGCCTCTTATGTCTGCTGTCCCTTCCACTGGGCTCTCAGCTCAGCCGTGATCCTGAAGGGCACCTTCAGCTGTTTTCATCCATTCAGATGCTATTGCTCTTCTCAGGTGATTTTTGTTGTTTAGTTAGAGCTTCACATGGTTTTTCTCCCCATCTTTCCACTATTTTTGTCACATTTTACTGTTGTCCTCAGACCCCTGCCATGACATCCACTCTTCCTATGGCTGAATTTTTCCATTGCTCTATTCCATATGAAAGCAAGCCAGGTGAAATAACACATTCCAAAGGCCTCAGTTCTGTGGGTCCCTGCTCTCATCAGGGAGTGATGCTCTCTTGTATCACACACTCATCAAGCTTTCAGGTTTCCCCTCCTGCTGCCTCCCCAGCTGGCCCAGACAAGAACTGCACGTGTTTCTGTGGAGTTACATTGCTCAGGTCTGCGTTTCGGCCAAGGAACCCTGTGTTTGTGAAGCAGCTGCCCCCTCTGCCTTTCCCCAGTCACATTCCTTCAGGACATTCATCCATCTTTTCATGTGGAAGCATGCAGCTGGGTAGCAGAAAGGAAAAGTTTTGCCTGGCTGTACTCTGCCTCAGCTGCAACTGTGGCAAAAGACTTCTCAAGGGACAACTGAGTATGACTTGAGGAAAGAGACCCTGCATGTCTGCCTTGGGAAGTTCCAGAGGAGAACAGGCACAGCTTGAAGCTGAGGGAAGGACACTGTAAGCAAGCAGAAAGGATATGATTTGCTTTCAGTGCCTTTGGCAACCCCTTGAGATGGCTCAGGGGACCTTGTGCAAATAGCACAAGTTGTGTATAAATCATTTTTCTAAAATGTTTTAATTCTCTGTATTTGGAAATGACTGCACAGCGTTTTTTAACAAAATCCAACCATGAAGCTTAGAAGCCTTTGTGTACTCTAAGGAAAAAATGAGAGGGCCACAGCTCAGAGGCAGGGCCACCTCCTTCAAACTCTTACCTTCCGTGCCTCCTTCCTAACAATTTCAATGACGATCAACTAGTGCAGCACAGGTAACATTCCAGTTCTCTTCTATTCCTGGCCTGCGGATCTGGGCTGGAACTGCAGCCACAATAATCATCCTATTGTGCTGATTGGAAAAAAAAGCAGGCACAGAGATGTAGCTGATTAATGGGAATCATCAACCCCTACCTGGATATTCGTTTACAGAAGGGACTCACCCAATCCCAGGAGTTTGCCTCACTGTGAGCCATGTTCAGAACACTGTGAAACATCTTAAAGCTCAGTCTGTAATATTTTGATCACTTTTTTGCAACTTGACTGCTTGTAGGAACGGGCCCAAACTGTTAGAAGTCACAGATGGGCCTGTAATCAAAGTTCAGGTTACCTGGTGAAAAACACTTTTACCAACAAATACAAGTAGCATTTTACCTGCACAAGTGTTCTGTCATTGCCCCTGTTGGTTTGTTCATTTCCCTCTCCAGCTGAGTCACAGTGCATTACAGTTTATTTCCTGGCTCTTCAGCACACAAACCCCAGAATCTCAAATCCAAATGAGCCCCACGGAGGCTCACAGCCAACATTCAGTCACTCCAGTTCCTGCCCTGTCCTTCAGTCCCACCCCAGACAGCAGCCCAGGATCTCCATCCAACCCAAGTGCAGCTTTGGGGCTGCAAACCCTCATGGAACCTGACACAGCACCTGTCTTTTGAAGCCTTGTGTTAAAAAGTGTTGAAACATGCTTAAGTTTTAATAAATGCAATTTAAGAACCTTCCCTTTATACAGCTTTATTCATCTTTGGGTTTCACAACTGAGATTTGTTTCTATACAAGAAAAAAAACTGAAGTAGTTTTTACAAAGAAGATTTACAGTCTAGAATACATTAAGTCTTTATCCTGCAAGACTGCATTTAAATATTTTTCTGCACTTTGAAAAGAAATGTTAAATGACACTTGAGAAACTTTAAACATTTTCAAATTAAACTACAAATCTGTGATGGATTTGAAGAGGCCTTTTTCAGCAGAAAGCTCAAAATAGGATTCTGGGATTGCTGCTTTGAAAAAGGAGAACCAAATTAATTTGTACTTAGTAAAGAATTTATACAACTGACCTGTTAACAAAACAGATGTGGTAAAACATGGTGAACAATTTCCTTAAAAGTTTCTTGTTCTAACCACAGTGGTACAGGTAGTATTTGTGGAAATTTATTTTCTGCAGTTTTATGGGGTAAGACAGGTGAACTCCCGATGGGATTTCAACCATAGCTGTGAGGAGCAACAACTATTCATGAAGATCAAATGCAGCATCTGAAAGCCAATCTTGGAAGGGTTTTTTGTTTTTTTAAAAATCAAACACTGAAGTCACGTTATCAGGGACTGTGTATGTGGTGGTGTGCTGTGTGTTCTCCCTCAAGGAAATGCTGACATTACAGTTTTCTGGTTTTGCTGTTGGGTTTTGGGTTTGCTTTTTAACCAAGTCCTAGAAAACAGAAAACACCATTCCTGATTGCATGGAACTGATCTGGCCAAATGATCCTGTAACCCAACACCACTAGAGTAAAATGCTTCTACTACCTAGCTTAAAAACTCAAGACTCGGTAGCTTTCCATGCTTCATTTGGGAGTGTAAATACAGGGAGCCCAAGGACAGATCTGCTGTTAAAAATACTTCACTGTGCTTGTTCCATGCTGTATCCACATTTTAGTCTCTCTCTCCATGGTGTGTGCCAGCACAGTGTAAGAGCAGCTTCAACCTATTTGATGGAGCTAGAGCATTAAATGAACTGTGGTTCCCTAAATATTTCTCATTTACAAGCAGCTGCAATGAAGGAAGTTTTTCAACTTCACTGTGAGCATAAAGCATCCTTCCAGCTTGGGCCTTCTGACCTCTACCAGACCCCCAACACTCTGTCTGGCTTCTTGCTTTGTTTTTTCAGGCTTTTTTTTAAACTACTCACCTTAACTACTCAGTGTACTGCCACGATTGTGAATGGGTTTAGGGGGAAAAAAAAATCTTGTGTAGATGTTTGAGATTTTTTTCAGTTCTAAATATTTACAACACCCTCCCCCCACCATGTACCTTTATAGATCGGTGACAATGAAACTAAACTTCGCAGCACCAACTCTGTTAACATTTATTCTCTCAATGCACACTAACATGACCAAAAATGCCATTCTCTTAGCAGCCTTCAGACACAACCTGTGACTTGTGTAATGAAAACCATCGGCTACTGTAAACACACTGTCAATGCAGCACTGCACACCCCTTTTACTAGGTATTTACAACAGAATCGCACAATTTGCAAAATGCCTGGATTCAAATGATACAATTTAAATACAGATACTTCTTAAGCTCAAAACCCTTTTAATTTACTATGATTCAGGAGTGCTTGGGGGATGAGGGTGTCATCTATTCTAAGAAAAAGTACAAACTGTAGATAACTGACTCCTCATTGTGTAAGTGCAGTCACACCACAGCAACAGGCCAGTTACTCCTCCAGAAGAGGAGCAAATCATGAAACAGTTACAGTTCACAAGACTGGTTAGTAAGATCTAAACTCAAGACCAAATATTGCCAATACAGCACACAACCAGGGACAGAAGGACAACAGGTACCTTTCTATCAGTAACAATTCCATTCATCCCACATCCTGCTGTACACTCCGGATACACCACGATTTGCAAGAGAACATGAGGCCTAACCTGGAGTCCTTATGATGTTTTTATTCAAGTTCACCCTTAAAATTTTAGTCAAGGACAAAAATGGCGAATTAAAAATACAACCAACACTACCAAGGTTGCCGTTTTCCTAACAGCACGTCTGTCAATTTTAAAGGTCTTTTCCAGTTTTCTGTTTCATCAGAGCTGTTGATTTAGTTTGGTGCCGAAGACATCCAAGAATTATTGAATTGGATATTCTGGATGTATTCTTTATGCAGACCCTTAGCTACAACTAGAAACCTACAAGAGGAAGCCCAGAAAGAAAATCTTGCATAAAAATGAATTGAGAAGCCCATCTGAAATATAAATGTACACAAACTTCGTCCTGACAGTAACTCATCCATGATGCAAACACAGGGAATATTAACTTTAATTTGGTTTTTGTTTTTCACAAGTTCTTCTCAAACTGCAAACAGCTCACTGGCTCCAAACAGTAAGGACTTGGCTACAATTCTCAGGGATTTATGGATTAAAGAAGTCTTGAAATTTGTTTGTTCTCAGAAAAAAAAAATGAACCTTTTAAATATAAGAATTGTTTAATAAGCATTAGCTCAACAAATTAACCTTCCATCACACTTTAAAATACTATATAAAGGATTAAAACATTTAAAAGCACAGTATTAGTAATGCCACCAACAGCAAGATCCTGACCAAGAAGGTTCCCTCACTATCACCATCAACACACCACAGTCTTGCACTTAGAACTCACTGTACGCTGTCATTTGGCATGGTTACATAATTTACTGCTATTTACATATGGCTGGGGTTTTTTTGTGAGGTTGCAAAAAATCGTTTTCCTTCAGAGCTGAAAGACGAATGTGGGAACCGCATCCTTCAGTTTAAGCAATTCCTTATTACTGAACCAGTTTTGTGGGGTTTTTTTGGAAGCCAGACTTTCGTGGGTGTCTCCAAGTGGACCAGGGGCTGGACACGGCCACCCCTGGCCTGGCAGCCTGACGTGGTTCTTTCGGCAAAGCCATCTCAGTCTGCCTTTGTGCACAGAGCCCAATTCACCAGTGGGGGCACAGAACACGTTTTACTTTAGGGGGGAAAAAAGAAGTATATATATTACGTATTTTTTTTAATATAAAAAGCTCTTAATAAAAAGATTAAACCTCAAGAGTCAACATTATATGAGTATCTATTGTTAAGATAACCGAGCAACAACCTGTTCCTGCTCGAGTTCATTAATGAATTGCACTATGTGCTAAAACTTCTACATAATTATTAGCAGCATTGTCTCTCACCATTCCTAAACTGTCTCTAAAGCAGGTGCACCACGCGCAGCTTCCTTTGCAGAGATGCTCAGACGGTACCTCCTGGTAAACATTGTTAAGTGCATTACACAGACAACTCCTTGCATCAGTTACTGTAACCAACTTAAAACCAGGTGCAAACCCAGTCAAAAACTCCTACTAAGTACTAATTCTAATAACTTTTCACAGCCTGTTCAAATACTAAAACTTGTGTATGTTCCTATGTTTTACTTCCTTCACCTGGTGCTGACCTTGAATGAATTTTCCAGCTTTTCCCAAAGTTAATTTTGTTCGACATTTTCCAACTCACAACTGTGACCTCAAATATATTGTACACACACTGCTTGTTTTTACTTTCTCATCCAACTTCACACGAGTAAGAATTTTTACAAAAGATGAACAAAATTACAAGCTTTACAGAAAAGCAAAAAGGAAATCCTAATGTCTATAAAATCCTTAAAACATACATACTTAGTTCCAGCAGCAGTTCTGTATACAGACAGCATATATATATTAACCTAAGTGGATTTAACATGGATATGTGGTCACACAGGTCACTTGCCACTTACAGCCATCGAGTGCTTCCACGAGGGCCCTTAGCATTGAGTGGTCCTTGCAGAGGAGCTACTCCACAGTGCAACATCCCGGCATGCAGGTGCCTGCTTCTGCTGTCACTGGCTATTGTGGAGAAAGGCAGGATTTGGGATCAGCATAAGGAAACGCTGGGCACTTTCAGCAAACAGCGAATGGGACTGTGAATTCCAGTGGACAAGCGAGAAAGTCAACCTGAGGCTCGATGTTTCCTGGAGAGCAGCAGCAGCTGCTCTGGGACAGTTGCAGTCCAAAACTTGAATATTCTTCAACCACACAAGGGAAAGGTTTTTTTCCATTTCTCCTGATGTACGCAAACCATCCTATATACGTTGATTATTGTGCCCTAAGACTTACATTATCAAAAGCTATGGTCACAGGTGTTGCTATCTAAATGTAACTTACTCTCAGCCATAACTTCTGTAAGATTTAATAGCTCAGTCTAGTGGTTAAGTCATGTCTAAGTGCTGTTTTGCCAGCCAAGGCTTCTACTGTTACAAGAATCAGTGGTGCAAGGGCAAACCCCACCACTACAGAATGCTCAACTGAATTTCTACAGTAATGCACATAAATTTATTCATTTCTCATTCCAGCACTGTATGTATTTACTGCCATACATGTAATTTTGCTTGATTTTCCAACAACTTTGCATTTTGGTACACTTTTAAGGTGTTTGTATTTTTACCTTTTTTTTTTTGGCTGCTGTAATGGTCAGATCTGTTAAGGAAATTTATCTAAGTAGCATGAATGGGAGCAGTGCAATGAGCAATATGTATCTGTAGTTTTCCTTTAGAAGAAAACACCCACTAATGCTGTGTTTAAAATTGTCCCTATTTAAAAAGTAAAAACAGCAGTCCGTTGGAAAAAAACCAACATCATCTACCAACTCTAGGTGTTCCTATACACAAGGATGAGGAACCAAAGCTTTGAAGGTCTCAGTGCTTCTTTATTCACACAGGAATATTAGCTAGCTTCTGTCCCAAATCTCAATGTGCCAAATCAGAATGACTGACACTCAGAGCTCGCGAGTCTGTCAGACAATTATTTCGTTCCTGTGTGAAGGGGAAAAAAACAAACAAAGAAATTAAGCAGATGTCCAGATATTTCAAGCAAACAAACAAAAGTACTAGTTTTAACAAATGGGAACAAACGTAAGGAACTACTGAGAACTGTTCGTGCTGGATAGGGGGACGATTTCCAGAGTCCAATAAATATCTTTTGCCCCAGTTTTTAACTAGCAATAGTATAAAGTAGACACACCCTTACAATCCAACCCAAGCCTTACCATAAATGCAAGAGCCCATTTATGGGAATTGCTATGGGTGTCTATAGCTGAGGAATTACAAAAGCTTACAAGAAGTGAGAACGAATTTTACTATTCCATTGTGCACACCAACAAAACTCCTCTTCTGGAAGTCACACTAATTAAACACACACTAAGGATCCATACAAACAGGGGCACCCAAGACACAGCTCTTTGAAACCCTGGTACTGTGGCTGCAGAGAATTTTGCTTTACCCTGGATTTGTTTTGGCTGAAGCTCACCCTAAGAAAAGTTTTGCCTACACTTCCGACCACAGAGAACTGCAGCACATTCGTCAGAGATAATACAGTTACAACTCCTTTACACCACTGGGGAGTACAAGAGCCACAGTTGGGGCTTTCCTGCTACTTTAGGACACATGGTGATGAAGATCCTCAGCTACAGTTTTGTTAGTACAGAAGCAATTTTATCTTCCTAAAATTAGTAGCAGTTACTGTGTTAGTAAAACACACAGCAGTGTTTAGAAGAACATTGCTCACTCATTTGACAATTTAAACAGTGATTTGTTAGGTAAAACCAGGCAATGAGGAGTAGCACTTGGGCACACCATCAACAGTTAAACAAAGTAAGTTTTATATTAGCAGAAGCACAACACATATCAGACAAACTTTTGAGACTGCTCCTGTGCCACCTCAGGAACAACTGAAGTGTTATGGGGAACCTGGTAATGTACAACAATTACAACCATAGGGCTCTTTGCAATAATAGGGCTTAAGTAAAAAAATACTGAATGGGCTTTAACAGTTCTTGCATTTTTAAGTTGCTTTTACAAGAACATAATATTCCATAAGTTTTATATCCATTGGAACAGAAGTCCAAAGCCACAGTCTGCTTGGTATCATAAAAGCCAATGCTCTTTACTGGCTGGACTTTAACCCTTTCTTAAAATTAATCATAATTCACAAAAGCGTCATGGAATGATGCCTTAAGCACACACTTCAAACACCTTACTGAAGGAGGCTCTTAAAATCACTGTGAGTTTGTTGGTTTATTATTTATCACACTCTTTTTATCCCAAACCCTACTAACAATATTTATTTTCGTAAGAGTATTGTAGGGCTTCTTACTTGAAAATGATCTTCAGTAGCCTTGCCACCCATGTTAAGAACATTCAGAGAACTGGCACGCTTCATGCTGCAACCAGGACAGTGAACATGCAAGGATAAACCAATCAGAATGGCTGAAAACTACAGCTCTAAAAACACAAGTACAACAACGAGCAATGCACAGTGAAGGGAGTGGGAACAATGCCCCAAAACTGATCTGAGGGACAGCCTTTAAGGTAACAACTACAGAACTTCAAATATGCTTGTATTCAGTTCTAATTACATATAAACCCCCCAAAATTACAAGCTTCTCAGAGCTTAAACTTTTCAGGTAACTGATTTAACTCAAAATCTTAATTTTTAAAGTGTATCAAATTAAATTACAGTGACTTACACTGAGTTTTAATTAATTAATTATCAGTTTCAATTTTGTGTGGCTTCTTACAAAAGCATCAAAACATTCAGTTTAGGGAAAAAGCATGTGAAACATGAGTTTTTTGTGTAGGCAGCATTTACCTTGAAAAAGCTTCAACAAAAGTTACTTTGGTGGTTTCTGCCTCATTCAGGTAAGTCTTCAGAATCAATTTTTAAAAACATTTTTAAATGTTTTATTTTAAATATTTCAAAGTGAAAGGAAACAAGACAGTTGCTGCTGTTAACTTTGGTTGTGCTTTTGGCTTTACAACACTCCAAGCAGTGGCAACAAGCACCCTGGAATATGGCATTGAAAGCAATGGAAGAGGGCAAAAAATTGATCACCTACCCAGGAGCTACTGGCAGCCAAAGTATTACTGCATTAACTGCAATATGTACTGCTGTTTGAGAAGAGGATTAATAATTTACCTACATTTCTCAAATATATACCAAATTTAACAAAAAATATTTTCAAGTGTGTGTAAGGAAATTCAAGATCAGCCCTAAGATTCCTATCATGGAATGTCTGATGTCCTTTACACCAGTGCCCGTCCATTCCTCAGGATGTTCTACATTTGTTCTGATTTTTCACAAGCTCTTTAACTATTTCAGAACTAAATGAGGGCTTTGAGTACATATTGGATGAACTGTTCACAAGACAAGCAGCCCTAACCCTGCAGTGCTACCTGCAAGCTTGAGACAACTGGCTGAAGCAAACTTTCCAATGCCTTCCAGTAACGTGGAAAGGTTTATCCATACAGATCACGTTAGATATTAGCCAGTTGCTCTTTCTACTGAAACAACACTGCTAGCAGTCAAAGCACAAAGTTTTAAATGCTTTGGTAAAGCAAAAGCTTAGCAGGACAATGAACCAAACAGGGGGCAACAGCTGCCACACAGCACAGGCTGGCTGGTTCTCGCCAGCACTAAATCTGGATGTTTCGAAAGCCAGAAGCACACAATGTAAAATATTTGACATGAGTGTTAGGAACAACAAAGCAAGGACTCATGCATGGTGTACACCTCTCATTTATTCAAGGAAAGAGGTACAACAGAGGTTATATATGGAAGTCAAAGGAAGTTAATCTGTAAAACAAACAAAATGTTACAGAACACTCTCCAAAAGAGCATAAAGGTTTATGGAAAACATTCCAGGGAAACAGAAAATCCACCAGTAAAAATTCACAAGCATATTTTAGGTTCTTTCTAAAATGCCAATTAAAAAAAAAAAAATCATACCTGAGATACTACTTTCTTTGTGGGTTGGTCTTTTGTTTGTTGGGGTTTGTTTAAATCAACATTTTTCAGAACTTTAGTCTGGCAAATGCACTTTTAGTTGCCTCTGTGTTACAAACACAACTGCACAAAGAACATGCAGGTGTTTTTTCTGGTGCATAAATAATAGCAATAATGAAAGCTTGTTTTTTCCCTTTTAGATTAGAAATCTTAACTGTTCTGCTGTGTGGTCAAAATTTTTTAAGTGCAAAAATACAGAACACTAATTAATCAAAGCCGAATTATTACAGAACTGAATTCTGAAATATGATAAAGAACAGATACCTTGCTTCAGGTATTGCATGTTTCAAAGAACAATTTTAAGATACTTGTTATTTGTCAAAAAGGCTTTTGCAAGATTGTAAAGAAACAATTTCCCTGATGAATTTTCCATTTTATTCTCTTCAACCTCCTGTATCAAGCAACAACGTGAACACTAAGTCCTTCCTTCACCCTGGGATGTGAGTGTATTTCTAGTCAAGTATTTCTCACTCAGTGCTCACACCAGCACTGTAAATTCCTATTTAGAGAAGCAGGGTATAAACAAGAGGTGTAAATCAAGTTCAAAGTAAAGTCTTCCTAGAGACACAGGCGGGGAATACCCTGGTAAGGAGGGAGGCACACAAGTGTTCTACCTAGAGCAGCTGCCTTCACAGCAAGGAAGATTTATATGTGTGCCATGTCTGGATTGGAATATTCAGCTATCAAACACACTAAAACCCAAAGGTCTGCATGGTAACAACTGAATATCCCTTCTGTTGCACTCAGAAGCAGAAAAAAAAAATTCAATTCTATTTAAAGTTTCTTCAGAAAATGAAATCAAAATGATTTCTTGGAATATCAATATGTACAGCTATGTTTTATGATGCACAAAGCTGGTGTTTAATACCAGAAATCTTTGCATTTCTTATTAAAACCAGCTAGTATAAACTAGGATTTAAAAACTCTATGTATTACAAGAACAGAAATTATAGTATTTATTGTCTTATATACTGAAAGTACCTATATACATAAAAACCTGTCAATGCAATACACTATTGCAAGTTTTAAGAATAAATTATTCCTTGAGAACTATAGTGACATTTTAAAAAAAGACTATTTTGTCAGAAAGGGAAAGCAATAAAAATATTGTTTTGCTTTCAATTTTGTTTCACATTAATGCCTTCATTTGAGGAAATCTCATCTGGTGATACAGAGCCCACAGGGTAACTGATGTTAACGTGGGTAGATGACTGCGGTCAGGTAACACAACTCAAGTGCAGACTGTAACAAGGCAGGTGAGTTCTCACAGGCACTGCAAAGCCAAGTATCTTCAGTTATATGTAAGCATAATTTTCTCTACCTATGAACACGGGGTTACTTTACCTGCAGAAGGAGTTAGCTGTAAATACTACAGAGAATAAGAAATAAACCTCCTGGCTTTTGTGAAACTGAAAACCTTTCCACATCTCACAAAAATGTAGAGAAAATGCAAAATTAGCTATGGATACATGTATCTATTCATACAACAATACACCTGAATTGTGATGTATGAACTTTAGACAGAATTGAACAGAAACAGAAAACCAATGTGTAAAAATGCTAATACTGAAGAAAAAGAAGGAAGCTTCCCTTTTATTCTATTTTGGCTTGCCTTTGTTTTCCCTAAAGCATTTTACATTTACACATTTCCTTCTTCTAATCTCATGCTTTCCATAGTTTATTCCCAACCTCTCATCTCAGAGGTAGTTCTTAATAATGGACCAATAAATGCAAAGAAATTTTGACCCTGAATTCTATTCAGTGCCTTCAACATCAAACGTCTGGCAGTGAAATTTTAAGTAACAACTCTAAAATTCATATCAGGCTGAATTTGAAACAGATATGCAAGGAAGCTAACTGTGCGTGTACTGCAGCTGTATGTAATGTTTTACAGCCATGAAAACAGTAAGACAAAACTTCACTGGAGCACTTCCAGAAACAGAGTGACTGCCTCCCTCAGACCCTGTCTCAAGTAATACCATTGTCATCATCTACTACTACATTACTCAGATTCAGTTGCTCCATCAGAACCAAACTCTCCAAAATGACTGTTTTAAAGCACAAGTTCACACTGTTGCATGTCTTCCTGTCACCTGAGTTCCAGTTTTCCACAGCAAGGGCAAAAAGCCCTGTAAAACTGACTGCAGTTGTGTTGGGGGTGAAGGGAACAGCTGCAAGTGCCATTATGAAAGACAGCAGGTGTATTGTAATAATTCAACTTCCCTGCAGCAGCCAATAAATAATGAATTATTTTACGGATTTATGAGAAATATTGCATACATTCAAATCCATAATCCTGTCATAGATGGGAAGAGTGAGCAGTCAGACTCATTAAATGTGAATTTTTACCACTGACTTCACTGGGGCCAAAATGTTCATAAGATGCACAACTAGGTTCAAGTTTTTCAGCATTCTCCTCTGCTCTCTGACATCTTAGTTTTCCAAAAACAGAAACCAAGAGCAGCTTCAGCTGGTAATTATCTTTATGCTCACAGCAATATATAAAGCTATATCAAGAATATATCGAGATACTAAGCTAAATAAAGAATGTTAGTTGTGCGTTTACTGTATTCAGGCTTTTACTGTAAAAATCAGTAGCATTTATTATTCTCCACTGCTGTGTGAAAAGGATCGTTTTGCAGATAACTAACATTTATCAATTGTTCTGTGAAGCTTTTCTAATCTTTAAGTAGGCAAAGCAGGAAAAAGAAAAGAATTATTGTTCAAACAGAGTTAATTCTTATAAGCCAATATAAACCTCCAGATGTTACAGAACTTACAATGGAAGTTTAAGAAGTCATTTCCTATTTTTTTTCTTTAACTACAGCTGTGTATAATAAGCAGGTAGCTAAGCAGGGAAGGGAACATTGCCCTAGGAACTATCCTAGGCTCCATAGGGGGCACAGACCGAGGGACACCAGCACAGCTAAGAACAGATAATTACCCTGGGTTCTTTGGTTCACTGTCCCGGGAATTTCCTCCCTTCAGCTTCCTAACCAGCTTCTCACTGCTGCGCCTAAGGGACGCTCGGAGCTTGCTAAAGGAACCACTGCGCTTTAGAGATCCAGTGCCATCCTGAAAAAAATTGAATACATGTGAAACTGCAAGAGCTTGCTGCCCTCCCCCAAGCCTGGCTCAAAAACATTTCAGTGATGAATTATTACTTTTTAATTTCTATTATTAAATACTTATAGTATATACATTTACCTAAACACGTAATACCATATAGCTACAACTTTACCAAAGCAAAAGGGTTCCTTCCAAAGTGTAACAAAGACTTCTAAACGTGAAGACATGCCCAAGCCACAATTCATTATTAATAAAAACCACCACAGTAGTCCAACAATTCACCACCACCATTTCATATGAGCACACCGTGGTTAACAGAGTACAAGCCTGAAGCAAAAGCATTCCATCAGTCTAAGAAAAAAACATGTTTTGTTCTTTCTAAATATCTACATTACTTGCAAACATGTTTAATTAACTCTAAAATCCCTAAACAAAAATATTTCTGATCAGAAATACCTAGGGTCAAATTCCTGTGCTTCGTTTTAACTTTTACCAAAGAAAATATAAATCACAAGGAAATTAATTTTTCATATATTGCATTCATGTTTTACACTGCTGTGCTGACCCACAGAAACTTGCAACTGACCACAATTCTATTTTAAAATGTTTTACTTTTACAAAACCCTGACAATTTGGTAAGATTAGAAGTGACCACTTCCTACTTTACAGAAAACCTACGTGATTACGAAAGAAGAGTTGAAAAAAGAAAAAAGCACTACTAAGCAAAGACAGACACCTGAGTTGGAGTGAGTTTATTAGAAGTTAGAAAGACAAATACACAAATCACTGAACACCAAGATTAGTAGAGAAAAGCATAATTGCCAAAATCTCACACAAAGACTAAACAGCAATGCTACTTTAGAATAATTGTAAGTGAAGACATCCAGAGTTCCATATTGATGTTAACCATATAATAGGTCTCTAAATACATTTTAAAGCACTTGGAGAACATGCTTTACTTTTACGGGTTTGGTTTTTCTCCTGTAAAGATCACCATCATGCCATTTCAATAATACCTTGTGTGATACTTTTAACTACCTTTATTCCATAGTGAACAGCTACTTATAAAGGTCATTGTTACTTGTTTGGTTTCTTTACTAATGTATTACACAGCAAATGGTTGTAATAACATTTGGTATGACTTGATACATATCTGGCAAAGCTACACAGGTACAGAAATAGAAAACCAAAAACGACACCAGCACTGAAGGAATGGCCAGTTTACAGGGAAGTGTAGCTCTGACAAGAATCTTAAGGGGTTTGCTAAACACAGCAGTCAGTACTGAAGAGAGAAGTTAAAGCTTGAAGATGGTGCACGCCCGTCATGCAGGAGACAGTATAAGAATCACAAAAGGCATCTAGGCCTGTCAGAAATGGAGAGAGAAAAACTGAATGAAACTGTTGGGAAAAATTCAACAGTTTTCAATTTTGAACAGTTAGTTTACAGTATTTCTAGGTCATGTTCAAAACTTTTTTTCTTTTTCCTGGAACAACTATTTGGACAGCCCTTAAGTACAAAGTGCAGGCCCTTGCAATGACCAGAACCCACATCTTTATGCAGTTTCACCTACATCGCTGAGATGGGACTGACAAATGAGCATGACTGATGCTGTGCATTTAAGTTAGAATTTGTATAAAACATAAAACACCTTTAATAAGGAAGAGCTTTGCTATTACATTTTGTAAACAAAAAAAAGAAAGTATTTTTTTCTTCAGCTGACATTAACACAAAAAATAAAGCAATTAAAAAAAATGAGAAAGAATAGAGCAAAGTGCATTCATTTCAGCTTTAACTTCTGTCAGGAATTTTCCCTGAAACAAAAGTGCAAGAAGAAAGAGGTCTTCACCTAACCTCCAGACAAAATTCTGTTCATTCCCTTAAGAAACTAGAATCCAATCGGCCTGGGTCAATTCACTTTGACAAGTATTTTTAGAACATATCTGTGTGCGTGTCTATATATAATCCAAGTGGAATTTTCTCTGCTCTCCCTAACGCAGTGAGGCAGCTGAAAGCATCCACCTTTAAAATAAACTGTGGTTAAATTTGCACACTTTCCATTCTTTGTGCAGGTACAGAGACCATTACTTATAGTCTCACACCACCTGTCTTGAGAGCCATTACCTATCACAACTGGAATGAACAGTAACTAAAATTATCCTTGGAAATGGCAAAATGCCTTGCTACCAAGTGACTGACTATCTAAATCTGAGCATTTATGTTTCAAATGAAATTGCAAATATTGTTCACATTTAAAGACAGACTTCAGCTTTGCAGGATTGAATAAACTGAAGTCTAAGTTCCATCTAGAAGTATTACATCAGTGAAAAGGCTAATTATACCTGTGCTCTGAAATCAACAACGCTATAGTAGTGAAAACGATCCAAAGAACAAAGGCATGACAAATTTGGTAGGTACAGAATATAACTCAATAGATAAACCTAGCCAGAACATTAGGAATAAGCAGACAAGCTTTTAGGTACTTCATATATGAAATAAAAATATCCAACTCTTACGTTAAACACTGACTGCTACTAAAGCACAAGCTCAGGATAAAAAATACATTCCTGAGTCCAGAGTAAACAAAAACCAAAATCACAAGACATTTTTATGGCGAAGTTTAACTGCCCATTTTTATATCATTCAGGATGAGGATCACCTTATTACTGCTGCTTACACCTCCCCACTGTCACCTTCTCTTGTATTTTGTAATTGTCTGGTACAACGTCCCTCTGTCTGGCACTTATTAAACAAGAGTAACTCTCATCAGCTCATCTATGACAGTGAAAGCCACAGTTTTCCTTTCACACCTGAAAGTGGACTTACATGGATAAAAGCCTGTAGGGCTTAGAGTAGGAGAAGATACCTCCTCACACTACAAACATAATAAGTAGCACAAAGATTTTCATCTGTCCTGCAGCAGGCTGCAAGATCAGTTTCCAAAAATGCCAGTGACAGGGACTCGCTGGTATTTTTTATATAAAAGTATAATAAGGGATCTGAATCTTGGCCTTTCCACCTTACATTTTAAAGACCAAGTATTTCCTTGCATTTTCAAGTATCTTCTGTTCACTGTAAGGCATGAACTTTATAACTGACAGACATGTAAACATGCATTATAAACAACCTATCTTAACGTGTCTGTTTTAATAGTTACTGGCAGATTTACTTTCAGTTTTTTGGTAAGAGTGTAAGACATTACATCCAAGCCTACAATACTTAATATGGATTACATTACATATAGAAGGCCCTTAATTACATCTTCCTACAGAATTTTTTTCGTTGAGTTTGTCCCTTTGCTTACTCCACCTACTCTCTGACAGCCAAAGAACAGGAGTCAGCTTGACCACTTCAAAAGACATTAAATGGAAAAGGCAGGCCTCTCTTCAGGCTCTGCAGACACATATAAAAGATTCTACTACACTATGAATCAGAGTATTTTGTCTGGAGGGAACACACAAGGGTAAAAAAACTACACGATATAACGTAGAGGGAAGAACATCACTGAGATAGAAACACTTGCGGGGGGAGGGAGAGAGAGTTGCCCACTTCACGTAGAACATGTAATACAAAATACCTTCCCTTAAGAGGGGGAAGAAAGAAATAATGAAGATGAGAATGAAGCAATGCCACTTCAGCATGCTAAAAATGAAGTCTGCTTACCCTGAGATGTCAAAATTTAATTTTTCAGACCAGCAAGTTTTATCACACTAAGTTTGATTCAAATATTGACCTAGAAATACTGTCTATTGCTTTTCCCCAGAAGGCCCTTTTCATCCAAAACCTGCATGCATTAATGTCAATAACAGAAAAAAGTTTAATCCATTTAGAACATACAGTCATGCAAAGTATAGCAAAAATTAAGGGAGGAGTACAGTACACAGTTCTAATGCTGAATGGGCAAAATGAGAATTAAAAAGTGAGTTATCCAACCTAACTTTGGCTTTATTAATGATGCAGTATTAATTCACAATAGATGCTGATTGACTGTCTTGGCACTGAGAACACCAATGCCAAGAAAACAGTAATAAAGAGACAAAAGCAAAGATGGAAAGAACATTCCCCTTTAAGACTACAGCACTACGTGTTTTCCCAAAGTTTCTTTGGAATGCTAAGCTTTGTCTCATGTGGCTTACAAAAAGATGGGGAAAAGAAGATTGCTGTTGTAAGAGAAATGAAGCTTCAGAATACTCAATACTGCAAAGTAGGCTACTTCCCCTCCCATACAGCAAAAGCAACACCACTCTTTTAATCTAAGAGAGTATTTTCAGCAGAACTGCAGGTGGGAGTTAGTTAACAGGGCAATATGTATCCCATTGCCAGCAATGGGATAAAGCATGGGAAAGCTGGTGACAGAAGCAAACTACATAAGCCAGAGAATAACTAAAAACTTGCACTGTCCTTCAAATTAAAGGAAAACAATTGTTAGAAAAATGCATATGTAATCACGTTATTTATATATATATATATATATATGTATATATATGTTTTTTCTTTATGACAATCAGTGTAACACAGTGAAGCCAATATATGGGAAACAAACAGGAACAAGCCCTGGCTCCAGACAAATTTTAATATGGGAAAGTCATACTAATTTCCATTAAGAAATATGAAGTCACCATCACATTGTTATGTGATGGCATTGCCTCTTAAAAAGGACTGTAAAAAAAAAAAGCTATGTTCCTTCCTCCAGCAAGCTGGGTAAGGAGGAGATTAGAATTATTTTAGTGTTAGACTGGTCATTTAATTTACTCTGAAACTGCTAACTCTCAGTATATCTCCAAAGCAAATGTTCTTGGTGATTCCAACTGATGGAGTATTTTTAAAGAAACATTTAAATTACAGGCAAATACGGCACCAAAAGGTAAAAAGCAAAAGTGAGTTAATTGCCAGAATACGTCTACCAGTAAAAACAAACCACTGACAAGCAATTGTACACCAGACCACAACCAGGACACTCAATCAGCATTACACAACTTAGCCTTAAATACAACTGCTTGGGATTCTTGCAGAGATGTCACCATTCAGGACAACAACAGAAAGGATGTCTCCTAATCTTTAATTTTTAAATATTATGAGTTTTTTAGCATTATGATAGACAAAACCTTGTTATTCATTTCTTAATTGATTCTGCAAAATTACAAAATACAACATAGATCAACCAGGAGACTACTGAAAGCACAACAGGCTGGTGAGTGGACAGCCCTAGTTGTTAGGTGATGACTTCCTAGGCTACTTTCTCCAACTGTGTACTGTACTTACCCCATTCCACTCTACGCTCATACTCACTTCCTCGCCGCCATCAGGGCCACTCTCGTACTTTACCACATCCACATTGAGGCTTTCTCTGCTCCGCCGCTTTTCTATGCTCTCAGGGTCATTCAGCACTTCAGCCACTCTCTGTTTGTGAACATTGTCAAGACCCTGAGAATTTGATAAAATGGGAAGAGGCTTTACCTTGTTACAAGCTCTATTAATCTACGACTCACAACAACTGCGCCAAGCAAGAAGTAAAACTGACCCACAATTCCATCAGCCCAATTCTGCTTTCAGAGAGCAGCTGAGTTGCCCTTTTTAAATTGCAGGAATCAACACAGCATGAAGTGGACAGTTTGAGAGTTCACTGACTTGCCAATCTTTTCCTCTCTTCTTATCGCTTGTCTAAACCTCGTGGTGTTTGTGTCACTTACCCAAAGCAATCTGACACCAGCTAAATACTTAAGCAATTTATAGATCACGAACCATCAATGTAATTCTCAAGTTTTCCACCCATCAAATGGTGCAGTCTTCACCTGCCTTTGGAAAGGTGTCTGAATATCTAATACCTCAGAAGCAGGTTGTATTATTTAAAAATGCTGACATACAACATCTGGCATTATTATAATTTTCCTTCAGAAAGTAATGAAACAGAATATAAGCTTATAATAAACGTACTAAATATATGGTCAATATGTTTGTGTTAACAAATGCCTATCAATTATCAAATAATCCTTTAAATATCTTAAAAGTGTTAGAGTACCTTCTATGAAAACCCTGCACTAAAGGCAAAATCTTTAACGCAGAAACTAGAAAATATCAAAACTCAAACCATACTTACTTTCTGTTTTGTTTTCTTTATAATAAACCTACTCCACATCATAACCACTATTTGCTGACAGGAAGAGATCCCAGATGAATGCCTTATACTTCATAAAATATTCTGCATCTTTTACAATACAGCAATAGCAGCAAAGGCAGCAGGGCTATGTGTGGCAAATCCATAAAGCCAACCACAGTGTACAGAAAGTGAAAAGGATGAAGTTCTTTAAAGTGCATCAATAAGAATGAAAGTGCTGTTTTAGCGGCATGGAGATGTCAGATTCTTGGTTCCCATAAACTGTTTTCCCCTAAGAGAAAAGCACGACCTGAATGACCCAGAATGAAAAGGTAGTGTTGAATGCTGCTGTAACACAGCATTGTCTTCCACACATCTAAATCTGGTGGTGTGTGCACTGCCATATATTATGGATTAATGGTATAGGTGGTGTATGATGTACAATGAAAACCTGAAGCATCCTTAAAAATAAAGAGTCAGCAGCAAGCTTCTAGAAAAAATACAAGTCTTATTTACCCTTATATAAAAAATGAAATTAAAATTGAACTTTCATGTTCTTTACTTGTATTTTCTTACTTTGCTTTCCATTTTAACACCAGCTGACAACTGATGGTTTTTTGTCCAGTCTTACTTATAAAAGACATTGCATCAAATCATCCAGGGGAAAAAAAAAAAGCCAATAAAACCCCAACAAACCAAAACTCTCTTCTACCTTCTAAGAGAAAGAAGAACGGCTAAACTTGAACAGTAGATTTGAGAGCACAAAAGACAGCACGTTAAATGGAAGTCCCCACTGAAACTGTAATATCTATGCCATTAATTTGCAAAAGTAATAGAAACCAAAAGGTCTACACCAGTTACTCAGTTGTGTGCAGAAACTAAACATTTGAAATTTGACGGCTCCTTATTAAAAATAGAACATTACTGGTAAAGGAGATTTCCAGGGGGATCTCTCCATTCTCCCCAGCTACATTCTCTCTCTCCCAGGACAAGCAGCCAATTGAGGATTGCTTGCCAACACTGTGTTTTCTGCTCTTTCATTTTCCACATAATTTCACCACCCGTTTGAATCACGTCCCCAGAACATGGTGCCACTGCCCTAACAATTAACAAGACTACAAATGTTAAGATGGTATCAGTTTATCACAAGTTCAGTCTGAAATTAAGAGGGTGATCAAGCACTAAAAGTTCCTATTATTCTGCATGCACAAAGTTGAAAATCTGCATGACCACAATGCAGAAACATCAATAAGGTGAAATTTTCATACTTGCCTGTTTACGAGATCTCATTGCTGCCTCTTCTAATGTTTCAGCAGCTTCAAATTTGCCCTGTCGTCTGTAAAGTGCCCCAAGGTTCTTTAAAGTAGTCGTTACTGTTGGACTATTAAAAGAAAAGAAAATTATCTCTATGTAATATGTATATTCACACAGCAAACTCTTCTCAATTCACTAATAAAAATTATTACAGTAGTTATATTTTTGTAATAATTTATTAATTCCCTCTTCAAATACACTATACTGAACTTCATGTACACACAATAACCTGCTGACCCCTTTCACAGCATATTAATGTCCCACATTATGGCTAGCCAGCATCCCTGAAACTGGAATGCTATAACCTTGTGCTTCTCAGCTGCATCTCAAGGGGAAAATTTAGCTCTAGACAAGTGTGTCCAACTGAAAAACCGTGAAGCTTCCAGAAAATATGCTTATTCATGCATCGAGAGACCATTAGTGTGGCATGTGCTAGCCACAAAAGTAATTAACAGTTTCTTGCATCAGCTTTTACTTAATACTCTCTGTAGCTTCTGTGCATTCAAACCATGCTTGAACAACAAAAGAAAAAAAAACCTGCCCTTTCCATTAACAAGTCTCACACTCCAACAAGACATTTTGTTTTAATGGCACAAAATTAGCTCAGTCACAGTACTGTCATCTGAAGTTTTGCTCCAGTAACAACAGAGAAAAGATTTTCTCATGCATCAGAATGAACGAGTACATAGAAAACAAACCAACAAAACGTATTGCACTCAGAATACAGGATGGAGAAAAAAGATATTTCAACAGTACAAAGGCTCTGATGCTTGTTAAACATGAGAATTCAAATACTCATTTAACAAAATCCCTCACTGATTGTCAGTACTAGCTGCAGGCTTTTCATACATTGTATCACCTACATGTTAAAAGAATAGTAGTAATAACAAAATTAAAACAAAAAGTATTTCACCAACTATAGGCTGAAATCCTTGTTTCTCTTACTTCACTTTAAAGTACGCATTGTCATTCACACAACTACGTTCCTCCCGCTTTAGGAATTCCAATAATGCTTAGTTGTGGCAGTTTAACTTTGTTTTCTTGAGCCAGCTAGTAAGTGAAGGTATAGTTATTTAGAGTTTCATTTTTGGCCCTCTCCAGAGGCCTTGCAGGGGCGGGAAGGGCACATACACCAGAGTGGTAGAGAAGGAAGGAAAGGTGACCTACGCTGCCACCTGAAGGACTGCCAGGAACACAGGCGGCGCAATTCTGTGTCACTTCCTAGATCAAACCAGCCGAGATTAAAAGCAGCCTCAGCACTTGAAAACTGCTACTGTATTCCTGAAAATCAGTCTTGGGCCTGGAATTTTTAATACTATAGTTTTTACAGTCCTAACCAAGGAGTTGCTTCGGTTTCATTTTTTTAAATGCTTCAATCTGAGACACTGAGTCTTTCTGAGTTATTTGTCCTGTAAAGAAATTACTCACCTGTCAACTTTGCAAGCTTTGTACCAGCCACCATATTCTCCAAAAGATGTGCCATCTTTTTGCTTCCCCTAGAACAAAAGTATTGGTGTAAAAAAAAAATCTGATGTGCACTTAAACAAGTAAAAACTCCAAAACAGATTTACGACAATGGTCTTACTTTGCATTCTTCCCTCTCTTCTGCATGCATCCAGATAGGCTTATTTTCATCTGGTGAAACAAGAAAATATTTTACAGAAGAACAGAACTAAAAGGTATTTATTGTTTGATTTTCAACACTCTGAAATGAAGCTGTGAACCAGGGAATGATACTATTACCACCACAAAAAAAACCACTTACTGTCCATACTACAAGCAGCAGATAAATAAAACATGCACCTTTTATAGTTTTACAATTCTGTCTCCTTTTCGTATCTGAACTTAGACACAGTTACTTTTGAGAAGCTTTGAAGTCAGTATAATACTGCCACCCATTTGTCATGTGTCTAGTTCTGTGCTAGAAAACACGAATTTATTCCTTTTATCGTAACAACTGCTTTGACATCTACTAAGTGGCGCATATGCTACTGTCACAGAATGAAAAAGAGAATGAAAACTCTTTACTGAGATTTTTACTTTATAAACTGCACATGACATCAATGTATAGGATAATTCCCAATTTAAAGGTATTTTCCCCATTCTTCGAATGTGTTAATGGAGGGCTTTTGCATTAACAATGTCTTTATTTACGTCACTAAAAATCCTGCACTGACTTTTTCCTGTGACTGGGAAGGGACACACACTGTTCTGCCTCTATAAAAAGAACAAAACTGGGTTTAGTTGGGTGTAAGATAAATTACGCCAGAAATACAGTCCATAAAACATAAATCCATTAAGTATACCACGTTTTTGATTCAAATGTTTACTGCTGTATCTAAAAGCTTTCTTATGATGAATGTACTTCCAACACATATCAGCTCACCTCTTAAGTCCACCTAAAGCAGACAATTTTAATCAGGACGCTACTGACTTCCTCCAAATTTTATTTCATAACTACAAAAATAAAACATAAATTCAAATCTGGGGACTCAGTTTCTTACCATCTACAGATCCAAACTCCCGTTCATGAGCGCGAGTAAGAATCTCTTTGTATAAAGTTTCCGCTTGCTTAAACTTGCCCTGTTTTAGATAGCAGGATGCCTAAAAACAAAATACCCCCCAAAAGATATCAGCATACCACTTTATTCATCTTTATAAATAAGAAATACAATACAGGGTGGATAAAAGTGCATTTCAGTCCATGAGAAATCTTGTCTCAGATTTACTTTGGGAAAGGCTTACCAGATTGTTCTTTGTTTTTGCAACATTTGGATCATCCGGCCCCAGCTTAGTTTGGTAGATTTCAAGTGCCCTCTGATAGTAGTATTCAACCTCCTCATATTTACCCTGGTTCTGGCATAGCAAGGCCAAGTTATTTAATTGCTTGGCAACATCAGGGTGATCTTTCCCAAGGACCTGGAAATTAAATACACTGTATTAAAACATTCTGTAATCATCACGTAAGGGTTTAGAAATAAATCATTTAGAAACATCCTGTTAGTTTCATTCCTCCTCAATTCAACATGAGGATGACAAAAGCAAAAGCTGCATTTGGAAAACATGAGAATTACTCAATTCTATTGCAAACTGAGAATGATGCGGAACAATCCATAAGAGGAACAAAGTAAGTAGCAAAACAACTTCATGTGGAGAGAGTATTATATAAACCTGAAGATGCAGTCTCATGGACTAAAATAAATATCCACACAGAGAATAATCAACTTAAAATTTTTAACTAAGTTTCATCTTTTAATTTCAATGCTCTTGTCAAATCAAAGACTATTTAGCTATCACAGGGGAAGGAAATAGGTAAAGAACGTTAATCACAAAATACAAAATTTAGCACACACTCAGAGTGCTCCAGCAATTCCGTAGCACTACTGGAATTTCCTACTGTTTTGAATTTCAGACACTCCTAACTACTAGGCATTGTTAGCTTGGGTTTATCTGGCAGATCTACGCAACCAAAGCATAAAAAAAGTAAGTGTTTAACTTTGCCTTCTCCTTCAAAATCTCCATTCTGCTTGGTATTTGAGCTGCTGTATTTGTCATCCTACCTTTTCTCTGATTTCCAGAGCTCGCTTACACAACGGTTCTGCTTCTTTGTACTTTCCCCGTTTACCATAAAGTACTGCAAGATTGTTTAGAGTTGCTGCCACCTGTCAACAGCAGAGAAATGTTAATTACACTGAAATCTGCTGCTTGATAAACGAACACATCTGCAAGGCATTGATGTTTTCTAAATTTTCCATGCACAGGGTAGACCTCTTGAAATTTGCAAGTGAAGAAATAATTATTATTAAATGCATACATACACAACAGGGGAAAGAAAAACCTAAATAATTAAATAATTTTGCTGCATTTGTGGTAATGTCATTTAGTGCACACATCTTCATATGATCTTCTCTTATAAAGGTACCTCTCACACCTATACTTGGAGCTGCCCTTCACCCCACAGGCTACAAAAGTATCACATGAATTTTGTAAAAGCTTGATTGAGGTTTCATTTACAAACAGCAGTAAATCAAATCAGAAGTGCCCCCTCAATCTGAGTATAATAAAGTGATTCGAGTATGCAAATTAAAATCTTTCTTCACAAATTGATTTCCCCTAGAAAATCCAGGCAATCCAAAATCAAATATGGGCAAATTATTTATGGTGAAACAGCACTGACTATAATGTGGCTTCCTACCTGTACTGTTTAAAGACAAGCCAGGTCTTAAAACCTTTCCTGTTGAGTTTGATATTATAATTAGTTGAAAAAAAATTCAGTGAAAAACAAACTAAAACAATGATACTGCATGTATACAAACCGCTGGATGATCTTTGCCCAAAGTCTTTTCACGGATGGCCAAGGCATCATTCAGGAGATTTGCTGCATCTTTGTATTTGTTCTGGTCTCTGAAGTGTAAAGAGATGTAATTAATGCTGGGGATTCAGGAACGAAAACCATAAAAATTAACCTGACTGCACTACTGACCTAAAGATGCTACTAGAAAAGAAGAATAATTGAGAATATATTCATAAATGAGGAAGTAAAACCCTGAAGCCTGTAACTGTAAATAGTTTGCTAGTTGAGGACTGTACTATTTCTACACTGATGTCCAATTTCTACTCTAGATTATCTCAAAGTGGATAATCAAGACATGTCCCCTCAGGAGACAAAAAAAAGGTATCAAAACTATCTTCATTCCCAAAGCAAAGACATAGGTAAAAATATAGCAATTTGTTTGACTTTTAAGTATAGGGAGACATACAAGTATTTTAGGACCCTCTTGAGGGCTTTAATAATAATTAAAAAAGGAAAATAAATTTAATGGAAAACAGAACAGTCAGAAAATTCTAGTTTGAATATTAAAAGGTTGTAGCTAAATAGTAAGTACTTCTTTCACTGGTATTTATCTATGCCAGTATACAAACCTGTACACCAAAGCAAGTATGTTCAACATAGTGGCAACATCAGGATGGTCATGACCCGAAGTCTTCTCCAGATCTTCAAGAGCTTGTTTACAGAGAGGTACAGCAACTTCATATCTACCTTGGGAAGCATACTGGATAACAAGATTATGAAGGGTCCGTAATCTTGCTGGAATTTCATAGCCACCTTGCTGGGCAGCAGCTGCTGCACTGCTGTGCTGCTGTTGAACTGAAAGAAACCCGCAAAATTTCAACTTGTATAAAAGATGACTGTAAATAAATCACCTCATGACTGCTCAGTGACACAATGCAAGACTCACTGAATTTTATTTCTTCAATACACAG
This sequence comes from Pardalotus punctatus, assembly GCA_013400915.1. Classification (NCBI taxonomy): domain Eukaryota; kingdom Metazoa; phylum Chordata; class Aves; order Passeriformes; family Pardalotidae; genus Pardalotus; species Pardalotus punctatus. The sequence goes on from VZTX01025441.1 coordinate 38,703, forward strand.
AATTAACATTAGAACACACTTCACAGCAGCCATGTGGTCTTGAGCAGTGACAAATACGACTATTTTATTCTGCATATCCTGTCCAGTATTGTATTATTATTATTTTTACAATTCTAGTAGCTCAAAGAGCCAGATGTAATAAACTAATGAAGAAAGCAGGAAACTATTTCAGCTCAGCAAACCATTAACATTCTCAAGATTGTATCATAATTTTGCACTTACAAATATCACTGTTTCCCTATGGAAAGGAACACTAACATAGACAAGCTGAATACCTGCAGAAAAGCTTTTTCCTTTATTCTGCTCTCTAAACATACCAAACTTTTTTGTTTCCCTTTGTTTGCTACACCAAGGAGCACTTAAGGTTAGCACGTTAAAGACTGAAACACCTTAGATGCCAGAAATAACAGCTGCAAGACCAAAGGCCCTGAGTCAAAACCAACCTTTAAGTTTTACTCACTAACCCTCAGAATTTGCCACTTATTTTCCAGTAGCTCACAACCTTTTGTTGTTGGGACTCTCACTCTCCCACTCCCCAAAAAAATCGACTGACCCTTTTTCTCTTCATCTGACCAATTTCTGAGCTTTAGAAAATTTCCTCTAACTCATTTTCATTAAACTCTAGCAAACACACAAGATAAGGGTCCAAGTCAGCCAAGAGCCTGACTTTATTCTCCCCTTTCTATTAAGCAAAAACCATTCTCACAGAAAGTGGGAGCATTTTTATGTCAGTGGAATCACAGAAGTCCAAGCCTACACCCACAGTCATTGACTGCTAAAGTACTGAAGCATTTCAGCATTTTTTGGGAGGTCAAAGATACCACTGACATACCAACCTTGTCTTTTGTAAAGTGAATTAAGGGGGATTTGCCTCTCAAACTTCCTACTACAAAATTCTAGGGAAGCAAAGATGAGCTAGAAAGGAGTTCATGATGAACACTGACCTACTGTAAACACTTCAAGCCTTCCTTTCAGTGCTGGCTATGGATAGCACTACCATGCTGTCAAGAATGCCGTGCACCTTGTGCGCATACCCATGAAGGAAATTTGAAACTGACTGCAAAGGTGGGTCTCTTCAGACATTTTCCCTGAAGCCATTTGTCTGGTAAGAACCACTCTGCTTCCAGCACACTGCACTGACTCTACAACATCAATTTGTTCTATGTTTACACACATACAAAAAAAAATTTCACTTAGCAAAGCTTATCTATTAATAGCTTTTTTCAATCACACTACCAAACCTCTACCTCAAGCTCCACTGCATATTCCTCAGTCCTTCTCACCTGAAGACAAACAATACTTCCACAATGAGTATTAAAACTAATGCAGCCAACCTTGGCAAAGGACAAAAGATTATATGAAAAATATTTCATACTGAAACCTGCCACAAAAAATCTTAAATCAGATTATTAAAAAGGTCATTACCAGAATTCACCACCTGGCCAGAATCTCCCTCAGTCACTTGCAACTAACCATTCTGAGGCCCAACAGAAAGCTAACAGGACAAATCCTGACTTTAAGTCAGTCTGAAGAACTTTACAACAGCTAGTAAACTCTCTTTAAAAACCTAGGCCCCAGTTCTGCACATATCAGTGTACAGAATGTGTATTAAAGATTGGAATCCCTATTCTAGTAAAGGTATTCACCACTCCAGCTGTGTCCCAGAGGACCACAAGCATGCATCTATTTTTGTGAAGAGCATCTCTATATTCTACACTGCAGAAACACACCAACAGCGTAATTTGAAGTACACTTACTTCCTTGTCCTTGGTCATCTTCATCATTGGGAAACAGATCATCCAAAGGCTCTTTGGTGGAATCTGTATCTTTATCCTCCTACAGAACAAGCCCAAACACATCAAATTAAATCTAAGGCATATGAGGACAGTCCAGTTAATCAGCAATGTTAAAGGAAAACCCCACATTCAGAATTTCAGGACTGACAAGAATAACATTTCTCACTGAAGTTTTATAAAGGTCTTATATTTAAATGTATTCACACATTTTGTCCCAAAACAATACAGGACACCTTCAGAAGGGCCAGGAATAGAAACGAGGTCTCCTAGATTTCAGTCTCAATTTAAGCACACAAGAACGCATTTGCTATTCTTACAGAGGCATTAGATCTGATAAAAGTACCCAGTGAAGAGTAAGCACTACTCTTGTCCATGGTACTTTGTTTAGTCATAAACATAATTATGGATGGGTAAGGCAGTGGAATAAGGAGACTTCAATTTCTGAGTACTCAACTTCTCTACAAAGATCTTGCAATTATAATCTATAGAGTTCAAAAATTAAAAAACAAATAAGGAACACTTGAAAGGAAGCTAATTTCCAATAGTCTCCATCTGGAACCTTATTAATTTCTGCACAATCCATCAGAGTATATTGATTTTAAGCATCCAAAGATCATTTCAAATGTAAAACAAAGAGACAGATCATCCCTCAGTACTATTTCATAAATGTGGAGTCTATACAATATAAATAGTTGAAGTTCTCAGAAATTATAAGCTCAGTACGGAGAAAACCCAGAGGCAGACCACATTTTTCTGGTTCTCCATCCAACACCTTTTTCCACAGATGGGAAAAAGGCAACTGCTGCTGGTGGCATTAAAATATAATGATGGCAAATAAGGGTCACTGCAAAAACAGCAGAATGATGGGATTAGATCTCAGATGGGAAATTAAGTGTTGATTCCAACCTCAGTATACTGAGTCTATATCACTATTTCAAAGGCTAACAACAGAGACTGTCCATATGGTTAGTGAAACTATAAAGATGCTTGGCTTACTTGGACTCTATTTGTTAATTAAACTTCAAATAATGGAGCTATTTAGGCCATCTGCAGATTACAGTCTGACAGTATAGCACATCAAAATCCCAATATTCCCTCCTCCTGCCCCTTTTCTGAACAGGCTTCACTGGCAAATTCAGCTATAAATACCAAGTCATGGAACAGCACTGAAAAATTCCGGGTGCAACTGACCAAAACAACTCTCACCGTGTACAATATGTTAAAAAGGATTAGTCAAGCAGTCAGTTAAGCATGACTAAATCACATCAATTTTCAACCATTAAAATTGCTGAAATAATTAGTTATGAAAAACTGCTCTTTCCAAGACACTGCTGAGAAGGTCTGAACAAACAAAAATGAGATCCTTCTCTACAGTGCCATCTAACCGAAGGAAGCAAAATAGAATATATAAAGAAGGGCAAATAAATCAGAAGTCTTTCTAAGTAATAAGTTCCTTCTGTAAATTGAAGTCCTATTCCTCTTCTTTCTGAGTCTAAGAATACGTAACACAATGGGTTTGAAAACATGCAGGTGATCACAATGCCTGGCAGATGGTCCTGACAGGGCATTCGCTAACATCTTATCTTCTGTAAACTCTCAACAGATAAAAAAGCTCTACACTGATTTCACTACACAAAAATTAAGCATTTTTCCTGCAGTCAAAATAAGGCAAGTCCTCTAGGTACTTAAAATCTCTCATAGCTTGGATTTCTCGCTTATTTTAACTGCTGAGTTTATAGAGTGAGATTTTTGCTTTGGTCCAGTTCTTCACATTTTTTAGTTTACACGATAGTAAATGAGTATTTATGAATTTTGTTCCTCATGTATTTCACTATCTGCAGACAGTAAAACAGACACTCTCTTAAAATAAGAATGAGCTCTCAGAATCATTCTGCAAACTCTATGACACTAGCACAAGGCAGTATTTTAACAAATTTATGTTAGGGACAAATAAAATGTATCTATTATTTCTTGTCAAATAGGCAGATTAGAACACATGTAAATATAGGGTGCTTTTACTGTTTTACTCTACAGGTACTTACTGATGGTGAAATATCATCGTCGTATTTTTTTAATTGATTCATGAATTCTAGATGTTTCTTCTCTTCCTCCAGCTGAGCCACAGACTGCTCACTTTTCTGTAGTTTCTGCTGTGTATTGGCTAGTTCATCCCGTAGCCACTGATTTTCCTGGCATAGCCGGCGAACCTGAGCACGCAATTTCTGCTTCTCTGATTCCACTGCATTTAAGTGATTTGACAAGGCCATCATTACCTAAAAAGCAGAAGGTGTCACTTGACATACTTCCCCTAGAATGCAGTCCTGTACGTAACATACAAGGCTTTCATTATTTACACCTATGTCAGTTGTGAAATCTGGTAAACACTTACATTTCTCTTCTTTTTAGGTCTGGTTCTCCCTTTTCCTCTAAACATTTTTACCATTTAGAATCACAGAATGGTTTGGGTTGGAAGGGATCTCTAAGATCATCTCTTTCCAGCCTCCTGCTGTGGGCAGGGACACCTTCCACTAGACCAGGATGCTCAAAGCCCCATCCAGCCTGGCCTTGAACACTTCCAGGGATGGGACACCTGTTCTAGTACCTCACCACCCTCACAGGGAAGAATTTCTTCCCAATATCCAATCTAAATCTACTCTCCTTCAGTTTGAAACCATTCCTCCTCGTCCTATCACTACATGATCTTTGAAAAGTCCCTCTCCAGTTCTCTTATAACCCCTTTTAGCCCTGGAAGGGGCTCTGAGGTCTCCCTGGAGCCTTCTCCACCTCTCCCAGCCTATGTCCAGAGCAGAGATACTCCAGCCCCCTGATCATCTTCACGTGCCTGCTCTGGACTTGCTCCAACAGGTCCATGTCCTTCCTTTGTTGGGCTCCCAACCTAAAGGAACTCTTTAGTAATGACTGTTTTCCATGACGCCATCAGAAGTTAAAATTGTTGTAGAATTCCCTGAAGATTAAATATTATCTTAAAATATATGAAAAATCTGAACTAGATTACTGAACTGGAAATCTTTGTTCCACTAACATGAAATGGAGCAGTAATACTTTCAACTTGCAGGATCACAAAAATAACCTAAGAACTAACAGAGAGTTCTAATTTAGCACCTTCCAGACGAAATAAAAGGATTTGTGTACATCCTTATAGTTCCTAAGGATGAACACCTCAGCATAATAATAATACTTCAAAGGGACCCTTATATGACTGAGATTTAAATGTGCAACTGAACACACAGTTTATAGATGCACTTATTATTAGAAGCTTGAGTGTGAAGACAGTCAAACACATTCCAACACAGCCACATTAAGGACAAAAAATGGAACACCCATAAAAAAAGCCTGCTTGGACCAGATTTTTTTTGCTGAGCAAAGTTAAATGAAAAAGAGCTTATTAAGTGAAAGCCAAACACTACCAGCAGAAGATACTCTCCCTTCACTGTTTATGCAATCTCCCACTAACATATGTAGAACAGTTGGCAGCAATCCCAGGAAGCACACCTTGCAAGGATGCACCACTGGTGAGAATACATATCTTTTAGATCAGTTAGACATCCCCAAGTTGGTAGTATTTAATCTCCTCAATTTCATGCTGTTTTAAAAAACAAAGATATTTTTAAGTGGTTTTTAACTAAGTATTTAATGTGAAACAGATGGTGTCCTTAGCTGAAATTTCTGGTGTCAAAATATTCATTACATCTTTACAAACTAATTTTTCCTATAAAAGTAAGGAAAACTACAGATATAATTTCCTAATACCAGTCCAAAGCTCCAGACTTCAGCACCTACATATTAAAATTTTTATTTAATATTTTTAATTACTTTGACAATTCAAACAGTGGTATTTGTATCCTCAGAAAGCATATTTAGGAAAACTGTGGTAATAAGAGTCAATGTATTCAAACACTGAACAAACTACAATGGCAATCTTTTGTAGTCTCACTCCCTACAATTAACTGGAAAAAAGTTTGATGACTTCTTCAGCATAGTTTCATTTTCATGGAAATACCATGTCACTAGACCTACATGGCATGCCACAAACAACATCTATTTCCATATCTTATACTAAATAAGTAAAAAAAATTACTACATTGTTACAACTCAAAAGCATGCAGAAAGAGTAAGCTTATCAGGTCTGAGAGCAGCAGTTTGAAGTGTAACTGGCTTCCTAACAAAGGCAGCAAATACAGACTTCTTGGCTCCTCACCACCACAGTTCACAAAGTACCATGCGAAGAAAACAAGCAGGAATATCTGCCACTGGGGCTGCTGAATCTGATACAGCCAAGAATCAGAACTGGCTTTTCAGAGTCCTAATACTATATGGAAGTTAGGAGAGAGAAGTTTCTCATTCACTTGCACATCTTCTACAATCAACCATTAAAAGTAACTCAACTATTGTAATTTTATTCCATGTATCTTCTAGCATTTTCTTTCTATACAAGGCATCAAAGTGGATACAACGTACATACTAAGGCCTGACAGTCTGTCCAGGGTTTCTACACTCCCCTGTCTGATAACCCACATTTCATTCTCCCAGTCTCAATTCACCATGATCCAATGCACACAACTTCCAGATCATCAAACAATAAAAGCTCGATCCAGAAGAGAAGTCTGAGCACAGTTATAGATCAACAGAAAGCCTATTAATGTAGAACTAACTCATTGGCATTTTCAACTCATTTGCAAACACACTGCCATTTTACCGTGATGACTGTCACATCACATTGTTTCAGGTTTTTGACTTAGTATAAAATACCATAAAGCTGTACTGTAAATACAGTCCTGACAACCCAACTGAACATGCAACTTTTCACTCATCTTCTGCAGATGATACCTTCATCGACTAAGAGTCCACAGAAATTAGCTCAGAGTCCTCTCTTTAATGCACCAGTGAAAGTTGTGCAGATTCTGTGCTCAGGTCTTTAAAATGCTTTTAGTTTCAATTCTGGTTTAGTAAAATGTTCAATAAACAGTGGAGATTCTTAAGCTCTAAGAGCATCATGAGCTACTATAAAAAATCTGAGTCAAGGGAATATAAACATGAATTTAAGGCTACACCAGAGCTCAAAGGCTGAAGCAAATTCATTTATATGTGTGTTTGTGTGAGACCTTCCTATGCAATCATTTAGAGTTAAAATGCCACTGCTCAGTTCTTGAGCTGCTCGAACATTAGCTGCCTAATGCTGTGGAAAAGTCTAAACAGAAAATGTAACTATCTCACTGATGTCAAGTGGAGCCCAGTTATGAGCTTCAGTGCTTTAACACTGAATGCATAATTAGTTCTTTAACACAGCACAATCAACAGTAACCAGCTCTATTAATTACTGCATCTTTTGTCCTTAATTTACAAGGAAAATGTAAATGTCCCAGCATACTACTAATATCTAGAGAGAAATGTCTGAAATGCTTGATTTTTACCACAACTTTACCTGTGCTTCACTAAGGCCAAGCTCCAGCATTTCCAGCGACTTTCGAATCATGTTTGATTTTTCTTCAACCAGATTAGTTTCATCATCTTTCTTCAAACATTTCAGTGTTTCAAGTAAGCTCTGTAAAATTGAATTGTGTTCATTCTTCAGTGCCTCTAGTCCATTAATCACTTGCTTAGTTTTGGCAATGATTTCATCTTGAGTAAGCTTCTCCAACTTCTCTTCCTTTAAATACACCATTGTGGACATGTTTTCATACATTCTGAAATAGAAGAGTATGCTAGTTAATACAAAAGGAAAAATAAAATAAGCATATATGTCTATAACTGAATAAAGTTTGAAATGTATATTCAGAATGCAATTAATTTGTGCCCAACTTTTACAAAGTTTAATGTCCTGACTTTGAACAGTTTCAAGTTTTCCAGTTTCTATTTCCAGATTTAATATTAACACTCATTGATAAACCAAAAAACAACACATAATGAAATATAGACTACAACATGGCATTCGAATTTCTAGAAGAATCGGGTGGCATCTCCAGGATTCTGGTTTGTGCAAAAGCAAAGTAGCTGGTGTACAAAATATATACTGTAATAAATATAGCTATTTGTAGCTGCCACTGATCTGCAACTCTCAAAAAACCCCCACAAAATAGAGCTTGAAGAATCTGAAAAAGTACCATCCAGCCTTCTAAAAGAGTTCACAATGAGAAAAGTCATCTTTTTCCTGTAAAAAGGAAACACCATCCTCATCCTTTCCCAAGAACTACAAAAGCTCTTATCACTATGTATTTTGAACATCACATACCCCCTAGCACAACTTTAATTTATTATTGCAACTCTACAGGTAACACATAGACATTCAATTGCCTACAGGTCTACATGCTGCTGTTTTGATGAAGATGCAATACCTGTCTCATGCTGGAAGAAAACAGTTTGTATAGCACAACCCTTGCAAGAAACATTCACTGTGCTATTTTGTCAGTACCTAATGCATTACATTAAGGACTGTACATTTCTGGATGTTTGTCAACACCTCTACCAAATGCAAATGAAGACCCAAAAAAGTTTAGAAACTCATGTCACACATGCTCTTACTGATGCAACAATCAAGTATAACAAGGTAAAAATCCAAAGAGAAGACACACAAATCATTTGACACTTTCCAAATGTCACCAGAAAAATGTTGTGTAATGAAAATAAAGACTTAAAAAATTACTCCTCTATACCTCAGGTATTTAAATCTTTGAGTAAACCAGGAAGTATAGATTAGAATAAAATACAAAAGATTTTTCAAAAGCAATAAATTATCACATCTACGTGAAGATACCTGGGTAAGCACTGATAAACTAGCATTTAGAATTGATTAAAACTGTACTAAAACTTTGCACTGCAGAAGCAAGTCTAATTTTAGAAGAAAGCAAAAAAAATTAAAACCACTTAAATCTTGATTTAAAACTGCTGTAAAAACATGCATATATGCACATCATGACAATAGCCAAAGGATGTGCCCTTACGCTTTTGTATTACAATAAAAATAAAAGGTGCTCTTTCTGTCTATATGTACTCAGATTATCATCTCTGTTATGATCTCCTGCAATTCAATACCCAAAAGGCACATCCACTTGTTACCAAGAAAAAGCTGTATGACACTGGTTTATTTTGTAATAATCTATTGTCTGAAAACACACATAATTTGGGAAAGCATGAACTTAGTTTTACCCAGATTTAATACAGTAACTTCATATTGACAAATAAATGAATATGAAGCACATAAATCTGTATAAAACAGCTAATCTAGCATGGCATAAGAAATTAACTCATCCAAACCTGATGAGGAGAATGATATTTACATATTTCCCATTTATAATCTAAGAACCATTATCCAGAATGCTTGAAAGACAGTTTTAAAGTACATACTCTCTGAAGTCGTGCAGAAAAATTAACTCCAATATAATGTGGGCCAAATTTGTAAATAAATGCTTCTAACACACAGTCATATAAGAAATTGTTATGGATTATGCTAACTTCAGCATACAACTCAACCCTAATTACCCCTGGCATACTTTCACAGCCTCAATGAACAATTTCCATCCTGAAGGCAAAGTACTGAACCTTTGATTATAAGGAAATAAAACCAGCAGAGACATCTGATAAAATGACCATTTGTGTGTCTTTTGTGAACAGAGATAGCAACTCCTTCCACATCCCTCAATATTCTATTATTCTACAGCAATGATGAAAAGCAGGTGTTTGAATACATGAAAGTAATGCAGTCGGATGCTGGTTTTAAAATAAATACACATTTGAAATACCTCAGTAGAAATAAAATTAATTCTAAGTGATGAATACAGAGAAATTAACACCCATAAATTAACAGAAAAATTAACAGGCCCATAGCTCTGGCTGAATACACTGAAGCTGCAACTAAGGGTGGCTAAGCCAGCAGAGCAGCTTTTGAAGAGAGGAAAAGCAGGTTTAAACTCAATGGGGCAAAAACACACTTAAAACCATCCCAGCAGCAGATCTGCTTTATGAATACATGCCTCCTGTCCCAATCCAGTGTGCCAGATTTTTTAGCTGCCTCATTCCAAACCAAATGTAGCTAAAAGCTTCCACTGCCTCTGCACTACCAGCACAAGGAACATACTGGAGCTGGAGTGAAGTCAAAAGCTGCATCAACACAGACGGCCCTGAAGGTCCTTGCAGCCTGGGAGGGGATTCTCAACTCTCCTCTAGTGAACACTGTTAGAATCCCAGTCTCTCCCACTGACAGTAAAGGAATAAATCTTTTGGGATAAGTTTTGTGGGGTGCTTGGTGTTCAGAGCTTTATAGCTTGAGCTTAGGAGAATAATTTAGAGAAAAGGAGGATAACAAACGTATTATTTTTCCTGCAATCAGATCTGACTCTTTGTAGGAGTAAAATTAACGAATAAATATCTAATAGCCTTTAAGGGCAGTGTGGAGGTGTGATACTATTTCCATGATCTTTTAAAAATGTATTTTACAAATGTATTTTACCTGTTCATCAAACAAGTCCATATTTGAATACATGATCATATAAACACAGATGGTTTGTAAAAGGCAAGGACTTGGATGCAATGACCCCTGTGGGTCCCTTCCAACTCAGCATATTCTGTGATTCTGTGAACTAGATTTGAATATCCTGATGCAGCAAACCCCACAAAGGAAGCAAATGAAGTTTGTATTCAGGATGTATACAGAGGAAAGGAGACAAAACCTACTCTGCCTTTCTATTGTCACTTTTTGAAAAATGTTAACTCTTTCTTCCTATACTTTTTTCCTTGCAGAAAAACAGGATTTAGGCAGATGCTTGTTAAGCTCCTCTAAAGTTTTGTCCTGCACTCCACTGCACTGCAAATTTCACCTGTTGTAGGGCAGGAATTTTAGATTCAAATACTAGTTTTTAACTCAGCTGAAAACAAAACAAATAATTAAGATGCACAAAGGTTTGTATGTAAAACAGAATTTTGGATGAGTAAAAAATACTCAATGCAGCCAGAGTTACAGACTCGACAGCTAACTTAAGAAATTTACCTATTATATTAAGCATGTGTCTGGGCAGATCTTGAGTATTATCTTTCTTGTTTGTTTTTGACGATATATACTATGCTAATGTAAGAAAGTCACTCAACTCTTTCCAACACTTTCAGAAAAATCAAGTCACTTTCTTAAAACACACAAAAATTAGTTGACTTCAGCAGATCAACATAAAAAGCCGTGCAATGACATCTACTAAAGAGGTTTCCACAACATTTTATATATAAGCTCAAAACAAAGAAATGGACTGAGTATATCAAGAGTCTCAACCAAAGCAAGCAGAGCCAAGCCTTTCAGTCATATATAACCACTGGGATAATCTCATCATATACAAACAACTTAAGTGGCTGTTATCTTTAATCAGTTTAAGTATTTTGTTATTCATAATACTTTTAAACCAACTGCACTGGTACTGCTGACATCACAGACTTGAGCCTAAATACTCCTACAGACATACACATATCACAGTCAGCTACCTAAGCACTCCACCTCATATCAAAGATCTCTTAAAAGATCTTTCCCTACTCAGCTGCTTTTAAAGAAGTGTCATTTTCCTGCAGATCACCTTAAAATATTCTTGAGCCAAAACATATAAACATATGAATCCCTCTTGGTGTAGCAAAACTTACCAAGGAAGAATTTTATTCTAAAAAACCCACAAGATTTTCTTTTCCCTTGACTAAAGATTAACATGGATCCTAAAACCAAATAAATAAAACGGTTCTAATTTTTCTTCCTTACGAATCCCTAAGGACTCCCCCTCTCGGTATTGATATTTTTATTATTTAATGGGTTTCAAGTACTAAAAGCTTGGAAGATAAATTTTTTATGTATTTAGTGTCTGATCATTACTGCTGCAAAATACAATTTTAAATAAATAAATTTTTAAAACCCCAAAGTCTAAACTGCTTTGTCAAGCCAAATTGCCCCTAAACTTTTTCTCTGAATATACAGCTAGCAGACAGCATAGCTGATAATTAAGGAATAAAGTGTTTGCATATAAAAAGGAGTAAATCATCTTCCCAACAGTAAAAGCTGCTACAGGACTGGGTCAAGCCATACCTACAGGCTCTGTCACCTACAAGCACTGCAAATTCCCCAATGTTATGGTGGGAAGTTACACTAATTTGAGCTTTTTGTATCTCTAATAGAGACCTATCAGTTCACTGTTTCCTAACAATAATCAGTCTGTTCAGGGCTTTTAACCCTAATTTCACTCTGAGCTCCTCCTTAATTAAACGGCAAGGCTCAGCATCCTACATCTGCCATGTGCGTGTTTCAATTTTGTATGAGCTGCGAATTACAAGTCATTAATTCCCTGCTCAGAGCAAGAACAGGTCTCATTACATCATGGAACGCACCATCTTCAAATACTACGAGCTGCTTTAACTGCTAATCTTCATAATGTGGAAAACTGCCTTCTCAAACAAGCTTCAAACCATCACAGGCCGCCCAAGCACAGAAAGAAACTCACAAAGGCAAGAGATGCAGAACAGTTTGGGAAGGACTGAGGAGTGTGTCAAACACTGAATCAGCTGCACCCCTCCTGCAGGCAGCTCAGCGACAGCAGAAATGACAAGGATGAATCACTCACAGATGCCTTTCATACGCTGAGAAAGGTATTTGTAAAAGGACTCAGATAACAAACACTGTCGTTTGACTGTATTGCTGTTATGGTTTACAGTCAGAAATTTCAAAGTCTGAAAGAACAACGATTATCTGTATTTTTTTTTAATCTAAAATGCTAGATTTCTGTTTCTCTGTGAGGCTATTTCTGCTGTCACAAGTCATATTCCCATAAGGAATATTTATCATCTTTATCTTTTTGTTTGATTTGCCTTCCTTTTAGTTAAAATGATCCCTTATACTCAGGAATTTTATTCCATTCCATGATCTCTAAACTCCCAAAAGAAAGTGGCTTTTTCCTCTTGACATATTCAGGACTGCAGCTTTCCTGCCAGTGCTAGTCATCACTCTTCTCATCATCTATATTTGAATCCGCATAGAATAGAAAATCTGGAACTGCACCTGCAAACAGTGTCCTGGTGGAGGTCAGACTTAAGGCACACTCGCTGACCCAGTTCTATAAACAGAACACTGCTGCACTTCTGCAGAGCCTCGGGTTTCCAAATGCGTGAGCTCAGAAAGCACCTTCACCATGGAGCACACAGGTACACGAGCTACCTTAAAAATAACTCAGTGAGGACATTTAGCAGCACATACTGGAGGCTGTAAATCACTGACCAGAAGCAGGTAAGAGGACGGAGTTGCACATGACCTAGCAACCAATATTAAGCTACAGAGAAACTCCCCCTCTCCAAGGGGAGTCACTTTTTCTACCAACTTCCAGCTAGTAAGAACTCGAATTAAAAAAATTCTTACTGTGCTCCTCCTACTAGCCTTCAACTCAGAGCGAGCCGGGTAGAAGTCTGCCTTACCACTTGGTTTAAAGTGAAAGCATGCAAGGTAAATACTGTAAATAGGGCATTTGTAGTCCTTTAAGGGCAAGGGCACATATCCCAACAAAAGCCCAGAATCACATTTGTAATTTGACCTACAGTCTTAACATCACAAAATGTTTGTGTTGGTAAGTAAACTGGATAAAGACTCAACCTTTGCAAAGTTAGTATTTCTGAAGGCAAGCCCAGAGGTTTCTAAAAAAATGCACTATAAGCAAAGGCCAGCTTGACTAAAAAGAGTAGAACACAAAAAATCCTTGAATAATGGCAGAAATTTCCACATTTCCAACAAGGCTGTTGCTTTTCTCTTAACGACTGCCAGGAGCAGCCTACTCTCCACATGGCAGCAGTGGGAAGTGGCTGTGTGGCCTCACGTTCTACCCCTGCACCACAGCAGCAGCCATCTCTGAAAAACACCATGTCAGGCTCTAGGAAACCCCAATGGCTACCAATAAGCCCATGCACTGCATTAAACTACGTTTAAGTGAAGAGGATTATGTACTTGTTTAGCTGAAGAACGCAGCCAATGTACATCTACCTTGATAAATCTTGGAATCTTTTACCACTGGAGCCTGCTATTAAAAAATATAAAAATCATACCTTTCAGGGGAAATCTTCAGATTCTTTGGAAGATGAAAAAATTAATATGGAGAAACACAGGCTAACAAACCATATTTGCTAAAAAAAGAGATGATAGCAAAAATAGCTCCTATAAAACCCTTAGCAAGGGTGATGCTGACAATTCTCTTTGAGAAAGCACAAGCTAAGATGATTTGCACAGCTGAGAAAGTAGAAGCTATGAAGATTTGCTCTGCTGCAGAGTCCTTTGATTTAGATTTCTGTAGCGTGCTACTTCAACGCTAATGAACACTTTCTTAGGAATCATACCTAGATTCTTAAAGATAACAAACTAAACACTATTTTAAAATAAGTACTTTTGCACTCTTCAAAGAAAGCTTAAAAAAATGCCTTGAGAGTTATTTCAGTCTCCAGCCTTCCTTTTTCTGTAGCAAGCAAACTATTTTCATTAAAATTATTACTTCCTGCTGAAATAGATAATTGAGTTTAAAATCTGTACACAGTATAAACTTATTCAGTGACATAAAAGCATTCTTTAACTACACGGATTATTCTTCCTCTTAAAGAAAAGATTATGGTGTCAATCCCTTGACCGTACTGCACTAAATAAACACTAGCTACTAGCTAGCATTTCAATTATCATGATACAGCAAATCTGTATCCTTTTAACTGCAGACAATCCAGATGACCTGCCCATCTAATTCCAAAATCTCTTTTAGACTCCAACATATCTGGAATTCCATAATGCTGTAGGCCAAATCCCATCTTGCTCTTCCGGCTCACACACGACAGCAGACAGAGACCCTCTGATGATGTGACGCCCTCCTACACATTATTATGCCTAGCACAATTATTTATGTAAAACAAATCAAGGGCAAGTATCCTCTTTCTGGCTTATCTCAGCAACTGCATTATACCTTTCCACAGGCCTAAAAATATAGTGATTAAAACACAGACTAGCAACATGTCCTGAAATCACTGTAGATTCTGTGAGAAGCATTAGATCCTACTATCAGTCTGCATATATTGTAAGCATGTAAGAGAAAAATTCATTCTTGGTATACATTCCCAAGCCCTTACAATATCTCGGATTTTAAATGAAGCTGGATGCATATTAAGATTCTTCTATGCATTTGTTATCATATCAAAGATTACTCTTCATCAAAGCTGAAGCAAGTGCAAAAGAAATCTGACAGGCGTGTGTGTGTCTAAGGCAGTTCAGTAAACCCAGTCAAGAGTCCAGAGGAGCTACACTAAAAGCCACAATTTCACGAAGCTACAGCTTATAAACTCTTAGTTAATAGAGGCTGCTATCATCTGTTACATGCTGGTAGTACATAACTTCCTTACTCAAAATGTGAAGCAGCCCTGTGGCAAGATCCAAACCCCATTCTGTTCCGGAATAATAAAACTGAACACAACCCTATTCTGCTGTTTGGTAGTGTTGGGCCAAATATAGTGCTGATTTTTCTTACTTTAGTTACGTCCATGGAATCTCTGAAGGCAGACAGACTGCAAATCTCCAAGTCTCCTACCCCTTGGAGCAAGGGAGTTGTCTCCCTTCTGTACCACTGTTGTGTCAACACCAAACAGCGTCTGTTGGTCTCCTTCAAAGCAAGCACTTCCTTAGTTTCTGTGAGCATTAATAAACACTCCCAAGCAACCACTAATAGACCTTGAGAAAGGAAAGCTTTTTGCCTTCCCTAAAACACTAACCCAGCATACCAGTTTAGGCCACAGGGAATTTGCCTTCTGCTTATGACTACAAAGCCCACCTCACTGGATGACTTTAAGAAAATGATCAAGACTGTATTAAGAGTAGTTACATAAAGACAGAATAAACTTACTTAAATCCATCAGAAGACAGAGGTTTAATCAGTTAAAAAGTAGTTATAATTACGCTTAGTTATTAAAAAGTCTTGTCACAAGAATCAAAGATACATCAGGAAAAATCTAGGCTAATTGTTCAAAAATTGCATTGTAGTTTAATATTCTGCAGTTACAAAGACATGCTTCATAAATTATCTACTTTAAGTGGATTGAAAGGAAATTTTGACTGTATTTTTAATTAAATACTGTCAAAAAAGTTTGAGTAACAAATCCATCATCACGATCAAATTCCATAGTTTTTACTCTCAGTATTCCAAGAATCTACATTTATTTCTGTGTGAAAATGGCACTTGGCTCTTCATGGACTGGCCACCTTGTAAAACCCTGTCTTCAATGAATCTTGATAAACGTCTTCATTTGGCTGGCTCTTGCTGGTGAGAGCGTCTTTGAGACTGGAATAGGGTTAGGGTACATAGGGTAATAGAGGAATACAGCAACATCAAAAGCTACCTGTCTTGCCATTTGAAGCTGTCAATAGTGTAGACAAAACATTTTTTCAGCTTGACTCTAGTTCTTTCATTTTGCATTGTTATTTTTGGACAAGAACTGCTTTATTGGCTAATCAAAGTAAGTCTCCATTTATGTTATCTATTTATCTAATCTCTAAATAGCACTTAGGTAAAAGCACAGGAATGTTCCCATCAAATCAGTCTTCCAAAATACATTAAAACCTCTATTAGTTTCCACTTACTAACATCAGATCTATCATCTTAACCAAATCTATTTTTTATAGCATACCCATAAACATCTAGAAAGTGCATTCAGGAAGGGCAGAGAGGCCACAGCTTGCCTCATATCATTGGACCTATGTGGAAAGCTCTGCTGACAATTTACTGTGAGTACTGACTATGATGCTCTTGCATGCTTGATGACATTGAAAAGAAGGGTTATTCAGACTGAAACAAGAAAAAAGCAATTTCTTCTGCAGACATAAAAGGAACATCCACTAACATTGTTTCAGCACACAGCACCCTTTAGGTTTAACAAATCCTTAAATCTGGTTTTGAAGCTATTTAATAGACATTAAGATGCACAAACTGTGCAGAGTCTTCCTTCAAGCTTTAGGGAAAATATCCCCCTCCTGGTTATCCTTCCAATAGTAATAAAAAGGAAATACAAAACCTCTAACCCAATACTTGCAAGAAGACTACACAAAAAGTTTCACAGTTAATCTGTTCAGGCATCATCCTTAATATCAAGAAAGAATAAATACTAACCCACCATTAAATATTACATCAAAATGGTATTTTCAATGGCAACCACCAGTTACCACTAATTTTTTTTATACCTTATATATTTAATTTCATAGAAAGCTTAGCAAATGATGCAACCATCTAGAAAAACAACCTCGTATCGTTCACTGTTTCTTATCTACGACTGCAGAAAGCTGATTTAGCTGTAAGGTTGAAAATAATTTCCTTGTTAAGTACTCCATAATCTGGAGGTCTTATTCTTATGGTCTGAACTCTACTGGGTCAGGAGGTGCTGAGCAGTACAGCAGGCTCTAACCCAGCACTTCACAAAGGCACCTTTACATTCTGTGCACTCATACCTGAGGACCAAACCATAGTTGAAGCCCCCTCTCCAGTGATCTTTCACATTCCTGATTTATCTTGGCTAGTGCTGGGCACGGGGTGTCCCTTTGGGACTCCTGAAACACTGGCTGTGGTAACACCACTGGCGTGACAGGTCCCCCCACCCTGCTGCAGGACACCACTCTTCTGGTGGACTGACACAGAACAAGAGCACACACTAACCAGAAAATAAACACAGAAGTTAGAAGTTTCATTTGAATATTATTTTTTAAACCATCTTGCTTGGATAACCTGTTTTGAAAGCATCCCCCTCCCGAGGATGGCAGAACAGTGGCCTCCTGAAACAACCGTGCCATTAAAAGCACCATATCATGCGCCTGCAAGCACTGCTCCATGTGCAGCCAGACTACAGGCTGCAAGTCAAAAAAGGAAAAGAAAAAAAAGTCAGCAAGCACATTTTCAGGCTATTTGTTATCCTAACAAATGGGTGTGGATCAAGATTCAATGGCTACACAAAGTAAAAGCAGTCACTGTAATTCAAACCCCACTGACTGCTTTCAAAAATGGACTGTGCATCTTTGCTCTCCACCTGCATTCAGCACAAATTCCCAAGAATTTTTTTCTTTAGTTAAACAATGTATTCCAACAGCAATATTTTATGCGTGTGCTAAAATCAACATGCAGGACATAATTTTTACTTAAAATTACTGTGAGAGAAATTGATACCAAGTGAATAAAAAATACTTAAAAGCAAAGAAATTGATTCATTAATCTGCCTTTATCTGTTTCCTACACATTGGAAAGGAGATGTACTTAAGTAACAGCAAATTACTGTGACTCTGAGACAAAGTCACCCTGTGGTGCCTCTTGTCTTTTCAAAAGGTATAGAACGGATAAAAACTTCTTAAAAAATCAGGACATCTGGCTATGACACCTATCAGTACCATAAGAAAACATTACATATCATCTCTGCACGATTTCTTAAGCCCTTGGGAATGCCAACCAAGGACCAGTATCAAGGGTTCCAGAATGCTCCCAGACCAGAATCTTATGAAGCAGTCTTATCATCCTCTCTGTTAAACACAATTCTGCCATACCACAGGCAGGTTCACACACAGGTTCACACACCAGATGTTCCTAAAATGTATCATTCCTCAAAATTAATACGTCTTCCTGAGGATTCATGCACTCATGCTTCAGGGTTACTATCATGTAAGCTAGCACACTGCCAAACATCATCATGACTTCTACACCCCTCCATGTTTCCATACAGTAATATTCATTGTACTGAATTGGGCTACAGCATCCAGGGAAATGGTAAATATAAACAACAGTACATTCTTATATTTTCCACACATTATTGCATTCTGTGTTCAGAGGAATTCAGAGACAGATACAGCTTACTGAATCATCTGGTCTGGCTTCCTACAAACACCAGACCATGAGCATTCACTCACTCACCGAGGTTATGGCTAGAGGTAAAAACCTGCTGATGTCCCTCACCCAGCCATACATTTCATTCACATCCCTGTCCATAATAAATCAAAATAAAGATATGTGACTTTTACTGCATTATCTTTCTGTCAGAGGTGAAGGCACAGAAAAGAAAAAGGGTTCAGGCCATAAACACAACCAAAATACACCTATTTCCCCAGGCTGCCATGCAGCAAGCTGTGTTGATAGAATGAGGAAAGGGAACAAGCAGCAGGACTGTGGAACTACAAAAACCAGCACTGATATGGAAGGACATTTCATCTGCATCCTTAGAGATCAATTATATATTCCCGTCCTGTCAACAGAAATGTTATAGGAGGTTGTAGTCCCCCTCCTAGCTCAAAACTATAACCTCCCCTATATCCTCATAACTACCATCCCACTAGTTGCATTAATCTGACTACACACTGCCACCCTCTACACTGTGGGAGAGATGAATCCCACTTTTTTCATCAACCCTTCTCCCTCTAAACACACACTAAATGTGATTGGGAGTTGGGGGAAAGCAGGCTGGAACATCCCGTTTAAGCACATGAACAAATGAAACATTAAAGGTGGGGGTACACTGAAATCCACTCGTGGCAAAGACAGGAGGGATGACAGAGTAACAGCAGCCTCTCTGAAATGGAAGCTGCTCAAGCCAGAAGAGAAAGACAGAACTGTGGCTTTCCCACAGTATTCAGGCTGACATTGTTTGCTAAAGGAGCACCAATAAAAGCACTTAATCTTAAAACAATATTCTATTCAGGAAAAAAAATAAAAGGGAACAGAACCACACCAACACAGAGGGTGCTCCTCCCTGCCAGTCCCCAATCTGTATGACATGCTTTGCAAATCATTCAGCTCCTGTCAGCTGGAAGGAGCAAACTCAAGATACAGTGCAGGAATGCAGTTAGTGCAATCCCTTATAAACCTTAAAATCACCACCCTCTGCACCATGGAATGGCACAAACGCTCTAATCATAGCACACTCCTAGTAATCTTAATTTTTTGTTAACATTTAACTCCTTACCTACTACATACAAACACAGATAAGAATGAAGATAATAATTTATCTGGTAATTCCGAAAATATACGCATTGTTCTTTAAAAAGACTAACTTGTAGATATAACTTTTTAAGTAGCATCAAAAAGTTGGTTTATGTCAGATATTTCTTGAACTTCTGAACATTAATAAGTGCAATGTTAACTTTTCAAATGGTTTGCTGGGGTACATCACATAGTAAATGTAATATAATTAGCCACCACCCCAACCCTACAGATATATAAGGAAGCCAGTACTACCCACTAGATTGGTTACATCCTTTGCTCTAGTCACTTTAAAATTTCATAAAATCAGCTATGTTTCTGACATAATCCCAGAAACAAAACCTAAACATGATAAATGGGGTTTATGGCAGATATTTACGAAAGAATCAACATACTCAACTGTTCACTTTTAAGTCTACCCACAAAAGGTATTTTACTGCTTTGACTTGTAAAGAAGACTTGATCTTGAGAAACCATGTACAAAATATGTCCATTTAAGCAGACAACAGAAGGAAAGCATATTGGAAATATAAGATGGTATGATCCAATGCTTCTTCATTTTGAGCAAGAAACATGACCAACAATAACTGACAAACTAAATTCATTTTAATTCTACATACATGTCAAAATACAGCTTCCAGAGTAAAGATTGTTTCTGACTGCAGTTAAATAGCAGGGTCCCTGGGAGATAAACTGGATTCAAAGAAACAAACAGGGATTAAAATCAACACACAGATACTATTCTAGCATCTGGTTTTTTACTGACTGAATCTGAAGAAACTGTCAACTATCAGAGACTGTCTTTATACATTTTAAGGAATGAGCATCTCTAATGTTAACTGTGCTTTAGTGTTCATCCTTTGCTCACACTCCCAAATATATTATGGGTACTAGAAGCATACATACACCCTCAGTCCTCATATCTGCCCTTTCAGTATGGCTTGTTATTGTTAAGTACACTAATTGTCGAGCACAAAAAAGCCCCAAGTAATAGTGTCATCTCATGCCTGATGACTACAAAGTACCTCACATAAAACCCTCTGGAAGTAATTCCTGTATCACTGAAAAAGCATCTGTAACTCTGGCTCTGATCCTCATAACAAAATGCCCAATTGAAATCCCGGAAGATGATGGCAACAAATATCTCAGCAAATCCATGTCAGAAAAAAGTGCACCTTCTTCTTGTCAGGCATTTATTTAGTAATTTTTCAAAGGAATCACACTTTCTTCTACATCCTACTTTCAGAAAGGAAAACTTTTCACTAAATAAAATACTGGGAAGTCTTTAATACCTCAAAAACACATGAAGCTGACTGTGACTCAGGATAACTACTACAATCAGTTCTATTTCAAAGTCAAAGTGGAAGGTATCTCTGACTGGTATCTGGTTACAACGAGTAAATATGAGACATTATGTTTGTCATGCTTTTGCTTGAAGGAAAATGAGAGTTAACATTGAAAAGAAATGTTTTTCTAAACTTTGGTCAAGGTAAATACTGTGTTCTTGTAAAACAATCAGAAATACTTTGGAAACATGAAGTATTACGAAGGCTGAATTAAGAGAAAAGCCTGTGGTTATCCACTTTATTGCACTGATGATGGAATTGGTCCATTTTTACAACAGTCGTGTCATACTGAACAACACCCTGGAGGCACACTGAATACAAAGAATGTTTATTTAACTAGACCTAGCATGCTTGTCCCCATCGCTATCTGCTACTCTGCTCTTCAATATTAAATACAAAAGTACACTTTGCTTATTTATTAATTTACCCAAATTTCTGTATTTTTCACTCCTCTTATAAAAACTTTATTTTACAAGTATTTGTACCCTGAACTGAGTTTTAAAATAATCATGAGCTATGCATCTGGAGAGATGCTATTAATCCCAGAGTAAATCCAATTGCATCTCTGCCAGAGAAGTCAAATAGAAGAAGAGATATAAAGAGTAACTGCAGAAGCCCACATTTCAAGAGAAACAGAAGCTGCATTAAATGGACTCAGAACTGACTATGAGGCTACAATATTTCCCCAAACTCTCAATTAAATAAGGGATGCATGTAAATATGTGTGTATACACAAAAAGATAGAGAGAGAGAGAGAGAGAGAGAGAGACATGTATGAGTAGCACATGAGGGAGGGGTTTCTGACATGGCAAGGTCTCCATAAACCCAGGAAGCAGCAATTGTTCCTATATGCCTTAAATGTCTGTACAGTGTATTTTGTTCTATGTCCAAAACATTCAGATTGCATTCAGGACTCCTGAATATTTAATTACAAATTATGTATGTGATTCCTCTTTTGCTAAACACAGACCTTTTAAAAGAATCCATTTCCATTAGTAAGGCCCTATTAACCATACCATAGGAATTTGACAAAAAATTCATGAGGTTATTTCACAGGACCTTTGCTGGAGGGAGCGGTAATTTTATTCTCTTTTTTATTTATATATGGTAGCAAGTAAAGGGAATCTGTGCTCAAATTCCTTTTAGAATTTCTGATTACTGGAATTCTCCAGCTCCATCATCATCCTTCAGAAACATGAAGGTTGCCAAACTTTAACTGCAACACAATGCAGAAGTGATACTGCATTGATGAGCAAGTTTCAGGAACAATTTAAATTCCCTGCATTTACCCACATGCTTCTGCATTATGTGAAATGCCTACCTAAACAGAACTGCTAGAGTTCTCCATAGCTGTTTTAATTTCATGGAAAAGGTCCTCCTAAACCATGTGGTCACAAAAATAATTGCGCAAGTGACTTACAAGGTCTTCTGCTCAGCCTCACCAGATGGATCAGCTTTCTCTCTGATGCCAGTGAATGCTGAATGTGTAACTTTCAATTGTATCTGTAATCCTAGGGTTATAACATCCTCTATCATGTTTCGCTGAAGCTTTGGAATTCATACTCAATTAAAATAAAGCTATTTTCCAAAAGAGTTTTAAATCAACTGTGCATTCAAAGGTGTTGCTTTCAGTTTTGTTGGGTGCTTTTTTTTAAATTAAAATGCTAAGATGTCTACAATCTTGAAGGCTCCTCTTTAGCTTCCAATGGACACCCTTTGCACATAAGTTTCTTATTTAAGTGATGAGCAAATGCAAAAGTGGAAGTGAAAGAGACAATTACTTTGCAGATTAATTGTTGCTAAACCTGCCAATCACAAAACCGCTAAAAATTAATTTTAATTGTTTTAGTTCTTTGTATTTTTATGCATAAACATTAAAACACGCTACATGAATGACACTGGCTCACAATTTTGCTGTTTAAAGCTAACTATAAAAACAGACTTTCGTTTTTTCCTAGCTGGTTTTGTTTTCACAGTCTGTGTTCTGACTTCATGACCAGTATTTTGAGTATTTACATCATATCCACTAACAAAAACCCCCATCATGGTAAAAAGAAAAAAAAAATAATAAAGAGTAAGAGCACCATCATTCATTTAGCAGCCTTCAAAAAGCCAGACGACAGAACTACACTAGATGATGCCACCTTGGTCATTACGCTTCAATATGCTCAGAACACAGAATTCAATAAGATGTCAAGAAGTTTCCTTCTTCTGATTACATGCAATTGCTATGGAGAGCTACAAATCCAGCATCTCGTTACTTAAAAATATACAGAAGACGAAAGCAAAATGAGTAAGGTTTTAAAGTGTCTTTCTAATTAATCTCTGCTCTAAAGATACAGTTAGCAATTAAATCAGTTACGTATTTTTGCTAGAATAACGTGTTTCTAACCAACGCTTTCCTTATTTTGGAGGTGTAATAATCTGGGCAAGACCTAAGTCTATGAATCGCCTCCGACTAGAGCACGGCAGGTGACCTACAATGTATAAAATCGGTCACTATGTTCAAAGAGTAAAGGAGACCTGCCCTCGCCTCGCCTTCCACCAATTCCGAAGCGGCAGCAGCGCAGCCCCAAAGCCGAGGGGAGCGCAGACAAAGCGCCGCACGCCCGGAGCCGCAGGCCGGCGCCTCCTCAGCCCGCTCTGCCCGCTCCCTCCCCGGGCGGCGCCCGCCGCAGCACCGAGGGGCGCCGGGAGAGGAAACGGGGACAAAGCCGAGCCGATCCCCATCCCGGGGGACGACGTACCGCTGCCCGCAGCCGAGCGCCGGGCGCAAGTGACAAAACGCCCAAAACCAGCCTCCCCCAAAACCCACCCCGCCCTAGGCGCGGGGAAGGACGGGGCCGGCTGTCAGCGGCGGCGCTGCGGGGGGACCGGGCGGCCCGCGCAGCCTTTTGTTGTTTGCGCAGCGGCGGAAAAAAAGGGAGAGGAATTAAACACCCCACGC
>VZTX01025441.1:62987-85828 GCA_013400915.1 Pardalotus punctatus
TCCTTCCCTCCCGCCCCGCCTGACATGGCGGCGCCCCCCTTCTCCCACAAGCGCCCGCGCGCCCTTCTCTCCCACCGCCCCCCCCATGGCGTCATCCGTCCCCGGGAGCGGGGCAGCGCCGGGCTGGATGCTCTGAGGGAGGTCAGGGGTTCAGGTGCATCCCCGAGGCTGCCAGCGGGGGCCACGCTAAGCCTTGCTAAGATGTGCCTTGTCTGCATCAAGTGGGTGCCAATGGAGGGCAGAGCCCGGCGTTTCCTCAGGGTGCCCTCGGTGACACGGGGGTGGTTTTCGTCCAGAGGGGCACCGCTGCTGATGCTCTTGGCGCTGGTTTAACCTTCCGTAGTGGAAAGAAGTTCAGGGTTACGGTGAATTGTAGGACTCGTGAAACTGATGCCTCCCTCTCAGTTGAATGCTTCTGGGAAAATCTTCCCCTCGCTTTAAAAAGGATATCGAGGTGCTGGAGTGTGTTCAGCAAAGGGCAACAAGGCTCGTGAATGATCTAGAAAACGTGTCTTGTGAGGAATGGCTGAGGCACCTGGCCTGGTTTAGTCTCGAGGAGGCTCAGGAGGAACTACATGACCTATGTGAGGTGGGGGCCGGTCTCTTTTACCGTGCCTGCAGTGAGAACGACAAGCGGAAACGTCCTCAGGCTGGGACGGGAGATTCAGATTGGATATTAGACAAAAAAAAAATTCACTGTTAGTGTGGCCAGGCATTGGAATAAGTTGCCCGAGGAGGTGGGGGAGCCACCGCCCCTGGAGGTGTTCAAGAGGCATGTGGATGTGGCGCTGGGCAATGTGGTTTAGGGGTTATGGGGTTACAGGGGCAGTGCTGGGTGAATGGTTGGACTGGATGATCCTGAAGGTCTCTTCCAGCCATGAGTCTATGAAATGCGCATGAAAGTCTCCACACTGTGCAGCGGCTCATGGAACAAGTCACACTGAGAAATGGGCTGAAGGACGAGTTCTGTGGTGAAGGCTGGGCCCCCACTTAGGGCTCAGGGTGTGTTGATAATGTATTTCAACGCCCTTGTCTTTGTTCCACATGGAACTAAGTGAAAGATCCCTGCTCTTATACAGGTTTACACATGAAAAGTTATACTTCGATGTGAACTCAGGGACACTTGTCACAAGAATTATTTCTTTGCAGCTTTTAATTTCATTTCCACGCTCGCTAGAGAGGAAGGAATGGCCACAGTATTTTCTTCATGTTGTGTTCCACTAGGTAGAAGTTAAGCCCAGGAAGGAAAGATGGAAGGAATTGAGGTCAAAGATATTTAAAAAAAAAAAAAACAAAACAATTTTTTTTTTTTAAAAACCAAACCCTAAATATAGCAAAGCAGTAAAACGTACACTGTAAATCTTCAGGAAGCAGTGACAATGTAACTTTATGAAAGAGTTATATTGTGGTGCATTATCACCTGAGCTCCACATAGAGTAGAATAGCATCGTTCATTTGGAGGGGACCTGCAATGACTATCTAGTCCCTGAAGTATGTACAGGGTCTGAATCATAACCTAATAGAAACACACAGAGGTATAGTGGTAAATGAAAATATGCAGCCTCACCTAAGTGGTAATATTTAAAATATTCAAGGAAAGCAGAGCTTATGTATGTTTGCCTTCGCGTACAACACTGAGCAAGTCTACAGAATGGCAGATGTGAGAACAAGAGTCGGGTGAGAAAGCAAGAGCCCTAAGAATAAGCAGGAAGTCGGAAGAGGAATCAAAGCTCTCGCTGTTGTCAAAGAGGTAGAAGAACAGGAAGAGTCACAGAAGCCCACAAGAAATAAAACAAAGTTAGGGGAACATGGATAGTCTGCAGTCTGCAAATACAGGGAATCACTGTTGGATTTGAAAAGCTGAGGGAAATAAAGTATACTTACTGAATTCCACTCTCTGATTGATATCTTACACAGCAAAACCCAAATTTGATACTAGTATTTCAGAGTAGCAGTTTTTTGCATTCTTAATCTCTATTTAAAACTTTTCTCTGGCAATTTTATATTAATGGTTTAATTAACCATATTTTAATTTTGACAGGCAATACAGCCTAGCTATAACAATGTTAAATATGTGTTTGCACACTAATATGAAAGGGGAAAAAGTGGATTGAAGGGCATTCCTTTATACAAACTATATTTTAAAGAGTTATGCCAATTGGTCCTCAGGTTCAGAGTATTCTCATGAATATGCAATAGATTTAATTAAAAATAGAACATGTCCTAATTACATAATTATGCAAGAGAACTGATTCAAAGGAACCACTCCTGCCTTTTGAATAAACAATATTCATTGCTTTCTTCCTATCACACATTTGCTTTAAAAGATTTCCTGCAATTAGCTGCTTACCCGAGGGATGTGAGCATCTCTGAACAAAGCAACTACTCCAGCTATGACCCTGATTCATAATATGCTGGCTAATCAAGTATATGCATCCTGGCAATTTCCCACATAAACAGCACACACTATAAGCTCCCTCCTGCAGGAAGGTTGATTAGCTCAATGGAGCTAAAGTTCAGTGTTACTCCACTCTGTTTATGACACACAGCAGAAGACAGACACAGGAGAGACTTGGTGAACGTGATTTTTCCTCAAGCTACTGCCTGACCTGAAATATCGGAAGAGTTCCACTCCATTGGATCTCGTTTTTCCTGTCTCATCTACATAAGAATTATCCAGGTTCATCTAGCAGTAAAAGCTATTCACTGCCCACATTTCCATTTTCTCTTAAGGAACTAGTTATGCTGCAAGCCCTGATTTTTGGATTAAATTATTGAGACATGCTGTCTGTAGTATATTACAGAATCACAGAATCAATTAGGCTGGGAAAGACCTCTGAGATCATCAAGTCCAACGTGTGACCAAACACCACCATGTCAACTGCACCATTGCACTAAGTGCCATGTCCAGTCTTTGCTTAAACACCTCCGAGGACAGTGACTTCTGCAATCCTTTGTCTATCACCAGCAAAGTCACTGTGGTTTTCTGCAGACATCTGAGTGCATACCAAAACAAAACTCCAAAATACATTATTTACAATGCTGGATTATTTAGTCTCAATATACTAATTTCCCTTCTCTCCCAGAAGAGAGAGGGAGGTTTGTAATTCACAGTGGGAGAGCAAAAAGCAAACAGTTCAACTACTGCAGCACAAAGCTCTTAGGTTTTTGAAGTGCAACAGTGTGAGAAATACACACAGCAAACTGAGGTCAGCTTAACTGACATCCACAAACAGGGTAAGCAAGCTTTTCTAAAGTTCATTTAAGAAGTGTGGGTCATTTTATTTTACCATTGTACTAAAAAAATATATCCATCTGCCTTAGAGGATCTTCCCACCAAAAGAGAATTCTATTTTTTTTCTATCTAATCGTACAGTCTCTAAAATCTATGACTTCATTTTAGAAATATGGGCCACAATAAAGTACTACATTGGAATAATTTCAAATGCTGCTAAAGTGCTGTTTAAAAGCATCCTGGCAATAATAAATATTGAAAGGCCAGATTCAGCAACCTGTTTGGCTTTTCATCACAACTACTTGACAGTTGCATACGTTTTTAGTTTGTATTTCCTACAAGAACGTTCTTTACAGAAAAGAGGAAACAAAAAACAGTGTTCAGGACTCAGAAGTGTCAAGTACACAGCCCCAGGCACAATTTTAGCCCAACTCTTTTGTTCATATGTGCAATTACTGCATGCAGAGCTACCTTGTTATCAGGGAGTTCAGGCACTTTGGGGTTAAAGGACTGTGTTTTGCTTTGCTTGACTCATTGTCAAATGCCTGAACTTACCATTGGGAACCCACTGTCAGGCAAGGCATTAATTCTAAGTAAAATAAACACTGATCGTGATCCTGCTTCCCAAGTCAATAAGCTTTATTTACATGCAAGTGAATTCTCCTTTTTGAGAGTCACAAGGATTTCTAGGAAGCTGTAACAAATGAAAGCCAGTTTGCTTTTTCCTGCTGTTTTCTATCCACAGAGAAATAACAAGGAAATAAAGCATGCAGTGTTAATTCAACTCTTAACACTTAATTCTTGTCATATTTTTTAAAACAGAGCAGGATGCTTGCACTGGACATTGACATTTTGTTAACAGGATATTTTTTCATCTCTCAGTTATTACAGAGCTGTGCTGCTGCTAAAGAACAAAACATACTGAAAGGTTTAAGCAGCACATTCAGTTAGCTTTAAAACAGTTCTGTTATGAAAAACAGACTTCTAAACAGTTAAAATAACCACTGGAAAGTTAGAGAATTTGCATGTCAATATTAATGTGAACATTGAGAAAAATACTAGAAAATTTCAGCAACAACAACAATAATTATATATCCCAATTTCCACTGTTATCTTCAAAGTAGTAAGTAATCAAGGAGCTAAGGATTGCACCCTTTGACAAGTTCTAATACTCTATGCTATATAAGTTTACAGACATAGTCAGTATTCCAAGATCCTACTTCTAATCATCAAAATTATGAACAGGTTAAGGGTTCACAGAGGAAAGCTTGTGATGATAATTAGACTTGTATCTTTATTCTTTGCATTCAAGGAGTAGGTTCCCACCTCTGTGAGGGAATGTTCACACTACTACATACTTACTATGCTCCACCAGCAATTTCTGTTCTGTCTTTACTTCTGCCATACTCTCATTTCATTGAAAGATGAAGCAACTTTCTTCCTCTCTTGTTTCCATGTTCCTTAGTCAGCTGATGGTTGACTACCAGCAGCTTTCTAGCTTGGAAATACTCTCTTCCCCATATTCACTCTGCATGACTTTTAGTGCTTATGCATGGAGAAAGATAACATTGCATTTATGCTCCTCCTTTCCTTCCTTCATACTTGCACTTCTCAGTGAGTTTATTCTCTCCTGGGGTTTCAGTTGCTCATTCAAGGTTATGAGGATTATTAATCCATGCATATGAGTCACAGGAAGTTACATTTATTTCTGTATTCACCTACCTAAGCCACTGAACCATTGCAGAAGTGTATTAGGTCCTCCAGAGGAAATAAAAAACATGCTGTTGGTGGAATATCAGTCTTGGCCACAACTGGAATAATAACATTCAGTCCGTGGTACAGGACTTCTGTTCATCCTCTCATATCCTTACTTCCCAACTATGACTCAGCTCCCTTTTTTACCTTTGTATTGGGATAAGGCCTGGTACTGACAGGAAAAACGTTTATTTGACAAACACAACAGACTCTTCCAAACACAAAATCATGTTTCTTTGTTCAAACCCAGGAACATGTAGGTAAAAGCAGGGGAAAGAAGGGATCACCTTTTCTGATTTCTATGTGCCTGCTTTATTACTGGTTCCATTATCCCCCTCCCTTTCTTAGAACACCAGCTCATTATTACCTATATGGTTTGTCAGCATTCTTTTACAGAGATCTGCTAATTCATCAGGCTTGGCTGCCAGATTACTTGCAATTAGATTAGGTGAGACTTTTTCCTTGGTAATTTTAGTAGTCATTGTAGGATCCTTGGTGAGGGAGACTTTTATATAACCTTTTCTCATTAAATTCTCCAGAATTTTATTAAGAAAAATGCTTTTTCCGGAAAAAAAACCCCAAAACAAACCAAACAACCTGTGAGGGCTGTGACTGTAATTTCAGTCACATACCAGTGTAAATCTGGGATAATTTCATTAACCAGTATGAGATTTTTCTTCTTTTGAGAAGTGAATCTTTGAAAATGTAGGAAAAGCACTATTTTTTTTTTCCAACCATCATCAGGCAGAGGTATAGACTAAAACATAAACTTGCCTCAGCACCAGGAAAACTGGTGCTTCCTCATACAGATATAGGAGATCTGTTCTCTTTATTCTCACTGAGGTTGCTACATACATTTATGGAAGAACGGAGCTGTGATTTTTCAGATGCTGCCTTTTATTAAAGCTCATACATAAGCTAATCACAAGAAATGCTAATGCTGGTGTATGCCTGTATGTGACCTTTTCCAAGTAGAAATTTGCACCTACTGATGAAAGACAACTAAATCTCTGAAGTCTAAAAGCCATTACAGATAACCACCTAATCTGGTCTTTTTCTAAACGTAATTATCAAAGCCTATTGAAAACCAAGCAGGCGTCTTGCCCTTCCTGCCCAAGAACATCACTCCTCCAGTGATCAGTCTCAAGGGTAATATATACATACAGATACTGTGCCAAATTATGTTCTTTTTTTCCTGGCTCTTTTCCCCGGCTAGTGATTGGCCCCATTTCATTATGTGTTTGCATTTCTAAGGAAGTCCTCACAGGTACACTTCTTTTTTTATATGTTTAATTAAATTATTGTAGAAAAAGAAGATTCTTTCCTGGGTAACTCTCTTAGCAGGTTCTTCCTCCAGTCACCTGTCTAGCAGATTCTGCTCTCCTTTCTCCCCTCATGACCATCAATTTGCTAGACTAGAGAAACTGAACTCTTAATCTCTTTAAAAGAGATTCTACATCTCCCTGATTATTCAATTTGCACTTCTCTGCTCCTATTTGCTTCATCTTTCTTGAGCCTAAAGAGCTACAATTGTTTGTGCCATGGTCACTATCCAAAGTGCTTGTTTCCAAGTCAGATTTATCAGTAACCTCCCTTTCACTTGATGTATTCCTTTTCTGCACATGGCACAGTAATTGCCAAAATTTTATACCCCTTTCTTCCATTCAATGCTTTTCTCTCCTCCTTAGCTAATACTCTGTACAGAGTTATATCAAATTCACTTCACATCCAAGGTTGATTGGAATTTCTCTTTTTTATGGGAGTCCATTTTACATCCACTTTTCATTGTTGGAGTTTGCCTTGGTTAAGAGGGTATTTCAGGGGCAGTACCCAGCTTCAATGGACTGGGGACTTCATGGTAATACAGTCTGCCCCAAGGGAAAGGGAATTGGAAATGTTTCTGCTGTGTGACAGTTGCTTCTGTCGTTTCTGTGCCAATGACCAATTATGTCTGTACAGAAAATGGCTTCTCTGAATATGCCTGTGGCTAGATGGATGGTAGACAGGACATGGGGCCGAGAAGGGCAGAGTCACTCTAAAAATCAATAGCAAACAGGACTGCCTGTGCTAGATATTTTGTTCCTCATCCTGTCTCCTGGGAAACAGAGCAGATGCAGGATAAGGACAGATGATCTTATTCCCAGGGGTTTGGATATGAGTCCTCTCTCCTTGCTGCCTCCTTCTTCCTACAGCAACTATGTACTGTGGAGTTTTTGCTTAATTTTTAGATGCTGTAATGCCTACATTTTCTGTTGTAATTCTATACTTTTCTATCTGTTTTAACAAGAGATCTTCTTGTCCACATATAAATCCACTGAAAAGTATTACGTTCAAAGACATTCTAAGGACATGCTGTTCATTTCTTCTGTATTTTCACAACGATACAGAAGAAAGCAAGATACATACATTACTGATATCACGGCTTACACTTAAAACATCAGTGAGATGATTGTGTAGTTCACTCCTACAGGACGGATGGCATGTCTTAGCTCTGCAAGCTTGTCTGTCACTTACCTGAGAGCAAATATTCTTGAAGAACTCAATCTGTGGACAGTCTCCAAAAGCTCTAGAACTGAGACTGATACCCCAGATGAGAAGAGTTTGAGAGAATGGTTTTAAATCAACTTTGTGCCTTTTCAGACCCATACTATTCCCTGCTCCCTGTGTGATTTGGAAAACCACAAGGACCTGCCTTTCATGTGATAGTTCTGCCCAGGACCTCCATTAGGCTCATCTCTAACCGAGCCTGCCCACACTCAGTATACCCCAAATATTATGGGATATGTAAGCAGGCCTTAGAAAGTATCCTTGCAGGTGTCTGTTTCTGAAGAAAGCAATTCCTGCTACATCTGTGTATAGGTGTTTGATTGACCAGTATATGTATTAAAAAAACAGTGAGGGGATGATATTAGTTTGACAAGTTTGGCAGACACTGCTGCATCACATCATGTTCTGAAGGTTTTCCTTGTGCCAAAAAGACAGATTCAATTTAGGTAATTTATGCAGCAACTGGCTAAGAAGGCAGTTACCTCATTGGTATGTAGGTCACTACAGATATTCTAAGGCTACAATTTTGCTTTACAGGACAATTATAAATAGGAATTTAAAGCAGGACTCCTTGGCCTTTGACTTTGGTGGCCAGCTGGGCATAGGAAAATTCACAGAGTAGACTCTGTAGTAATTACTTTGAAGGAATAATCCATGCTGCCACAGTTCTCTACGACACCACTGTCACCTAAAACACCTGGACTGTTTGAGGTGTTTTGATTACACAGAGCAGTTCACTCTGCCACACCAATTAACTACAGTCACCTGGGAGAGTTCTGGGGAATTGCTGAAACATGCCATATGCAATACTTTAGATTTTGAATCTGTGTCTTTTAACATAAGATTATTCCTTAATATCTAAAATAATAATTATTTTTAATGAAAGCTGAAATCAAAATATATTGAAATTGTTGAATATATTGAAATGGTTTCTAAGACATATATAGTGCAGTTTTACATAGTTTTGTATCAAACTCTACCTGTTGAAGATAATGTAGCTGTAAACAGGAACTGACACATGCCTCAGTAAACACTAAGAGAAAGCTGGGAACAACTGATAAATATAAATTAGCCATGAAAAGTGAAATGTACTGCCTACACAGTGTTACATTTCATATTACATACTGAAGGGCCACAAAGTACACCATCACCATATGTTTGAAAGCTGCCATGACTCACACAGAATAGGCTGATGAATAACAGTATCTTCCTTCCTCAGGGTATAACACTGACCAGAAATCTACCCCGTAAATGGTTCTGTTGTGGGCAGCAGATTAATGTGCCCCACATCCTTGTAATTAACTACATAACTGTAAAATGGTGCTTCCAGGTTTATCATGCACCAATGCAGAAAGCACTTTAAACTCCTTTTATGGATGGTTCACACATTTGTCATTTCCCATCCCACTCATTTTGCAGCCAAAGGAGGCTGGAATGCTGTGTTAACCATCTTTCTCATTAACTTCACTTCTTTTCTTTCTTTTTGAATTTTTGATTGTGAACTCTGTTGGGTAGTGCCCAGAATCAAAGTCCATATTGTAAACAAGTGAGATTGCTTTTCTAATTTGCATTTAAACATACAGTAGCACTAAAAGCTGAAATTACATTGTTAATTACATACAAAATTTAACATTGAGTGCTAAGTGGCTGTTTGATAATACCTATAAATTATAGACTCAAGACAGTAAGTAATAAGATGCTTTGCTGCTTTTAGAGAAATTGTGAACCTCATGATTTAAAACCCTGAGAAAAATCTTCCTGAGATGCAAACGTGCTCTGCCCAATGGCAGCTCTTCAGCCACACTGTCCCAGCACCAGCCTTACTCAGTCCTGTGGCACTCGGATTTTATGGCTGCGACACTGTGGTAACTTAGACATGCCCAGCAAGCCCCCAGGTGTCACACTGAATAGAGCCCTCTTCTCCCAGCAGCAGAAGCAGCACCAGGGGAGAGGCAGCAAATGAATTAATTCTGAGCATCTCTTGTCAATTCAAGTTGCTGTATAATATCCTATGGCAGAACCGATTTTTTTCTTTGAAGTGAGCTGGAATTCTTCTTTGGCACAAATTGGCACCTGTGGCTATTTACTCATATGTCAGCTTAGTATTTTGTTCTCTTTTCCACGGTGGAATTTTTCATGAGGCCTGAGGAAACTGGAGGTTTTCCAGACATGACAGTAAAAGTGAAATGCTATTTTGGTAAATGTGAGAAGATTGATAAATTCAGAAGCCATTTTCTTACATATTCATTGGAACTTAGTTTCCATTTTGTCTTCTATTCTTGTACAATTTTTAACAAATAAGTGTTTTCTACCTAAGTATTTATAATTGTAGAGCTACTAAGGTCAGAATTGACTTGACTTGGTTTGTTGCAGAATATTTATGCTGTGTCATACCAGCTATTTTCTATATAACACTGCAGGATAATACAATCACTTGGAAAGCAATCAAGGCAGTCAGTCTCTTTTGAAATTTGAAATTCATGGATGTTGTCTTCTTAAATAGCCTTCACTACAAAGTCTGTTTTGCAAAACAACACATACCACCCCCACCCCCACTCGCCCTACACTCTCTCCCAAGAATTTAGACTTCTAATTATTTGAGTAATTCCAGAAATTAAAGTTTGTAGCTTTTCTGGAACCCTTTAAAAACAGCCAATGTATGCTACACCCCAATCATCATATAAGAATTTTTCCATGGCAAGGATTTCTTACGATTTGTCAACAGGAAGTTCTTTTACAATGAGATATGAATAGTGACCTGAATTTCTTATGATTCCAAAACTTGTGTTTTGCCTGTTAATGTGTTTTGGCTCAGCTGATGAAAGTATCACAGCCAAGTGTGCAGCTGAATCATATCAGTGGGTTCTTTGGAGGCAGCAGTGTGAACAGAGCACTGCTGGATGCCAGAAAGCCTTGACTGGCAGGGGGGCTGCTGGGAACTCATGCCAGACATGGTCCATCACAGGAGCTTCAGGGTTGCTCTGGCTTAGGCTGGTGCTAATTGCCTCCTGGCAGCCTCAGGAGATGCATACAGTCATTTTTGCTGCCTCCTGCTGTCTCAGGCCCTGGTCACAACACGCCTGGGACCACCCTAAGGATTAGAACCCGCATACACCAGCAAGCAAAATCACTCTGCCTTTCCCTGCCAAATGTAAGAAACTCAATTAAATGGGTATTTGGTTTGAACTAGTCAAACACAAGCCACAGTATGAAATGGACCATGTCTTCAGAGCACTTATGTGGCTTCTAAAACTGATTCTGACTGTAGGTAAGTCACTACACAATAATACTTCTGAGTAAGATCAGACTTGAAAAGGGATTATGTATTTTTTTGCTTTTACTATTTCTAGCCAAAAGTACTGCTTTTGCACTTCCACAGCATCTGTGGTTTGAATATATCAGTCAAGTAAATCTCACAATACTTGGGTAAATCTTAATCCATTAATGAATGCAAAGCCAAGGCACAAAGAAGTGATTTATATAATAATGAATAATAATGAGTATGTACTTCAAGATGATTACATTCCATGCACTTATAAACTCTTCTGAAGACATAACTGTTAAGAAATAAAGTGAGCTGTGTTTTCCGTACTAATATTTTTGAGAGATGAACTTGAATATTCAATTATGGGATTATTATTCTGTGAATCAGTTTACAGTGATCAGTGGATAAAATTTTTAATATGAAAATGTTATTCATGCATATTACAGTTCCAGGCATATATTATCGTTTCACAAAAATATTTCAATCTTCCAGTCTTTATGCAAAAGATTGGCCTGTGGGCTCTGCACAGGATGTAAATTAAGTTCTTGTTTGGCTAAATCTGATTACCCTGTAGGGTACCAATCTTGCTTAGTGACAGTGGAACCCAAAAATTGCAAGCAGGACAGTCCACTTAAAATGAAGACAGGAAGGGTCAGCTTCTAAATAACAAATCTGAGGTTTGAACTAGATTTTAATATTATCCCTAAGAATGTTTAGTTAAACATAGAAGCTGTCTCCTCAGCAGCTACTATCATTGCTTCATTACTTTTAAATCTCATAATGAAATTGAGGAAAGCTCTTTTTTTTTTTTTTTAGTTTTTTTTTAAAAGATGTACAGGTCTTTATTAAGCACATATAAAGATGCTAAGATGCTGCAATCACTTTAACCCAACCTTTAGTCAGTCTGCAGTTCAATCCCCATTTGACATTACCTCTTACTCCTCTCATATTCTATGGAAATTAATGCTTCAGCAGAGAAATTCAGTGAATAGCAAACCCTCTCAAAGATTATCAGAACAAAACCACCCCAAGTCAATACAAACTAAAACTATTTGAATATTACCAAAATGTTACCAAAATACTGTTGCATATTATGGACTTACTGAGTACATGAGACAGACTAAAAATGCACATGCTGACACTACTAAATATGAAATACTTCTGTTCCTTCTGACAGGATTAGCTAAATACTTAAATGGAAAGAACACTCCCCTTTATACTCAGAAAATGTGCACAGAAAAGTCACTCTTTGATCTATTTCACTAGCTTCAGTTACTGTAGCAGGCCTTTGTATACATAAAAAATTTATTTTTAGTAGTCTTTGGCATCTCCTTGGCTTTCCTTTGATGTATAAAGGTTTTATGATCAATAATATCTGAAAGCAGCTGAAGTTATTGCAATTGCTCTGAGTCAAGAAAAAACCCGACAAAAGTAATGCAACACTGGTGAAAATGATATGGCTTTTGGTTGTTCAGAAAATGTAATTATCTCAGTTAATGCATGTGGTTTTTAGTAATGAGATTCAAAATTTCAGATGGATTATTTTTAATAACATCTTTTCACAGTGGTTCTATTAGATATTTTAAATCAGACCTCAACACTTACCTAAGAGATAAATACTTCACTCCCTCAATAGGTTTTAGATGAAGGGACTCAGCTCTCCACACAGAATCCTAATGAATTTGAAGGGAGAAGGGGATAAAACCAGGCCTGGAGATAGCCTGGGGGCAACACGCCAGTGTTTGAAGGATGGTGTGCTGGGGAGGTCCTTTCATCTGCTGTCTCGATGGAGATGGGGGATGGAGATCCATGTGGCAGCAGTGACACAAGGGATATTGATGTGTTAGAAACCACTGAAGTGCCTGAGAATGATCACATGGAAGGTCCTGCTTGACTGACCCAATCTCCTTCTGTGACAAGATGACCGCCTGAGAGGATGAGGGAAAGGCTGTGGATGTTGCCTCCTAGACTTCAGTAAAGCCCTTGACATTTTTTCCCCCCATATTCTCCTGGAGAAACTGCCTGCCCATGGCTTGGATGGGGGCACTCTTCAATGTTAAAAACCAGCTGGATGGCTGAGCCCAGTGCTGGTGAATGGTGCTGCAGCCAGTTAGCATCCAGTCACAAGTGGTGCTCCCCAGAGAGCGGTGTTGGGGCCAGTTCTATTTAATATCCTTAAAAAACGATCAGGATGAGGGGATTGAGGGCACCCTCAGCCTGCAGATGACACCAAGCTAGGCAGGAGTGTGATCTGCCAGAGGGCAGGAGGGCTCTGTAGAGGGACATAGACAGGCTGGATTGATGGGCCAATGCCAATGGTGTGAGAGTCAACGAGGACAAGCAAAGGTCCTATCAACAATGTCTGAACATGAGGCAACGGTGTACCCAGGTGGCCAAGGCCAATGGCATCCTGGCCTGTATCAGCACTAATGTGGCCAGCAGGACCAGGGCAGTGGCCATCCCCCTGTACTCAGCACTGGTGAGGTCACACCTTGGGTGCTCTGGCCAGTTCTGGACCCCTCAATTCAGGAAGGACATTCAGGTGCTGGAGTGTTACTGCTCTCTTCAACTACCCGGAAGGAGGCTGTAGAGGTGAGAGCTGGTCTCTTCTCACAAGCAACAAGCAACAGGGTGAGAGGAAACAGCTGCAAGTTGTGCCAGGGGAAGTTCAGCTGAGATATTAGGAAAAATTTCTTCACCAGAAGGGTTGTCAGGCAGCAGAACAGGCTGCTCAGGGAAGTGGTTGAGTCACTGTCCCTGGAGGTATTTAAAAGACAATGCAGCTTGCAGCTTAATCCTATCATGATCCATTGTATGCTGATATTGGTTTTAGGTGACCAACACTAAAATTACATGTTCAGAAAACAGTTTTAACAGTGAATTTACTGAAGCACAATCCAAACCTTCCATTTGAATTCCCACAGCTCCCCCATGCCAAACAACATGTATCTGCACGATGAGGCACATTAACTCATCTGACATCGAACAGTTTTTTCCTTGGATTAGTTCTAATAGTGAATCAATTTCCTGATGTGGTTCAGCAGGCAGACACAAAAACGTCTGTGTTAATGGAAGTGAGCAGCTCAGAAAATGAAAATGCTTTTGATTGACCTCTACCCATTTAAAGCATATGTGAAGCTACCTTAGGGATGTTATACACAGGCTGTCAGATCACATGGCCATTAACCACCAGTCCACTGGGGCTCTGGTCTCTCCCTTTCTGGGATATTTTCTTGTTTTCCAATTATTCTTGTTTTCCAATTATTGTTTTACATCAGAACTATCTATTAAAGTGTGTATTCACATTGTTACCAAAGCTTACATACTCCAAGACGTGATTTACTGTAAAGCCTGAAGAATTACATTATATACCCATAGAGGTCTACTTCAAAAATTAATTTTCCTAGACATGCCATTTTGTAAATTTTTAATAAATATATACCCTTTACAGTACGGATGCAGTGTACCATTCACAAATATTTTCCATGTGTTGGTTATTGGCTCAGCAAACACCATTAATGACTGTTTTCATTTACTAGTAACACAACACTTAAAATCACAATTCGGTGGCCACTTTACCATTAATATCACAGTTGTATGAAACACTGTGATTTGCTACTGTATCAGTAACATTTATTTCATCTTGCAGAGAAATTATTATAGCTGATGTGGACAAAGCTCTTTTTGCTCCAGTTGAAAAAGTCTGTGAATAAATCATGTCATGTTTAGATACGAAAAATAGGTCAATGGCTACCAAGATGATGTTTCCAAAAGCAGAACTTTCCCTATAGCACAGCTTTAGGAAAACACTTCATCTGACAGCATACATTCTTTTTAACAGAATCCTCTTAGTGGGTACTGGATAAAAAAAAATCATTTAACTGTATAAATGGACAGAGAGAACATTCTGAGGAATGACTTCTTTTAACTCACAAATATATGGCATAACATTTTAGGACTTTACTTGAACCAACCTCCTTCCCATTATATTACCTACCTGGAGGCCACAAAAATCACTCTCAGGCAAGTAGTCTTCAGTGCCTTGAGAAACTGGTGAGAACAGCACATTTTTTTGGAAGAAATTAACCAGAAGAAAGCAATGCATACTTGTAGAATTGTTGTCCTCTATACAGCTATTACCAGTTTCCTCTTGTACCAATATTAAGTCACAGGTAGCACATTTGTTTTATTGCTCAGCAATTAAAATCTTTACCCATCATAGGTCAGAGGAGCTCTTGTCCAAGGGAGGCACATTTCTCTTAATTTAAAAACAAAAAATCTCTAGTAAGATCCTATTGCACTAGTACTTCATATGAAATCATATCTTAAATCTTTATTAAAAATAGCAAATGATTGCACTGATGAGAGTATTATTCTAAATTGAATGTATACATACTCACAAATCAAACTTGTTCCTTCATCCATTTTGTATTACTTATGACAGCTACTGCCCCAGACAGGCAAATGCTGCAAAATGAGGCATTTTTGTCTTTATATACTAATATGGTTACTGGAGACATCGTTCTGAGACCAGGGTTCGGGTACAGCACACGAAATCACATGCTACTTAGCAGCCATAACTCTATAGTAAAAACAGGAGTCATTACCCTTTCCATTTGACATGAACAAGGAACAGCTCTTTAAAGTTTTCTTGGTTGTGTTTTGGTAGAGAAATATTTTAGGTATTCTTGGAATAAAGAATAAAGGATATCTACATACTGATTATAAATTAAGACCAGTGTTGACTTTTATTTACATAGTTTAACAATATTCAAGTAATTATTGCATGAACCATTCAGATTTTGAACATTACTATAAACCACAAGTTTATAGCATCTAGTGTTGCATTCTTCATGGAGCTGTGATTACTGTTCTACATTTTTCTTTCTCCGACGAAGCCACCTCAGAGCTCTCACCAGTGCTACTTGTCCCATGAGGAATGTGATCCTAAAGTTACGTTTATACCAATCTCTAGGATTCCAAAGCCAAGAAAATCATCAGCATACAGAACAAGAACAGGGAAAAGATACACAATTATATTAAAATGTCCTTTGGCATTAACAAATGGCATTTCAGTGATGACCTGCATTTTCTGTTTTTTGTGGTAGCACTTTTCCTGACTAATAAGAGTTAAATAACCTATGAAAAAAATCTATGTGTATATCCACATCCATGAACAAATTACATGTGGATTACAGGGTTGCAATTGTATTGTATTTGAAATCAGGTAAGATAAAATAGTTAACACCATGTCTCATGTTTCGGAAGTAAAGCTGATCACCAAACTATCTAGACTAACTTCCTGCCAGTGCTGTGCTATAGGTAAGATTTATTTGTGTGTGGATGAAGGTGCATGTGTTGAAAAGGGCAGAGTTGGTCACATACAAGGGTCAGAAAAAATAAAACCAAATCACACTTCAAAGACTAATTCTATAACCCAATACAGGAAACATTATCTTTCTACTGCAGTATATCTTAAAGATAATGCCTTTAATATTACCAAAGTTAGTCTTCGTATCTTTAAATAATTTAATTTTTATGAATCATGCATGGCTTCTGGAACCAATTCAAATTATACACAGTATAGTCTGCATCAGCCCTTTTTAACCTCTGAGAACTTGGATCAAGTTGTTGCCCCTGTTACAAATGAAAATAATATAAAAATTTCTTTCTAGTTTCTAACAAGAATCTCACTCCCATGGTGTAAAATGCTCACAAGAAGCAACAGGATATGTAGAATACTAGAACACTGGGATTTAGGTCTTCTCTTCTGATGTCTGGGGCAAACCTTGCATGTACAGATCTAACATAAGCCTGAGATACCAACCTCTCAGTAAGGATAGTAGCAAAATTCACACTGACAGGCAGCACTGAGCTACCCCTTCAAATGTCATGTTAAATAAAAATACCATGCTAACCTTGCAACTGTATCTTCTTCCCTTTCATGTTTAATTTCCTATATACTTCTTGAATTTTTTTCCTAAACTACATTGTATTTCCAGTCTAAGTACCCTGAACTAAATATTCAAGGCATCTATGCACAGTCATTGCTTCAATTTTAACTAAATTT
Organism: Pardalotus punctatus; assembly: GCA_013400915.1. Classification (NCBI taxonomy): domain Eukaryota; kingdom Metazoa; phylum Chordata; class Aves; order Passeriformes; family Pardalotidae; genus Pardalotus; species Pardalotus punctatus. The sequence continues at coordinate 79,860 of VZTX01025441.1, forward strand.
TCGAAGTTGCAACACTTCAGCTGCCAGTTTTCAGGCCAGCTGGCAATACTGCAAAAGAACATACAGCTAAATGCATAAACAGATTTTTATAAATATGACCCCTCAAAATCAGAGTGCCTGTAAAAAGCTCTGCTGCTTTCAGGGCTGTGCAGTTCTACTTCGAAACAACAATGGAGCTGACACAACCTGATTTTACAAGTCAGCAGCAAGGAACATCATGTTTAAGCACAAAGCCTGAATTCTATTACCGTGAAGATGGGACACTATCCTAAGGTCACTACAGCAATGGCAACTGGCGACCAGTTCTAAGATGAACTATTTGCATTCCCACTTATCAATTATAGGCAATTTAAATGACAATATTTTCACTAAAAACAATTTCTTCCTTTCCATCTTTTCATGCTATTGGTTTGGATTATGGTGAGGTTCCCCCCTGCCCCCCCATGGGCAAGACAAGATGTGGATATTTATTTTAAGCATTTGTTACAGTTAAATTTTTCTTCTATGATAGTATTTTATGGTTTGTGCACAATACATCTGAAGAAACTTAAGCCACAATTTGTTATAGATTGATTACAACGATGGTAGAATTCTCACTAGCATTACACCATGAGGAACCCAGTCACACTCAACACTTTTGAGCCCAATAATCTCTCAGTCCAATATAGAGCTAAACTGGAGTTATGCTTTCATATTCAGTGGGCAGCATTCCTGGATTAAGTACCGTCTTCCTCCAACTTCCCATTCCTCCCTCTTTTCTAGTCCTTTCTAAAGTCCTTTCTAAAGTTGTTCAAATGAGCTACTTGCAGGAGTGTGTGTTTGCAAGTCATTTTTCAGCCCTTTTAGACCCCCAATGCACTTTATGAGTTGTTGCACAAACAGTAACACTGAAACAAAGCAGGAGATGCTCTGAAGAGGTGGGTGCGGGTTTACCAAGCTGTAGCTGAGGTTCTACCTAAGATGAGTTCAAGTGATCAATCTACTAATGCCTTGCCAAACTCAAGGCTGATCACTTTCATTTTTATGATATACGTGCAAAAAACAGAATCAAGAATATTAAATACTACTCTCATTAAATGGTTTTCCTTTGAGATAAATCACATTTGCTAGTCCTTATTTAAGAGTCGGCTAGAATCTGTTACACAGAAATTTAAACTGGTTTATTTGCATATTTATCAGTTTCAATTAGCAGCATGAAAAGATCCATGCCTTAAGATAATAAAATGTGCCTGATCTTGTCTCTTTAAATCTGAGACATGAACTTATCTTTCCACCAAAACAACAATAAGCAGCAGCAGAACTTAAATGACAATGCAAATTTCTGTCAAATGCTAATAATACTGTTAAAAAAATAATTTTCCAAAATTACAGGGGTTTGTGCTGTTTTACCAATTACAGAAAAAAATGTTCAAATTTTAAACTTGATCTTATACCTTTCACTTAGACTGTAATGTATAATGGTCAACATAAATACCTTCCACATACCTGTTATACTGCAAATGCTTTTTTAAATTTTTACTTAGAAAGTCCTTGTAAAAGTCAGCCATTTCTTCTGCACTCAGTGTTGTTTTTCGACCTGAAAGCAAGTTTTGGTGTAACAGTCAAGGCAATTCTTTGGATCAAAACACTGGGTTCAGATGCTAGGTCTGACTCCCTGCTCCTATAAGCTTCCTGTGCAACCCTGAACAAGCTAACATGCCTTTATCTTTCAACTTTTTAAAACTTACATAGAAAGCACAGCAGATTAAAAATACTGATCATCTTGAAGCTGGCATAGTTCTTATACCCCTATTACTTGTGGAAGTGATAAAGTTTATCAGCTCTTAGACTATTTAGGGAACTAGTGAACCCCTATGAAAAAGTCCATAGATCTAGGAGTATCCTTTGAATAAAATTAATTTCTCACAGGACTGAAGACTAAACAGCACAAGTAAGAGCATTTAGTAACTTAAATTACCCCCCTAAAGCAAGTCAATAAATATCAAAAGAACACTATCCACAACTGACATGGTATTTTCAGATTTACCTTTTTTTTGTTATTGTTGATAAATTTCAAGTAACTTCAGGCAAAAAGTTTATGTTCTGAGATGTCAGACTTACAAACAGTCTAGTAGGCAATTATTTTGAGAAGAAGCAAATGCAAAAGATGGTTTTGAATATGTCACGCATAACCAGAATATAAAAGGAAGAACAGGGAAGACCTGTGGCTACAGCACAGATATCTAATCCTGAGAACCAGCAAATATTCTCAACTCTACCAGACAATTCCTACACAAACCTTCTGGCACAAAATGTCCCTAAAATGACAGTCAAATTCGAATGCCCCAGGGAACATGAATATGATGAGGAGATGGAACTGAGATATTCAACTTGTTACTGTTCCAAAATGCATTTTAAGGCTCTTGACTTTTAAGACCGATCACAGAAATGTAAATTATTGAGTGGTTCTACTTGTCATTATTTACAAAACTAATATACTACAATGGATTAACATACTATGGGATAAATTAACTCTAAAACCATTTGAAGGCTGCCGACTTAACACCTATAGTTAATTTGTTTCTTCCTACTGGTATCAGCAAAACTGATTTATTATGTAGAAAAGTAAGTTTTGTACCAATTGTTTATGTGTATTTTTATTTTTATATACACTCACAGATGTATTATAGACCAGTTAACCAAAGCATGCAGTCGATATAATTTTGTTTTTAATGGAAGTACATAGTCACTCTTTTACTTCTAGGGTATAAAAACAAAACAAAAAAATCAAAATAGCAATATAAAAGAAGTGTTTTTGAAACAACACAGAACTTAATTAAAATTACTTCTCAACCACACACTGATCACCAAGATACAAACTGAAAAGAAAAATAATGGTTTGTGACATACGCAATGTCAGAGCAGTTGCTTCACTAAAACAGATCATTATTCTGTGAACAGAGTGTTTAGCCTCATACTACAATGCCCAATTCACTATTATTATGAAGGGATTTTGTTTTCATTTTCACATAATGCATTAGAGACAACTATTTTACAGCAACTGTGCTCAGGCAGAGACAGGCAGATAGCAGCTGCTTTCTCCCCAGAAGCCATCTTACTCTCCCCCAAGGAAAATTATTGTATTCATTGGATACACCATAGACCCGAAGCCAAAGACTGAAATTTATCCACCCAACCATAACATGCACTTGAGGCAAATGCTCTATATGTTTATCTCAGCCAGCTCACTGGGTTAGGAGGTGTGAAAGTAAAAAGCCCCTTCCTCCTTAGGCTACACAATTATTATATTACTGGGCTAGGATTTCAACACATTCGCCCTGGCTACAGGGGAAGGAATTAGGGGAAGAACAGTGCAACACATGATCTACCCCCCCACATGCACATCTCTGAAGAGCTCCTCCCCTCTTTTTTTTATCATGCCCCTGAAAACACTTTCAAATCCTACCCCTAAGATTTACTTGTGTCAGAACACAGAGCATAAACTACCAAAATTCAAAGTTAAACTGAATTAAGAATGCATCCTAAACTACTAACAAAGATCTCACTAACCTGATTCATTTCTCATTTCCAGACCCTTGGCTTTCAGTCTTGAATAAATAAATTCTTCTTTTTCCTAAAACATGTTTTTCCACATTAGAATCTGATGTAGTCAGTCCTGGAAGTTAACCACTGTTTTTAATTACATAACAATGTGGTGTTTAACACTCTCTGAAATAACTAGCAATACTTGTTGCAGTTTGAAGTGTCAACTAAACACTTTTCTCAATCCAGGGAGTTAGCTAAACTAGTAATGTTGTCACTTAGATCCTGCTACCTGCATGCATCAATTAATTAATGCAAGTGTTCTACTGATACTTATGAAAATGATTTGTGGAGTAAAGCTACAGCCAAACTTCAATGTTGTTTGACAGGATTCAAACTTTCAGTTTGTAAGACAAGCTATGGAAATGTGCTGTACTGTATAACTGAGGATAGAGAAAAACATGCAGCATGAAAAAATTTAAATTATTTAGATGGAAGCACAATAATAATTTGTGTGTTGGTTTTACAGACTTAAAAAGCAGTTCTGTGAATTAAAATAAACAAGGTTCATTTTTTTCTGGGATCTTTGCAAGTTTTGAGAGGATATGATATTCAACACCATAAAGGATGGTGAATTATTGAATTGTTACTGTTCTTCCAAAAAATGCCACATTGGTTGGGAGATGCTAAAATCAAGAAAAAAGACAGACTCACTTCAGTTTTATTGGGGTACACTGCCAGTGAAATAATTTAGCCCCATTTAGTCTTGGTAATTACACCAAATTTCCCTCACAAGAGAAAAAACAGCCATGGAATAATTTTCAACAGCTGCTCTAGCCACAGCCAGATCTTGCATGCAGGGTGGCTACAATTTTATACTTTCAGTGCAAGACAGGCAAAAGGCTTTCTCCGCCACTAAACAGAAATCAAACATGTGGGATTTTTAGTTTTGTGCATCATTTAAAGAAATGAACAAAAACGTCATTTCCTCCATCACCCTGAGCACCTTAACAGTGCGCAGAACTGAACCCTGCCTCAGAGACGCCAAGCCCCCCAGTTTCGGGCAGGCAGGCGGGCGCTGAGCAGCAGCAGCGGGTGCGAGGCCGGGCTCACCTGGTGGAAGGCGCGGTTGTGCCGCGCCCAGAAGCGCTGGTTGCTGGCCTGAGCCTCCTGCCGCGCCTCCCGCAGGCGCCGCTCCAGCGCCGACTCCTCGGGGGGCACGTAGAAGATGATGGGGCGCAGGTTGGAGTGCTTGTCCGGGGGCCCGATCCAGTCGCTGTGTGAGTCCGTGGGGGGACGGAAACCCGGGCCCTGCGAAACACAGACAAGAACGCGGTAAGAGCACTGCAGCAGTTTCTGAAGAACGTCTCAATTTGGGATGAATTTCAAAATGCCACAGAACCTTAAAGCATACAAGCATAAGTTTGGAAATTAAGCGCATTTATTTACTGAGACCAAAAATAATGCTATACATTTACAATTCACTTTTATTTACAAATGCACTACAGAGAAAATACCTTTAATTCTTTTACCATAGGCATGAATCACACGGTATTTTTAAAAATCGACTTTTTGTTTGTTTTCCTTTTTCTATCACCGATACTCTGTTAAAATATTGCACGGAGAGAACTAGCAAGTATGCAAGTTTTTTATATGGCATTGATCTCTGCCCTCTTGTGACCAGTGACAGGACCCGAGGGAACAGCATGAAGCTGTGTCAGAGGAAGTTTAGGCTGGGTATTAGTTAAAGGCTCTTCACGCAGAGGGCTGATGGTCACTGGAACAGGCTCCCCAGGGAAGGGGTCACGGCCCCAAGCCTGGCAAACTCAAGAAGCTTTTAGACAACTCTCTCAGGCACACGGTGCGGTTCTTGGGGCCATTCCGCGCAGGGCAAGGAACTGGACTTCGGTGAGCCTTGTGGGTCCCTTGCAACCCAGCGTATTTTATGATTCTAAGTTTTCCTATGCCCGGCATTCTCCCAGCATCCATGTGCCCTCATGAAGGCGTCTGCCTGCCCCAGCCAGGTTCGGGAACACCTGGCGTTACCCAACAGCCCGTAACCCAGCGCCCCTCCAACTACAAACACCGGGGGCCTCGGCAAACATGTCAAAAACCAGGAGTCGGGGGGAACGCGGTTTGCTACCAGTACGCTCCCGCCCCACTGGCGTTACCGGGGGGCAGCCGGGGCGCTCCCCGCTCAGGGCGCCGTGGGGCCGGCAGCCCCAGAGGTTTCCCCCGCGGTTCCCACGGGACCTGCCGCCCCCCTGCCCGGGTTTACCGCGCTGTCCGGCCGCTCCCCGCGCTCAGCCGCGCGGCCGCCGCCGGAGGAGGAGGCGGAGGAGGAGGCGGAGGAGACGAGGAGGCGGCGGCAGCAGCCACCAGCCCTCAGCACCCAGGCGGCCGCCATGACCCGCCGCTTTACGGCGCTGCCGCACGGGCGCTGCGGG
>VZTX01025443.1:0-49826 GCA_013400915.1 Pardalotus punctatus
CCCCCGGTCCTGGACGGCTCCTTCTTGCTCTCGCCGCTCGGGGGGCTGATGTGCGCCCAGGCCGTGAGTACCGGGGAAGGGACACGGCCGAGGGGGGAGGGCATCACCCCCTTCGGTGCTTTTCTTCAGCGGCAAGCAGCCCGGGTTCCCTTTGGCTGCCCCCCCGACCCCATCTCCGCTGTTTAACCGTAGTTAATCCCCAACCCTAAGACAGTGCAGACCCCTCTCTCCTCCTTCCCTCTGTAAATCCAAAGGAAAATTCGCATTCTTGTCCTCACACCCTTTGCCGTTTGTAACTCCGCTCAACGCCTGGGGCTTCCCAGTGCCAGGCACGGGCTGATCGGCGCGGGTATCTCCGCGGGGCACAACCAGTGGGTCGGGAGCTTTGTGAAGCACTGTGACTCCAACTGAGGTGTGCTGGGGTTGCTCGTGGGGCTCTCACGCTTCCTGGACACTCCCAGCTCTCCAGGTTGTACTCCCAGGCTTTGGTGGCTGCTCTCAGAGAAGCCAAAAGATCTTTGCACTGTCAAACCTAGCAGGAGCATCACCTCGCCATTGCTTTAGCATCGGAGGCAACCGCAGAATAGTCTGCTGCTCTCTCCCGGGACTTCGGGTGCCACATGAATGCACGTGGGTGGGCATTCAGCTGCATACGGGGCCATGCGTGACCTGCCCATGGTGCTGCCCCGCTGGGTGGGAGCCTGTTCGCTTGTCCCCTCTCCTCGAAGCAGCGTTGTGGGGGCAGCAGTGGGATGTGCCCTGAGCTGCCACTGTGAAACTGCTGGCACAGACCTGGCTCCTGGCTCCAGATTCCAACCCCCAGGCATGGCTGAGCTGGTGGTGACACAGGACCAAACGCTCAGGGAAGGGGCTGGGAAGGATGCTGCTGGGGGTGCCTTGCAGGAGCATCAGAAAAGAGATGGAAGCAAGACCAGCAGCAGGGACCTTTCAACTCTGCAGCTGGTCCCACCTCTCCAGCTCCTTGCTCAGCCCAGAGTGTTAAACAGGCTCCTGCTTTCCCCCACCAGCAGCCAGAGCAGGGCAGCTCACACATGCCAGCTCCCACTCCTGCAGGAGCCCCCTATACATGTTTCTCCCCAGCACATATTTTTTGATCACGAGTGTTAGAAATGGATGTGACAAACAAGGAGGCATTGTCGGGGCAGCCGAGCACCAGGGCGTTGGATGCGGGCAGGACAAAGGCCGTTGTGTTTCTGCCATGACAATAAGCGGTGCGGGCTTACACAGGGGCACAGCGGCTTTCCAAGGAGCCCTTCTCCTGCCCAGCGTGCCCCTGCTTTCCTGGAGTGAGGGGAACCCAACTGCTGGTGGTGCTGGGCTTGTGGGTGATGTTCTGTCTTCCACCTGCAGGAGCCAGCCCCTGAACATGTTCCCTGTTTCACCCCACAGGTGCTCGGTTTACTGGTGTGGTCTCTCATTGCCGCCACAACGTACCACCTCCACGCGGCGTACGGCTGGGTGATGTTTGTGTCCCTCTTCTTCTGGATACTAACACTTCTTTTCTTCGTGACTTACCTCCTGCAGCTTCATCAGAAGTTCTACATGATCCCCTGGCCCCTCGTGGTGAGTAGCCAAGAGTGGGTGAGTGGATATTCTAAGTGGGAAACATCTTGGAAAGATAGTCTGGGAAGGCTTCAGGCTCTTCTGGGTTGATGGAACAAAGTCCCCTGCACTTTTCACAGTGACATTGTTTCATTCTGCCCCTCAATTGCTTAGAAAATGCTCAAACCAGAAAGTCCTGTGTCAGTCCAGAAAGTTATAGCCACCATATCAGTGCTGCAGTTGTGATGTCATCCAAAAAACCGCCCAGCACAACCTGGGGAGCATTTCATGTGTTGTTAACCTGACGTTTGTTCCCAGTGTGAGGGGCTGTTCCCTTTTCCTCTGGTTCTCCTGGGGAATGGGGAGGAATGTGAAACTGAGCCTTTTGCTCCTGTCTCATCCCAGACCTCATGACCTCCTCTTTGCTTTCCCCAGCTGATGATCTACAACGTTGTGGCGACCGTGCTGTACATCACTGCCTTCGTGACGTGTGCGGCCGCTGTGCAGCCGACGTCCTGGCGGCAGTGGGACTACAACCGTAGAGCTGCTGCCTCCGTAAGTAGTGGCAGGCAGGGGAGAGCTGAGGGGCTGGGGCAGCCACCATGATCACAGGTGGGGTGTGCTCCTCTTCCAGTTCTTCGCCTGTGTCACGATGATCACCTACGCGGTGAGCACCTTCTTCAGCTTCCGTGCCTGGAAAGGTCTCGGCAGCAACGCGGCCACCAGTCAAGTGAGCGACCACGCGTAAGGAGTGGACGGCAAAGCCCAGCCACAGGCCACCCTGCACCAGCTCGTGCCAGGCTTGGTGGCTCAGAGCCTTGTGTGCCACCAGGGCTCACTTTGGGACCAGTCTGTGCTGGCAGCAGTGGTCAGCACTGCGTCACATGGATGCTGCCCTGTGGTTTCTGATGATGCTTCCAGCTGACGTGCTCACAGCACAACCCCACCGGCATTGCCACTGGGGGACATGGACTCGCTGGGGCTGCAGCTCCTGCTCATCCCTGGGGATCATCCGGATCATCACTGGAGCAGCTCCACTGAGGGGGCTCAGCCAATTTTGCACACTCTAATACTAAAATTCACTAACCCAAGCTCAGGCTCCCCTCTCTGCTCATTCACATCTACAGCGTAAGTAATGCAATTAACGGGATGCAGAAATGGTGGCAGAGCTGGAAGATAGGAGGCAAAGCAAAGGAAGCAGTCATAACTGCTCTTGTATTGATTTCTAACAATTTGAATATAAATTTTATGCTTTAAATAAAAACATTCCTAAATCCAACACTGGAATCTGTCATGAGAAAGTTTGTTTTGTGAGCAGGCAGCACACACAGCATGGTAGGGACAGCAGAGATGTCACTGCAAGAGGTGACTGTCCCTCCCCACTCCATGTGGGTTTTACACCTGGCTATGCAAGGAACAAGTCCACAGGGTTCACCTCTCATTGCTTTATGCATACACATGCTCAGAGTGTGCATCCAAGACCACAAGAGCCCGAATGAGGTGCCAAGGCTTTGATCACTCCCTCCTCCTGGCTCAGCACCACACACTCCTGAGTTCACCTAACCAGCAAGTCAGTTTTGCCCATTAGCTGCAGGTGGTTTTCAGAAATTACAAACAAGCCTGCAAAAGCTCTGGGAACATGGGCAGGATCAGCACCTTGGGAGAGGGAAGAACCATGCTGTTCCCCCATGCTGCAGACCACAAATTTCCCTTTTGAGTGTTTACCAGAACCAGAAGTGATGCCCAGCCAGGCAGAGCAGCTTTTCCTTTCACACCCTCCTTGTACAAGGTGAAGAAAGTAGATTGAGTTCAAAAGCTGGTGCAAAGTGAGCTACACTGCAAATCTTACTGCATGCTCTGCATGGGAGAGGTTTTACCAGGTTGTCTGCAGAGGCAGGCTCAGGAAATGGAACTGCATTGATGGAAGATGGAACTGAAAAGGAACTGGACACATGGCCGTGGCCTCTGACAGATCTGCCTTTATTTGGTTGTCACTGAGTAAATCAAGGGTCAAATTTCCACAATTATGAATATATAGACACATATAAAAATCAGGAACAGTAAGAAAATACAAAAATTAATAAAAATTAACATGGGAGGTCAGCATGGAATTCCACAATCTAAATAGAAAGTTTACTTATAAACACTGGTAAAGGACACCAGTCACAGCTTTCCAAACCCTGACACATTCCAAATTAATTTAGTTACGATTTCTCCAGATTCAACTGCATCACCAGGCAACTGAGGCTGTAGAATCTGCATCTCTCTGGGAAGAATGTGACCAAAGAAATGATGTGCTGTTCCTACAAAGCAGCTGATGGCTGATCAGCATGAATTCTGTCTTGGCACCTTGTAAACTACTTCCCTGAACACACCACCTTCTCAGTTAAAACCACATCCCTGAGAATTGAGCACCTTTTATTGCCTAAGGCCTGGCTGGATGGGACTGTGAGCAGCCTGGTCTAGTGGAAGGTGCCCCTGCCCACGGGAGGGGGTCTGGAACTGTATAATCTCCAGTTCAGCAATGCTGCTGCAGGAACAGAATAAACTGTTCTCTTTGTTCAGCAGAGACAGGACAAAGAACAACGAGCTCAAACTGCAGCTCAGGCACTTTATATCAGAGTACAAAAGGCTCCGTGTAGCAGCAGCTAGGCACTGCAGAAAACTGCCCAGACAAACCGTGGCGGCTTCTAAGAAGATCCTGACAGATGCATTAGAAGTTTGGGCAGAGCTGGGGAAGAGAAGGCTGCCTCTCACAGTCTCTTCCATCCACCTTGTAAAAGGGTATGCAAATCCCAGAAAGCTTTGATTTCACCCCCTGGAGAGGGGCCCACAATCCTGGCCCTGCCCCACCACACATCCACCGCCCTCACAGCTGCCAGTGGAGCTGAATCCCTCCCCTCTGTCCCAGCCGCCTGAAATTTGAATAGACCTGAAATTTGAATAGGCTTAAAATACAACAGAACTCCCTTCAGAATGACTTGTTTAATGGTTTAATGAAGTCATCACTAACACACTGCTTAATGGTTTAATGAAGTCATCACTAACACACTGCTTAATGGTTTAATGAAGTTATCACTAACACACTGCTTAAATCCAGACTTCGACCTTCTTTTTCCTAGAAACATGGAAGAAAAAGAAATTTGTGATTCCATGCTGTTTCGGAATAAGCATTTCAAAAAATGAAACAGGCAATACATTCTCTGTTTGCTGCATCAAATCAATGCAAAATTACATGTTACTTGAGCACTTGTAATTGAATGGGAACCCAACGAGATCATGCAGGAATCCCCGGGGTGAGGGGGCTGTTGCCCCACCAGTGTCTGTCCACGTCAGAGCAGAGTCTTGCTACATCTGGTCGGGAATGCTGAGCCGGTGGCTCAGGGATCTACTGCAATCTGGCTCCTGTCATTTGCCTCTCAGGAGACCCCAATCTGCAAATCCCAACTGAAACTCCTCCTGCTGCTGATACATGGACTGACTCTTTCTCTTCATCCTGTCCCCATTTCCACAAAATTCACAGGGATAGGGAAGAGGCAGAAGCATAATCACAACTACGAGTCTTTTGCTCCTTTTCAGACAGGACTGGAGAGACACTGGAGAGCACTGATTTTCATTTTGCTAGGAAAAACCTCACCCAAAAACCTTAGCACTTTTGTTTATTTCTCCAGCTGGCACAGACAGGAGTAGAAAACAAATGAGAGAGGCTTAAAAAGCTAATTTTGGATAGACTAGGGATAAAAAAACTCATAAAAAGATACTATAGAATCAGAATGGCCAAGGTGGGAAGGGATCTCTGGAGGTCATCTGGTCCAAACCCCATTCTCAAGCAGGGCCACTCAGGACAACATCCAGACAATTTTAGAATATCTCCAAGGATGGAGACTCCACAGCCTCTCTACACAAGGAAGCTGTGACAGTGTTCAGAGACCTTCACAGTGAAAACGTGTTCCCTTCTGTTCATTTGGAAAACAACATTCACAGATGCAGGAAGCGTGTTCCTCAAGAGCTGCTCCACATGCCAGCTTCATTCATATTTTCTAGAAATTATAAAATGTGCAGTTTGAGTTTAAAAAGCCACTCAGTGAAGTAATTTTTCTTTTGGCTCCGGTACAGCCTTTGATTAAATACTGTGACCTACTGCAGTAACTTTTCCTTTGGCACTCAGGTGGAGCTACACAAAACCAACAGCCATTGTGCCAATGAAAACAAACAATGTGGCATACTCACAGCTCTGTATTCCAAGAACATTTCTTTGAAAGCCAGAAAGTCTGTAAACGTGAGAAGCAGATCAAATACATCATCTGGCATCTCATCTTTGTGTTCTCTACAGAGAAAAAAAGTTGGGCAATGAGAACACTGTGAGAAAAATTCATTATTTTAAAATGGCACAAGGTCAAAAAGGACAAGCAGAACAAGATCAATATTTAAAAAAGAATGTTATTACTGGTGTATCACATAGCGAAACTGCAGCCAAACATTACCATGCAGTATTTCCAATTCAAATACATTATTACATTCATCTAAATCCAAGACATAAGAGTATCACATCAGTCCTTGAAAACCAGACCTGTGGCCAGGAGTAACACTCAACCAACATTTCTCTCTTTATTTATCTTGAGCACTGGAACAGCCAGACAGCCCCTCGGAAGGTGAGCAAGGTTGGGGAGGGGCAGAGACGCTCATCCACAGCCCTTAAGAGTGATTACTGACAACCCTTGGTAAAGGACTTATGATGAAAACATTTTGGAATAAAGGCTCCGTACTTCTGTGTCAGCAAATTTCAACAAGGCTTTCTTAGTAGTCATGGGCTGGGTTTTTGTTTCTGGGGTTTTTTTGTTTGTTTTTTAAATTATTTAATTCTTTTTTAAAAATCTCCTTCAAAAGGAACTTTACCATAAACAGCCTGTTTTCTGTGTGTACTGTGTGCATTCATAGCAGCTTCCCAATGTCTTATTTAAGAAACATTAAAAATTAAACAGATTCAAACATTTTAAGATACTCAGTTCCCAATTGCACTTGATATTCTTATTCAAGGGGAAAACCAATGATGTTTCAAAAACAATCTCTTCATGCAGCTGGTTGAGCTAAAATGACCTAATGCAAAAGCTGAACACAAACTAAACTCTTCTCTGAATGCTCCGTATGCAAATTGCAATAAAGGAATTTAACCGCATGACTGAAACACCACCAGGCTACGGAAGTGCCGGGAAGAGATAAACAAGACCCAATCTTTTAAGGGTCTGGCTTCAAAGTGACAAGAAATACGAAAATCCTCCAGTGCTCTCATTAGAATTTATCTTCGTACCCCTTGGAAACCCTTATATTTCAGCACAACAATTCAGAAATTCAGAGTAGCAGAACATGCTGAAGGCAAGAAAAATGGTTAGCCACTGCCTGTATGAATACTTCTATTTTAAGTTAAAGTGGAACCAGTATCTAAAGGGAAAACAGTCAAACCTAAGGTTTAATCTAGATAAAAAGAATTGAGAAGCACATAAGCCACCCCTCAACCAAAAGCAAAGCAGAGACTTACTGCAATGACACTGCGAAAGCAACCATATCAAACCCATGAATCCGATCAAGCAACTTCTCTTCAATATATTTCTCTACTAAAGAGATCTGCAAAAAAACCCACACAAACCACCCCAATAAGATCACAACAGATTTCAGAAGCAGATTGCTAACAGCATCCTTACAGTGACATCTTCTTGACACTCTGCATGATCCTCACTGGGCACAACTACAGATTCCTCAGTGGGTGTTGCTGGCTCTCACACCAGTCCTGAGGCACAGAGCTGCACATTTTCTGCTGGGCATATTGCTGAGAACAAACACTGACTATTTGTATGTAGGAAAAAATTATTTTCAACTTATTTAATGGCACTGACTAGTAGACTTGGTTTAGTTTGTTGAGTACACTTTGCATGAAGAACGTGATTGAATTATGCAATACAAGAAATAATTCAACTGAAAAAGAAGAAATTTCGCACACATGCTAAACACATTGTTTATTATGGCAATAGGCTAAATTTCTATTCAAGAAAGCTACACAACTTCCAAAATATCTCTACAAAATTTCACGTGAAACAATGAGAAAGGAACCTAAAGCTTCAGAAAAAACCTTTCTTGCTCACAGATCATGGCTGTGCTCCTGAAGGAGACAGGAGGCAGCACAGCAGGAATCATGTTGGGATCTGCTCCATGTAAGCTCAGTATTTTAAAAAAAGGAAAACTATATAAAAACTAAAAAAGCAATATATATGAAATATAAGAAAAGGTATCTTACATATTCATTAAAAATATCAATATAGACGAGCTTGTTTTCTTCTGAGTCATCAAACTCCTGGTAGTGCTTCTCCAAAAAATTCGTCTGTATTAACTGGAAATCATCATCTGGGCCACAACAAAAATGCATCACAGAGTTACAAGTTTAGTCATTCTTTCTGTAACACAAACCCCACATTCACTGGTCCTTTGCTTCCCTGCTGTAACCAGAGAGCCCTGCACACGTGCAGAGTTCATCACATCAGCACCACAGCTGCTGCCAAACCACCACTTCTGACCCATCTGTGAGAGGACAGAGGCTGCTGGGAGAGTATTACCAAAACAGTCCTCCTGCTCTACATTTATTAATAAAGTTATTTATTCTGAACCCTTTTTTGTTCAGGCTCTCAATTCAGCAAAATGTCTGTATTTTTTATTAAGTGAATGTATCTTCCCTAGAACTCTAAGTAAGTTTTTTTCTTTGAATTTAAAAATATTAGTGAAACTCCCAGATTAATTTTCAATTGCCAAAGAACTTTTTTACAGTTGTGGAAGAGTAAAAATAAACATGGGAGGTCACCATGGAATTCCACAGAACAGGTCTAAAAAAAAAAGTTTACTTATAAACACTGGTAAAGGACACCAGTCACAGCTTTCCAAACCCTGACACATTCCAAATTAATTTAGTTACGATTTCTCCAGATTCAACTGCATCACCAGGCAACTGAGGCTGTAGAATCTGCATCTCTCTGGGAAGGGTGTGACTAAGAAAATTATGTGCTGTTTCTATAATGCAGTGGATGGCTGATCAGCATGAATTCTGCCTTGGCACCTTGTAGACTACTTCCCTGCACACACTGACTTTTCAGTTAAAACCATCTGGCAACATGTTTAGCAGCCCTGTTATTGTCTGTACCTACTTGCAGACCTTACCCATTATGATATCCTCCAGATAGCCAACAACTTCATCAAACTCATCAGAAGTTGTGAAGCTGAAAGCAAAAGAAGACAGGACTGCATAAATGTATATTTTGACCACATCAGAAATTAAAGTTAAAATTAAAAGGAGTTAATAAAAGCCTAAGCACAAATAAACCCAGTAACTACAAGATAACTGAAAAACTTCCTAGTTTCAGCCTAAAAATAATCCACAGCACTGATGAGAAGACTGCTCCATGGAGATTCTCATCTGGCCTCTACTGTATTTCTTCCCAGTAAGGTGCCTAATTGCAAGAAAGAATAAATGTTGTTTTACTGGCATTACTGTCAAGGTAATTCTAGTTCTGGTGCAAAAGAATGTAAAGAGTGTAATTAGAACAGCAAATTAAGCCTTTTCCAACCCACAAATCCCAGCTGCTACCAGTCTCCCTTCTCTTTCCTGCATTAACTGCACATGGTAATCACAGAACTGTAGACACTCTAGAGAATATTTTGAAATACTTGGTCTTGTGGAACAACTTAAACTGAACATATACACAAGTATTACTTAACTGAAGAAACTTAAATATTTTTCTTATGCAAGAAATATCCTTATGTGCTCCAAATAAATGGGATAATTTCGTATGGTTACTCTATCATGAGCAATTATTAAACACTATTATGGATCTGAAGTCATCCAGGGAAGAAACTTTTGGTACTAGCATCAGGAGACTGGATCTATTATTGTGCAACTTGTTCAGACACAGTAAATAATCCACAGGATGTCTTTGGCATTCATAGCTCATCTTTAGTGGGAGATGAACTCTTCCTGTATTCTCCAAGGGATGAAAGGCAGGCTTTTCTCACATATGAGGGCAACAAGTCTCAAGGAAACAGGGACATTTGTCTTTAAGAAAAAAAAATAGCTTCGATCACTGAAAGCACCATTTAAATTCAATTGAATGTCTCTTTCTCATCAGTAAACAGAGCAGGATAGCTGTTCAGACTAAGTTTTGAAAAGCTCATTAAAGTTACTTTGCTATTAGTGAATACTCCAGTGAAGTTAACCCAACAGTAGTTTACCCGACAATTTAACTATAATCAGGCTCTCTCCGATGAGGAAAAATTAAGATATATTTGATTTTAAAAGGCATCTGATCAGCAAGTGATATCCTAGCAACAACATTCCTGATCTTGGGCGACAAGTGGAGCCAAGGCAAGGCCTGGAACAGCCCACGAGAGGGCGGCACAGGGCCGGGAGCGGGGCTGGCCCGGCCCGGCCGAGGGGACTCACCTGGGCAGCTCACCTGGACTGCGGGCTCGATGCTTCCCCTGGCATGCACGGACAGGAGACTTTGCTATGGATAATTTCCACTCTTTTTTTTCCTCTCCAAATAAATGCTACTGCTAGTTTTATACCGTATCCTAACAGCCAGAGAAAAAGTGTTTATTTAGACCCTGGTTTAAGTCTGGGCAAATAATGGAATTTTAACTGTTCCAAAAGATACCAATTCCATCTCTTTATACAAAACACGCGCATCCACACACCTACAGAGACTTGTGCTCACCAATCCTGTGGTTTAATTCCCTGTCACCTCATCATACCTAGTGTAGGCCAGCATACCCTGTGCTGCTGAGGTAGCCCAGGCACGGGGCCCTTTGTGAGAGTCTGAGGCTGAGAGTTAAATCCATGCATGACAGAGGCACAGTCACACATCCTCTTCTGCCACAACTCATAGGACAAGAGTATGGCAGACATTTGTGCAGTGAAGCAGCATCTTAGCACCTGCCAGAGTGAAATTTAGTTGAGGCCACCTGTGAATGGTCTCAGGTTTAGAAGGAGCGCACTCAAACACAGAGGAATAGTCTCCTCTCAGGATCCACGACAAGACAACCAACACTCTAGAAAAGGAGATATTCTGAATTCTAAATGAACTCCAAAAAGAGTAATTTCCAGCCTTACAGTGTTTGTTTTGATCCCTCAGCCAGTGCTATGCTGACTACAGTGATATTTAGTTTGACTTCATCTAAACTCTGCACTGATGTTACTCCCTCTTGCAGCTTTGCATTCTAAACATTTGTTCTCCTTAGAGGCAGAATCTGCTAATCAGTGTGGTGCAAATTCATTTGTGTAATTATATCCCTATTAAGATATTTTAATTAGCAATTAGTTTACTGAAAATCTGACATGAGAATGTAGCATACTCACGTGGCTACACCCAAACTTTCTCCATTAGAAGTCTCCATTGTTCCTGCCTAGCCAGAGTGGAAGAGACAATCTGTATGTTGCTGCTGTTAGTGGTTATTTCTTCTTTTTGACCAAAGTGCTAAGGAACAACATGACTTAGTATTAATACAAATTCAATTGCTAAATTACCATACACTTCCCAAAGAGCAAATATCAGGAGATAAATTTTAATTCATAAACATAGGAATTTCAACATCACATTCTTCCAACTTATTACTACTATTTTTCTGTAATGACCCAAATTATCTATAAAGTAGAAAAAAAACCTCTAGAAACTTCAGAGAAGAGGCTCAAAATGCAACCAGTCCCTATAAAACGGTTTTGGGTCAGCTCCACATCTTTTCTCCTGAAACATCTACGAGTGACTATTACAGAAACGAAGCCAGGTAAGATGAAGGTGCCACCCTGCTCCAGTGTGTCCCAGACCAGGCTCACAGGCCAGGCTTCGGACAGCGGTCCCAGCGGCCGTGTCCCGGCCGGACCCTCGGCCCGTGGCTGTGAGCCGGTGCCAACCCATGCCGGGACAGGGCACACGGCACCCCGGGGCCGCTGGCGATGGGAACCCGCTGCTCCCGCCAGCCTCGCTGGGCTGCACCCACCGCCGGCCCTCGGAGCAGCCCCGGGGCATCACCGCGCTCACGGGGGAAATGATGAGACCCTGGTCCCTCCCCAGGCACCCAGCCTGCCTCACTGCCCCTCCTCCCAAGGAGAGCGGGCCGTCACCCTCCCTGTCCACAAAGCGCCCCAGAAGTGGCATCCCTCCCTTCCCTGGGACCGTGGGCCCGTGTCCCCGCTGCCGTTCCCAGAGCCACGGCCCAGTGTCATCCTCCCGTGCTCTGGGACCACGCCCCCCTGCCAGCCCCCCTTCCCCCAGACCGCAGCCCCGCGTCCCCCTCCCGTTCCGTGACCACGGCCCCGCGTTCCCCTCCCGTTCCGTGACCACGGCCCCGCGTCCCCCTCNGGAACGCGCGCTTCCGTCCCGCCCGCCGCCAATCACAGCGCGGCTCCGGCCCCGCCCCCAGCCAATCACAGCGCGGCTCGGCCCCGCTGGGCCCGCCCCCGGCCCGCCCGGCCCAGCATTAACGGCGATCAGAGCGCGTTTCTCCTCAGAGCAGAGCGCCGAGGGCTCGGGATTGCCGGAGCTGCTGCAGCCCCGTGACCCTCGAGAGGACCCGGGACCCCCGGCAGGAATATCCCACCCGAGCGCATATACGCACCCCCCTCTCAACCGAAAAGGAATTAACAACAAAGAGCCTGAAGGATGTTTTTATTGTTGAATGGACAACTTTGCTACAATTCATTTTCCCCTATGAGGGCCTGTGGAGTCACCACCTCCCATCCCTGTCCCCAAAGGCCTAGGGGGTGCAGGGAGTGAGGGCGACAGCTCACTGGTCATGGAGTATCCAGCTTGACAAAGATGCCCCGGGCCTGGATGGCGGCAGAAAGCCAGTCAAAGTGTAGTCTTTCCCTTTGTGAAATGAACAGGACAGTTCTCTGCAACAGAGCTCCCTCCTCCGCCTCCATTGGCTTCCTCTGCCCAGCACCAGCTGCATGGAAGACGGTCTGGGGCAAAATTTTCCAAAGCATTCAAATCTTTTCCATAAACAACACAGGCACTTAGTCCTATGTCCACAAAGGCAGCGAGGCTAAGGTCACCTCCATTTCAAGAGGACACCAGGTACCTAGAAGCCATTGTGGACATGGGCCTGAAGACCTTAATCTCATACAGCAGGTGATATAAATTAGGAGTCCTAGGCACTTCTGAAAATTTTACCTCAGTTAATCCTGGCCAGGGAAACCAAAGCCCTGAAGTTACTAGACTCTATTAAGGCAGAGTTCAAAATGGTTCTGTCCCACTTCTTCCATAAAGTACAATTTGTAACTTTGTATCTTAGGGATAAAAACGCATCATTGCATTTGGAAGCGCTTAAAACTTCATTTCAAGTGATTCTAAATTTTTAACACCCTTGTGGCAGTGATGGCAGTCACATTTGCTCATTGAACACCGAACTGGAAGGGACTCAGCCCTGACTGAAAACATGGATACAGCAAAACATTGTACAGTCAGTGAGGAAATGAGATCCCTGTGCCACAGATTTGCCAGTCTGACTTTAATCAAACCAGGCATCTAATGTGGAAGAGAATCCACATTTTAGCAAAAACACTAACCAGCACTCTGCTTCTGGATTCAGTCTCCACTTGGACAAAAGTCAACGTGAAAATGATGGACAGAACTTTCCTAATTCACACACCTCTGGATGAAGTTCAGCACCCTTGAGTTAGCAAAGGCAGAAGGTGAAAGGAGTTGCTAGAGAGCTGGATTCTGGGACCTGTGTGCAGAGCTCTCAGATCCTGCTGAGGTCAGGAGGAAGCCAGAGTGCTCAGCAAGAAGAAGCAGCCTCAGTTCTGCTTTGTTAGTACTTCGTAGTACAATAAAGATAATAAATTATTTTAAAAATAAGCTACATCACACCACGAGAATTCACAACAGCCTCTGCCACTGAATCACTGCCAAGAAGTGGGATGGTTTTGGTGTAAGCTGTGTGTGAATTAGTGAAGTTCTACTATACAGACAGATAATTTTTTTAAAAAATCAACCTGTGCAAGATGTGGAAGAGACAGTCATATCCTCAGTTGGTGCAAAATAAGCAGAACCCCACTGATTTTTGTGCTACTTCACTGACACCAGCTGTGAACCCTGATTCCTTGTAGAAACCTAGTAAAAGTCAAGAGCTGCCTACTGAAGTGCATCCTTAACATACAAACATCACAAATGTGTAATTAAAGTGGAGCAGAGATTCCCACTGTATGATCCCTACCAAAAATAGGAAGTGTGGCCCCAAACCTGCTCAGAGCAGGACTGACATGTGGCAAGCAAGGTGCATTTTTAAGGAGTTAAGAATAAGACTGAAATTGCTTTCCAAATAACCTTGTCTTAAATAAACTGGTCCAGAATTCTCCTCTAATATTTTAAGATATATTCACTTTGGAAAAATTGAGCTAACTCTCAAAAACAACACTGATTAAAAAAGATGTTCAATGATACCTTAAAAAATACCCAGAATATCAAATTAATTCCAGTCCAGCATTATAATTAGTTAATAATACCTCCTGAAAATTATAACCTCACAAAAAAAGTGGGTACTGAAGTTAAAAGCATCAGAAACATTATGTACTTGAAAATACCACTGATCTTTTAACATTTAAAAACAAATCAGAACATTCTTTGGAATCACCAAGTTATTAAAAACCTGTGAGTTTCTCTACAGTCTCCACACTGTCTTTTCAAATCAGTCTGTGTACAGATTCAGTCTCTGAGCAGTTTTGTATCAGAAAATACAGAGTCTCTGACCAGCAGGAGGCTACATTAAACAGGAAAACATTGGCATTCTCTTTTTTAGTACTGACTTCTGCCAAAAATAGAGACTTTCGAGCACAAGACAGCACGGCCCTGTTTTAGGAGATACTTATTTTCTCTTCTTTTCTAAAATGCATTGTATGTGTATTTCCAGTGCAAATTTTTTCAGCACTTGTGACAGGCGAGAAGGAAAAGGGGGAAGAAGAGACAACTCCCTCTGCTCTTGCTCGGAGGAACCAATAGCCGTAGCTCCTGACTGCTGAAACCAGCTCCCATTGCTGGCAGCTGGAAATAGCTTATTAAAGATTTCGGTTTTAAGATAAACAGATTACAGGTTAGCATGAAATCTGGCCGTGGCTATGGTTCTATGTGCATAAAGATTGGTTAGAGATGCTTTCCCCTTTCATTATTGGTTGGAGTTCATTAAAAACAAGTCTGTGGTATTTCTCCACATGTGTCATGAAATGTGAGAGATCTGTCTGACTCGGGTTTGTATTTCCTGTCGACACAAAGGGCAGGTCTCCAGTTGCAAGGCACACTCCATGCACAGGTCACTGAAGGAGAGGAAAAATCAGTTAAAGCCTGCATTTACAGTATGCAAAGATAAACAACAACAACAAAATAACACAAGCACTAAGCAGTTTAGTCAGCCTGCCCGAGACACAGTCAAGTTAAGTCCCTGTGTGCAGATTAGGCATTGCAAGTCAGGTGTTGTGGATCCATTTACAGGCTTTGAGAGGAGCTCCTGCTGCTCAGCATCTCCTAGAGCTGCAGCTGCTCCTGCAGTTGGTCAGGATCCCACTTCCCTGTGTTCATTAATCCTAGCACTCACTCTGCTCTGGAGAGCAACAGCCACAGTGCCCTGCAGCAACTTCTCCCCTTCTTGCTGACACACACACCAGGCACATCTCTTTCTAACTTTCCAGCATCTAGACACATGACAAGACTCCTTCCATGAGTGCTCTAAAAACCCTAAGGAATTGGACTTAACTGGATTTATTTCCTAGTAGGCGGCTTAAAAGTAGCAGGAAAGTGCTGTTATGGTATAATTCATACTGCTATCCCATTTTTAGCTTTTAGAGGAATTTGTGACTAGAGACAATCCATTTGTTGAACATTTAATGAGTATGTGACTATATCATGAATTTTGTGCTCTCATCATGTGATCTAGATTTCACAGCACCAGTATCAAGTACTAATCAGTAAAGCCTTTGACATCAGGGAATTAAGACTCAGTAGCCCAGGGCTGCACACAGATGTAGTTTCAGTACTTCCCCAAACACACACACAATTAGGGCTTCAATATGATCAGGTTTAGGATGAGGGCAACAGTGGGAATACTGTGTTTAACCTCTACATGTTACATCCCTAAAAGGAGAGGTTATTTCCTTTATCCTGGTTACATCCCTAAAAGGAGAGGTTATTTCCTTTATCCTGGGGACTCAATAAAGATGAGCAGGGGCTGCATATGGCCTCATCTAAGCTGAATGTCACACACATTTTCCTGTTTCTTTGGGTTTAGGTTTTTCTAAGGTTTTACCTGTGTCCACACGGCCTGAGTTCTGTGTCTGCTACCTCATCACAGCAAAGTGTGCAGCAGTTCTCTCTGATACTCACTTGCTTCAACAAAGCCAGGCGCCTGTGTCTGAAGAGAGACCGAGAGAGAGAGCCCTGCAAACATTAGTTTGACTCAAAGCAATAGATTCAAAACTATTCTGAGAATTGCATCAAGGCCAACATAACACTTGCCTGTGCTACACCACACTGCTGATAAACATCGATTACAACTTCCCACAAAAAAAGTCTTAACATACCCAGAGACCAGCAAAACAGTCTCTGATTCCCTATTCTGGTCTGTCAGAAGGGGACAAAGAGGGGATTAAATAACAATTCTCCTAGTTCCCACAGCTGAACCCTTAAAGAAATTGTTCTTTTGTACCTGGGTACTTTTAGGAATTAAGAAAAGAGACCCCCAACAAATAAACCTCACAAACCCGTGTATCAACAATATACAGAAACCCTATAATGCTCTAACACAGTTTAAAGACTAAAAATTGAAAATTAAAATCAACAGTCCAGTATGGCAACAGCCAGAAGGAGAGAGTACACAGATAAAACTCCCTCATTTGGTGAAATAAGACATTTCCCTCCTGGAATACACACACACACACACACACACACACAGTACCCATCAAAACTGCTCAATGGCAGGGTGACTTGTCTTGCCCCAACACCAGATGCACTAAATTCAGCACAGCTCTACACAAATTTAAGTTAAATCCTGTGATGGATAATTAGAGTCCATTCATATAGGCATTTGCCTTATCTCCTATCACTTTTAAGATGATCAAAGCTATCTTTTAATTTAGGATTGGTTTATCATTTCTAAGCAGTTCAGGCTGTAGGGCAGGGATGATCTTTGTTTGCACAAAGAACAACAATGTCCAACCTTGAATGGAGCCTTTTAGTGCTACTGCATAATAAAAACTCTGTAAAATAGGAGGCCAAGTTTCACCAGTCAGGCATCAACAGGAAACCAGTTTCCCCCAGTTTGTCTCTCATCTTTTGGCACAATCACATAACAGCTCTCAGAGCCATTGCATGAACATTGCAACAGCAGTGCCAGAACGACATCAATCCCATCTGAGCATCAGCTAGAAACTACAAACTCCTCATCCTGTGTGGGACACTACCAAGACAGAAGAACTCTTAACTTAAAAAGGGAGGGTGACAAATTTGTACCTAACAGATAATCCTAAAGATTAAATCAGACTATCACTTCAGGCACCTGCAGACACAACAGGAATAGTTTATGGCTATAAATGGCTGGCTATATGTAAGCACAGAATGGTCTTGCAAGTTGCTCTTGATTTTTTTCTCCATAAATACAATATCCCAAGTCTCAAACTTTGCCAATGTGTGACTCCAACCCAGGAGTAGGGGTTTTTTCTCTTTTCTTTTTAAACACTAAGATACTTAAGTACCTCAAATACACATGTTCAGAGCTAGACAATTCAAAACCAGTCTCTGAATTATATTACAGCCAGGGGCACCCCTCCAACCACCTTATCTCCACTTAATTAGTTGCCTAAGATTATTTCAAATCACATACATCAGCACCAGTCTGAGGGCCATCTTCAGAAAAAGCTGGAAATCCAGGGTACACCACATTCCAGATTACGCTGTACACTGTTACTATTTGTGTTCCAGTAAGTTATTTTATTACTAATAACTTAAAGCAGACAAGCTATTAAGTTTTCATTGCTGCCAGAAATTTGGTAAAAGCTACAGAAGACTGTATCCAAACCTGTTTCTATCTGGTTTGAATTATATTTATGAGGAAAAACACCTCTAAAATTGAATAACCTTTGTTGGTACTATCAATCACAAATGGGGCAGTTCTTATCTGAATCAGAAAAGGACAATTTCAAGAGTTAAAATCATTTAGCACCTCCATGCTGCCAGCACCACAAATTAGGTCAATTTTAAATAGGACATCTTTTTTTAATTAAGACTATACCTCCTCAATCAACCTAATAATTCTCCGCAATCAACCTAACAATTCTAAGATGGCAGAAGGTACTTTTACTAAAAACAGCTTACTGTATGGTACTAGTTCATTTTAATTTAGCTTAGTATTACAAAATATATTTTTATGCAATGGATTTTGGTTGCATATCTCCTGCCCAACTGGTGAAATTGCACTAGAGCCTATTGTCTCATCCTTTTAGAATAGGGACCTATGGAAATATGACCCTGTAAGAAATTAATTTCGCTGAGTAAAAGGCAAGACTTTGCAACTCAGAAGTGAAGCATTTTATTTCTCAGCATGCAAACACGTAAAGTAGACAGGAAGATTACCTGGGCAAAATGATTTTCTCTTCTGCTGTCAGAAAGGCATGATCATTGAAGGTACTAAACTTCATTGGTGGTGGGTACTTGAAGGGCTTTGCTCCAAAATTGAACTCACATTGTTGATAGGACATGAAACTTGCCGCAGCAAAAAAACCCGATCTGCAACACGATGAACAGGCATTTTAGAATGACTTAAATAATAGCAGAGCTTTCCAGACATGTTACTATCACCATTTAAAAATATACCTTGAGAGAGACAAGTTCAATACCAGTGTTTTAGAGCTAATTGGGAGAACAAGTGGCAGCTGCACATACTTAAATTTAGTTCTCAACTCCTGAATTTACTATCAAGGTTTACCTGAATTTCCTATTGAGTCAGCCAATAAAGGCTGCATACTCTACAACTAGGATAAATTACACTTTTAAAACCACAACTATCACCTCATTCAAATTTACCAAAAGGGCTCAAGTTCAGCAATACCCAAGCTCTCACAAGTACTCAAGTTTATAAATTACATACTTGAAGAACAGAGCACTGAAATCTGAATAAAGAAGATACTCAGCAACTCTTTAAACTGAATTACTCTTTGCCTGCATCTTGAACTTTATTTTGAGGAGAAAACATGGATGAAATTATTAGCACAGTAGGATTAATTTACAAAGTGCTGTAATGTTTAATTAAGCTGCATAGGAAGCTGCTTTCTTGAGTATTACACCAGCTTATCTTTTCAGAAGTAAAAGGCAGAACTTCCCTATGAGAGTTAAAGGAGTTAACCATGCGTCAATTTTAACAAGAGTTGGCAAAATAAGCCTAACACCTGCCTGCAATGCTACCAAGAGACATCCTCTGATGAATATTCAATGTACTGCTCCAGGGGCTGGCCCCAGTGAATGGCAGTCAGTTAACATGCTCTCTCCAGCATTTACAGGATAGGCTTTATTTTTTAGAAGATAAATTCCTCAGGCACCAGCAAATTGTTCATCTTTCCTACAGCCTCATTCTATTTTAATGCTATGCTAATTTGACAGTAGAAAACATTGAGTTTAACCTACCTTTGGAAAGTCCAAAGTATTTATTTTGGACCCTGAAATCCACCTGTAAAATTATATGCTTCTTACTCATTTCTAAGCAACTTTCAACGGGGAAACTTGCTTAATGATGGCTTCAGGTAAGTAAATATGAATTTACATCTCAAATTGGAAACTCTTCATATAATTAAAACCATTATCCACAGAGGTCACGTCCTTCCAAATGAGCAGATACTTACACAGCAGATGAAAATACTTGCTTCTCAGCAGGAAGCTGGTTTCCATTTAAATAGAAGATCATTTGCTTTTCTTGCAAGTCTAGTAGAAATCCTATTGTGTCTCCTTACATGCAAAACAAAAATAATTTAAAGATTTCACTTCTGTTAAATGCCAACAGCTGAAACAGTTATTGTTTCAAGTATCACATGTCACTGTGAGTTGTCTTACTTAAAAGGAACTGTTTGCAAAAGCACAGAAGAAGAAACATTGGTACAGACAGTAACAAAAAAAAACCCAAAAAACCCCAAAAACCAAAACCCAAACCAAAACCACCCGAGGAGAAAATAGTAAAAAAAATAAAGTATTTTAGTCTGCCAGAGCATTAATACTACATAATTGTAGAAGTATTGCAGAGTATTTGCCAAAGCCAGAAGAAAGCTGCACTCTGTCACTCCTTGGCTATTTTACACCTGTTGAAGATAGACTTTAGCAAGTGGGTGTTCTGAAGAGAAATTTCCAATATGCTTGTGCTATTTATTTTTACGAGGTGTTTTAATTTAGCCATCCTTGGGGGAAAATTTTAATAGAAGAGAAGGCGGCACAGTTCACACAAGCATGGCATGCACAGAATCCTACCAAGATTTCAAAGCTGAGATCAAGAACAGAACTTTGCTGTCCAAGTAGTTATCCAAGAATTTAAAGTAAGCAAGACAGTGCAACTCCTCCTTAAAAAAGAAAAAAAAAAAAAAGGTCTAATTCAGAGATCAAGGTTTTTTCCCTTCTCTAAAACAACTCTTTCAACCGAGAAAGGAAGATTTCAACCCTGCTGTGTACGACTACAAATGACTGGAAAAAAGTCTAATGATTAAATGTCCAATGTTAATTGGTGTTATGATTTTTACTCTGCATTTGAAAAGAAAAAGCATTTAAGCAACAAGAGTCTCTTTACACAGACTGGGGAACAAGACTGTAGCACCCACTGTGTACATTTAAACCACCGTTAAAGACACAGTGATTATTAAACTTTTATGATCATCAGGATTAGGCAGTAACTACTCTGTTCACACCTATGAACAGACACCTGCAAGGGTAAAAAATCCAGTGCAGAAATCCAGTTAGGATAAACAGCTGAAAATAGACTGAATACCTTCTTTCCAACAGGGATGGGAATGTGGTTTACTTCTGGCATTATACCAAATCAGCTGCCGGCAGCCATCGTATGCACAGGAGTATTCATCGTCCCCGATGCCGTAACCTTCCTTTAGAAAGAGTAGAACATTTCAGCTTGCAGCCATGCCTCACACAGAGGAGCTAAAGAGTCTTTTCATTCACCTAAACCACTCTTCCAAGAGCAGGAAGGGCTTCTCCCTCACCCATGAAGGCATTTTTTTTCTTCAAACTAGTCTTACTTTCATTTTTACATCAAAAGGGAATTTGTTGGGGTGAGGAGGAAGGGAGAAGGGGATATTGTTTCCAAAGTGTCTTCCATTCTCTGTGACCTCAAATAACTCCTGTATTTTTTAAGTATTTAAAAATTAGAAGGCTAGTGCCCAAATAGGTTCAATTTTTTCATCTTAAAATAGTCACCACAGAATCATAACCACTCTCTTATCTTGAAGCCCCAGTACCAAACTTGTAACACCTTCCCCCATGAGATAAGCATGTACCCTCAGAACCCACAGTACACAAAAAGAACAAACACACAGCCCTTTCACCTAATGTTGCATATTGTGTTGTGTCCCTTTCAGTGCCAGCCTCCCTCAACCTGTGAAAACATTATCAAGTGGTAGTCCTAAGGTCCAAGGCAAACACAAAACAGAGTTTCAGAGTGAGAGAAAAACCTGTCACATAAGAGAGCCCAACCATGAAACCCAAAAGCATTATGGAAGGTAAGTAACATCCTCACGCTCAGCATGGCTTGTCTGGAGTGCAAATACCAGACAGCATCTGATTACACAAGCCTACCATGTCCCAAATTAAAGCTAAGCCCAGCTAATGGGTGTTTAATGTCATATTTAGGACTAGTCTTTTTGTTACAGATGCTGTAAATAAAGAGCATATGGCTTTTGAGGCCTGTGTTTGTGATATACCCAGAGGATAATATCCTTGTATTTCAGGTGCACACTTGATGAACTTAAATAACAGCAGCACTTGGCCACCAGCAAAACAGCTAGAGCAATAGAAAAATCATCCTACTCAGACGTGACATCTCCCATTTTCATACCTTGTACAGGACACACTCAGAAAAATGCACATACACCAAGCTTCTTAACAGTAAGTGGGAAAAAAAAAAATCTTTTAAGCCTCTTAGCAGTCTAAAGGCAGACACATGGCCTTTTATTTTAAACAGTTTCTGTTACACTCAGTGTCTACAAGGACTGTACTCAACACAGGACTGCATGATTTTTTTTTGGTTGAGGTTTTTTCTTTTGTGGGTTGCTCATTTATTTATTTTTTACTTAAATCACACTTCAATTCCATGCTAAAAATGCGGGACTGGACTTTGGATGTGACATAGAGATATGTGCATGCTACACATCAGCAGAAGACAATGCTATTCCATGAATAATTAGAAGAAATGGAGCAAGATCCCTGAACTCACAGGAATACTTAAGTTAAACGGTGAGAGAAGCTACTCTTGCATTCCCACTGGGTTTCTTGCCACCGGTATTTGTTTAATCTCCTTAATGTATTTCTCTCATACCCCCACAATCAATATTTACTCACATGTATGTAATTTGGCCTATCTTCATATCAGCTTCTGTATTTGACTCAGCTGTAGAATGACTTTTTCTATAATAATCAGAAACGAGCAGTTTTAACTGCTTATCTCTACATTAGATACATAATTCTTCTAAATTGAATTCCAAGTAGGAACAGAAAGCCATGCAGTTACAACAGTAAAGGGCTACAGGTGAATTTCCCACTCAAGCTTAGGCAGCAGAAGTGTCAACTTGGAATGCCAGCACTGTTTCCATTCTCAGCACTAGGCTAGGCCTAACATACCTTCTGTTTTAAAATTCTAGCTTGCACTTCAATGAACTTTAATGGTCATTTGGAAGGCTGATAATATGGAAAATTAACTCTAAGCTGAAGTAGACAAGTTTTTTGGGTACTAATCATTACTCTTTCTTATTATGAAAATACTGAAACAAGTTATACTATAGCATAAAAAGCATACAAAGTTTCTAACAGCCACACAGAGTTAGCACAAAGATTTAAGAAGAAAGACCTAGTAACAACTCCATGTTTGGACTTCACATGCACATGGCACATTTTGCTAGCAAGTACATAATCTTAAAAGTAAATAGTAGGAAGAAGAATACTTGGAACTAAGATACAAAATTATCTGGATGAGAAGGACAGTAAAGCAAACCATAAAATAAGACAGTGTACTTGTTCTGCACTCTCAGGAAAAGGCAAGAAGGTACAGGGTTTGATCTTTTTGTAATCCTTATTTTTAATTAAAAAAGCTTTTGCATTCCCAGACTGTACCATATTGCTGCTACCATCCAATGATAGTAGCAGCAATACCAAGTAGTACCAATGATGGTAGCAGTCCAATGATACCATGTTATCCCAGAGTCAATTTGAGTTATTTCCCTTGTGAAAGTTAATTTAAGGGGAAAATGTGTTAAAGAGGATGATCAAATGGCTGCTTGGTGACCTATGTCAAAGACAGTGCATGAGAAACTGCTGTTCCTAGTGACTTATTGTTTACTTCCAAAACCAGACAGTAACTACTGTTATCTGAAGAATTTCCAAGAGATTATGCTACAAGAATTAAGTTCTCTATTGCTTCCAGACAACAGCATGCAGACATCAAAGCTGTCTCTGCTGCAGCTCCGCATGACTTGGGTGAACAGTGTCAGTCTCCAGCAATGACAATACTGACTTCTCTTGTACCACCAAATTCAGCAAAAACAGCTCTTCATGGACACACAGAAGAATTGAAGGAAACAAGCAAGTGCTCAGTTATGAGCACAGAGTACCCAGAGCTATTTTCATAGATGTTGTAAGAAAAAAAAATAGTGAGGTTACATCACCAGCTCAATGACATTACAGGTACTCACATGGTTGAGAAATTTGCTGTCTTTGGTTGCCCATCCTATCTGCATCACTCCTGAAGTAATGACTGTAACTTCATAGTACCAGACTCCAGAATCGACACAGAATGTGCATCTTACGCTTTCAAAGGATGAGGCATCACATCGTGCCTACCAAAACAAACAAAAATTCAGTGTCTACAAAATCAGCATTTCTTCCCTGGATCAAGTTTCTTGCCTATAAGAATTACCTAACATAGTTTTAGAGGCATTTCACACAGAAAGTGACCTCTCATTATAGAAGTAGTTGTCACGCAAACTAGCGAGTAGGCAAGACTGAAAATTGTTCAGTGGTTAAGCCACAGGCAAAAAAAAAAAAGAAAATAGAGATTTGACAAAAACAATTTAAAGATTTAAGGACTAAGACAACCAGAACAGGAAAACCTAAATCATTGGTTATTAACTGATTCCTGGTATGGTGGACAAGGAGGCATTCAATGTTAATTCATGAAAATTCATCTCTAAGTAGTCAAACAAGTTTCTAAAAAGAGTTACAGAAAAACCCCACTTGGCTGAGACAAAAATCTGACTGCTATTAACTTTTCAAGACAAGACAGGACAAACAATAGAATGATATTTTGACTAAAATTGTTCACAAAGTAAGTGAAAAGCCATCTGACTCTTCAGCATCCTCCTCATTTCCTTGAGATTTTGAGGCACAGATACAGGCATTACTTTAGTGTGAACATTTCTACAATTGAAATCAGTGTGGGGACATTAACAACCCTCTGATGACAAAGCAAGTTTTCTGTACAAAGCTGGCAGACAACTTGGATTTGTTCTAAAAAAAATCCTAGAACAAGTGCAAAGCAAAACCTGCCTTTTTCTTCAGCCTCTTTTTCAGGTTGAAAACATGAAACAATTTCCTACCTCTAATCCATGTGGTGAGATCTTCAGGTACTCGCTGACATCGTTGCTGTTCAGCATAGCCCTGATGTTGGTCAAGTCAACCTTCTCATATGTAAACTGCCTGCCTTCTTTTAAAACTGCAAAAAAACCCCCAACCAGTTTTAGTTACTGCTGCTGCAAAACTTGACTTTAAGGATTTCATACACTGATAATCTCTCTAGGATCCAGGTAATTTTTGGCCTAACTGAATGAAACATTGAGCTTTTGCCTACATGAAAACAGCTGCCAATACATTGTGTGTTAAATACCCTGTAAACATGAAAGCACGACCTGTGCCTCTGACTAGAGCTTCCACAATCTAATTAGTACTTGCAGGAAACCCACAGGCAAATGGAAGGCATCCAAGTTCACACCAAGACGCCTGTTTCAGGATTTACCACTGTATTTGTATATTCAGTGGGGAGAGTTTTTCTGATTCATCACAGTGGAACAGCTTTGGAGATGGGGAAGAAGGAGAAAACAAGGATTTGTACCCTCTCATTTTTAGGTGATGAACTTAGAGCTGCTTTAGCAAAGAGTTTCTTTTTTCTTGCTTCCCCTTTCCACATGGAAGGATCAGAAGTATTTGTCTTGCCAGGTGTCAAATTGCTGACACACACACATTAATTTAGAAGTCAAAGATCTTATCTTAGGACCCTTCATATAACCCAAACTTGCTACAACATTTACACAGACATTTACTAAACACAGCTGACATTGGCTTTCCATAAGCTGACTAAAGCCCCTAAAGCCCAACAGACCTTTTACCCAAATTTATCCAAAAGGCATTAGAAAACACAAGGTCATTAGAGTTGCTGCAGCCTTGAAATCACAACTAAATAAGCAAATTCAGTGATTTTTAGTAATCCAAAAGATCGACCTAGAGAACTGCTTTGCCAAACACTTTTTATGGTTGATCACAAAAATCAAAAAGTATATTTACTTTTAAGTCTTTAGTAATTCTTTGACCAAGTGCACAACTGAGGAATGACCACGGGAGTGACCATCACCAGGACATATCAGCAATCCAGATGTTCCAATGAGACAGAGCTGCACTGCTGAGCCATTCAGCACATTTGCTGAAGTGTGGGTTGCAGGAAATTGGTGCAAAGAAGAATTTTCATTGCAGCTCCAACTTAGAGAGTACAAACTGCTTCCTTTCAAAAACATTTTCCTTGCCAACATTTTCTTTCCATGCAATTACATTGGATATATTTGTTGGGGTGTTTTATTTTTGTTTTGTTTTAATTTTCAAGGAGGTACTACAAATGCAGTCAGGTACACTAAACATACAAAACAAACACAAAGCAGTCCTCCATCTCTTTGAAGAAGTGATTACTATTAAACGAATCCATCCCTTTGTTATACCTACACAGATTGTCTAAACTCCACTGGGCACAGAATCCAACCTGGCGTTTTAAGTAGTCTGGATTATCTGTCCATTTCTCCAGCAAGATCAGTTGGTCACTAATGCACGATTCAGAAACTGTCATTTTATTTTCACCTGCAATTTAAGAGCAAAAAGAATAATTGCTATAAGTTAGGGTTAAGCTTAGTTAAAAATAGTAACATCCTACAAATGCAGTAGAACTCCCTACACACATCTAAACCTCAGTATTACAAGCAGCATGAAATTCTTTCCCCAAGCAGATGTGGAATTATCTTCATTCAGATTTACCACTCTCAGCACAGAGCTGCATCATCAAGAGACTGACCACAGCTGTTCTCCATCTCTGCAATAAATACCAATTTATTTCTTTTCAAGTAACAAAGGTCTCATGTCATAAGCCATTATGTAGTAATTTCTAAGATGAGAAGGACTGAGTTGCAGCAAATCCCTTAAGGGTTTGTGGGTGAAGGTGTCATTAAAGCCAAAGATATTTTCTCCTGCCTACAAACTTCCAATCCTGTTGTCCAGCTCTAATACACATTCATGTCACAGACAAAGGCCTCATGCCTCAAGTCCTTCTACAGCAATTTCTAACAGGGAAAATAAGTTTCAGCAAGTATCTCAAGGGTTTTGAGGGGTAGAGGGATGTCACTACAGCAATCAATACCAATCCAGACTCTCATGCTCTCAAGTGATCAGGTAAAGCAAGTGACAATCATGCAGCAGAAGCCACAGTGTGACTGTTAAGAGCAGGACCAGGCCAATACTCACTTGTTTGTGCAAACTTCTCCAGTGCTATTAGTGCAAAAAGCATCACTGTCGGGTGGGACTGGAAGTTCTAAACATGGGCAGTAAGAAAAAGTTATTAAATAAATACCCAGCACAGATGGACAAGTAGAGCTGCAAGTCTGTCACAATGCTTTAGATTCAAAGGAGCCTCCAAAGTTCCTGTATTCCACCCTCCTGTGGAGAGCTGGTTCAAACAGATCAGGCTACCCAGAGCCTTGCTCCATTTACTTCTAATTATCTACAAGGATGGAGATCCCACAGGCCCTGGAATCTCAGCTTTCTGAGATACACTACTGATATTTAGCAGACATGACTCTAACTTCTCACATTAATAAATAATAATAATAACAACAATAGTAACAATAACAATAATAATAATTGGTATGTATGGATACATACAAAAATATCAAAGACACTTACCAAGCTGTGAAGTAAATATTCCAATATGCCTGGGCTGAGTAAGCCTATGCTTGCAGGACCTGCAAGAACATTGGGAATGAAATCCCCCCATGGGAACTACCACATACCCGTGACCACAGATCTTTTAAACACAAGGTAACAAATTAAAGAACACCTAAGAACTTCACAGCAAAGCAAAACTATAATATAAAACAATTATCATTGTTCCCAGTAAAATATTTGGTGTACATCTAGTAATTACACAGTTACTGGCACATCACAGTCCTGTTCAGTTCACTGCTCTAAGTGGGTACAGAGCTCTAGCCACGCTTCTGAGATTTTGCAGTAAGACTCCAGCAGCCTCCACTTAGCATTTTCATGCTCATTACTTCTGAAGAGACTGTCTCCCCTTTACTTCCAGAGGGAATGCGTAAAGACCAGCTCCATTTATCAGTAGCACAAAGTAAGCAAAACTGAGCATCTGATAGAGCCAACTTGATAGTTAATTATGCAGTTTGCAGCAGCACCAGAGCAAGCAGCCAATTTATAAAACTCTGAAATAGTGTCCACTTAAGAGAGAGACACGAGGGAATCAAACTTTGGCATCTACAAACTCTTAAAAAATTGCAGTGGGTTCCAACACTTCATTAACAGATTTGCCTGAGCTGACACAATGAGCTCTGTGTCCACCAAGATCAAAGTAGGTACAGTATCTCATTTTCACTTAGTATAATAGGGTAGAAATATTAACAGTACAAAAATACTTCCAGACCTCTTTAAATGTTTTTTGACAGAAATATAGAAATTAATTTTTAATCATCATTAGGTGATACTGGACAATCACTTTATTCCTCTATTTCCGGTCTACTTTCAGAAAAGGAGCAAAATCTAGATACAAAACAGGTCATCAGCAGGAAGGTAGCTTAATCATCAGTTTCCAACAGTGTAATAGGAATGACAGGGAATAAAAATTCTATACGAAAAGTCACCTTAAAATAGAATCTCAGCAATTTTCTTTTAAGTAGCACAGAAGAGAATCTCTTTAGCTAACTACAACAGAATAAGACATGTCTATTGGAAAAAGTATATTTCTTTTTTGTTTCTATACAGTTTCCAAGACCACTAACTTGATACTCCTGCCTATATTCTAGAGAATGTTGTCCTCAGTAATTCAAAGAGTGGATCAGCAGAAGAGACTGATCACCAGGGTTAAGGCAGTATAACATAAGCAAGTGATCCCCAATCACTAATCACACATCAGAAGGGTTTGTGAATGGCTCATTCAAACATTTGAATCAACCAGATTCTGTCATGCCTGGTACCCTCTCGATGCTGAACATTATTCAGCTCTAAGGAAACACTTCTGACCTAATCTGCATTGTGGGTTCTAAAGCAGAAGGTGTTGCAGAAAGCCAAATGCCAGCTGTGAGGAGAACCCCAGGGCTTTACCTGCTAACTTCTCTGCCAAGCAGCCGAGCACTGCAGTTGTGTTCCGGTGCTTGGCAGGGTGACAAGCATCCTGGCAAGCAGCAGCTCCACTTAAGTTTAATATTTCGGTTAACTTCTGTAATGCGTCCTGCAAAAGAAAAATCAGAAATCTCCTCAATATTACTGAGACACGGCTCCCCCCAATTTAATATTGTTCAACAGATTGTTTTTATGCTATGTTCTAAAGTCAGCATCATATTACAGACAGCATGGGGTAGTTATCTTCTAAGATAAGAAGATAATGAAGGACAGATGAGAAGAAAAATCCAACAGATCCAAGAGATGCAACTTTAAAATTACCACCAGGTTGTTGGGCATTGTGATCAACAGCTCCCGACGTCTCTGGCCATACCTAAGTGAGCTCCCTATAGCAACAGGAACCAACTAGCACATGTGGCACCACTGCCACGTGATCTGTCTCCAGTGTCCTAAAACTCACAGCCTTTCCAAAAGAAAAGGACTGTTTCAGATGTTAGAATTCAGGACTAAAGAGACATGCCCCCCCAAAATAGCCCACACTCCCATCAAAAATTTAAGATGTTGTCAGCTTTACAGGACATCAAACTGTATTCTTGAGAGCCTAAGAGGTTTTCTGTAGTCACACAAATTTAGGAAGTAACCAGTGAGGGTAATAAATCTAAAATGCCATGCTTTGACTTGCTTTGTTCAGGCAGTATGGTATGGATAAAATTCAAGATAGGTCTAGAGCATCACTCTGCATTTACAGGGTAGTTAGGGGTTAATCTAAAGCCTGAACAAATCATCCTATAGGGAGAACCCCACCCTGAAAAGTTCCAAATCCTCCTCAACTTTCCAGACTTCATGAAAGTTTCAACTGATTCAGATTGAAACTGCATAATCTCAGGCAAGGATCTAATTAAAATAGAAGAACTCCTCATATTGAAGTCATCAGCAGCCATTTGGAGGAAAAATGAGCACTGCTCAAGTTGAATAGATGTGTTTTTTTGAACTGTGTTCTGAGCCACACTCCAATCAGTTGACTGTGCTAGAGTCTGAGATCTGTACAGAGATCACACTGAAAAGTAGTTATGTTCTTAAAAGGAAAACCACAAAAACAGAACTGATGAACAGGACTGAGCTAAGTGGAAAGAACAGAGAAAGAAGAAAGAATGACTGAGCTACAGACTTGGGATGGAAAAGACTCACTAAAATTAGACTCTTGACATACTCTAATACTGCTTTTAGCCATTATTAGAACTGTCAGAGAGATCAACTATTTTGAGTTAAATAAAGACTTTATAGAATAAACAATTTACTGCACTGCCCTTTTAACTTTATGGGCTTTATAGCCTGCAATAACAGAAAATGAAAGACAGCCTGCTGCTGCTCTCCAGCTGTCATGGAAGTGAGGCACTGACTGAAAATCCTTAAGACAAAAGACTTAAAACTTATCCTGTATAGAAAGAAAATGAACAGCAGCACACACTTTACTAGGCTGCACATGGCCAGCAGACCCCACAGCTGCAGCTCCTTGTGCTGTGAAGAGACTACACAGGAAAAACCACTGTGCACCCCCAAAAAAAAAGGCACCTCATTCCTTTTGTCTTTATAAGGTCAACTATTTTATAGCAAACTCCTTAAAAGCACCCAAATAAGTCACGTGGCTTTTGAAAAACTTGATTACCAAGAACATTGTAGAGCCATTGTAGAGCCAAACAAAAAATCCCATATCACTCTTCCTATGGGGCATTCGCAGTGGTCTCCATTTCCTGATTTTGTTTTTAAAGCAGACAAAGTTTCTAGTCATAGCTTTGTTCTCAAAATAATTCAGCAGCCTATGTGACAGTCATAATATATTTCTCTTGTTGAAAAGTCTCAGATAACTTTAATCAATAGCCTAGAGGCAACAAACCCACTTCAGGTAGTTCAAGAACTTGACCAATACTCCAGCCACTGATGCAACCAGTTTTTTATATCTCTAACAACACCAATGAGAAACTAAAATTGGCAGCATCAGGAGCTTGAGAAATGAAAGCTGCAATGATGTGATAATCAATTTCTGAAGAAATGAGATCATGACAAACATTTGAAGACAGACAAGTTCTTTGTACAAACATTATGTTTAGCACCTTGAACACCTGAGGCTTTCACTTACACACCTGCACCAACACAGTATGAACACTGCAGGTCATCTTTCTGCCCAAAACCAGAGTAGTGGCCAGTAAAACAGAAGTATTCTCATTTTCCAAAACCACATATAGATATTTCATAGTTTAAAAATGTCATTTGTTTAGCTTAACACGCCCATTTGTGTTGCATTCCTCATGTGCAGGGCAGGAACAATTTCAACAGTGACTTGTAAACGTGCAGCTTTGCAAATATAAGAACAAAAGGGCAGAACTTGTGCAGCTTTTGCAGCACCTGCACACCTTCCCTGCAGAGTGTAAGTACCACAGGGCAGGAGAGTGGCAAGAAAAGCAGCCAAAACCCAAAGCTCTCTTGCTCCTTCCCCACGGACTAAATTTATCTTTCTCTGGGAATGCTTCTAGCATTAATTAGCATTTAGACACCAAGTCATCCCAAATTACTCAAAGTTAAATGTTACACCCATTTTCTGAACCACTATCAGTCTTGCATCACTGGTGAAACCCACCCAAAGAGATCATGGGTGTGGCAGCCACAAGTAACTGACATTCAGCTACAGAAAAATACATTTGCTTTTGACTCACTTTTGTTGGCAGTGGACATTCATCTAGTAGTAGCGTTATAACAGCTGGTCCCAGGGGATCTTCTAATGGAATAACTCTAATTAAAGATTGGACAACTTCCAGCCAGCCTTCATCTGTCAACCACAAAACAGAAGTCACACTCAGAATTAACAGTGCAATTTGGAACTGTTCAAAATACATTTCTAAATCTAAATTGAAAAAACTTCAAAATTCAGTCAGCTTACTGACACCAGGAAAAAGTTTCCTTTTTACACCACTGTCTTAGTTTGCAGTAGTTTAGGAGTTTAAATTCAAGAAAGAAAAGGTTTACAGCAGCTTGGGTAATAGTGAACACTTCCACTGTTTGTAGAATAGTCTTGCCCAGGCCAGAGCATCCTTTAGTTCCATTACTATTAGGAAGGAATACTCATGGTGGTATGGACAAGTATTTTGTTCTAGTGGGATACTCAGAGTTCAGCATCCAGTGTCAACTCTTAAGCATTAAATGCTGCATATGCAATGACACTGAGGAAATATTTCTTTTAACCAGAATCAGATCACTCTTCCCAAGTTCCCATAAGAAACAGGAGCCTCAGAGAAACTCCGTGAGTTTGTTCATGCCTGCTGGTCTAAAGAACACTTATTTTCCTAAGGGACAGCTCTTATTGTTGATTGAGTAGATACGGGTTTTTACTTGTAAGCAGCCAACAATCCACACAGAAGATGTTAAACTACTCCAAGTAAATAGATTTGGATTTACAAGAAAGTAGCTTCCTTAAAAATGAAAAGAAAGACAGTCTGTGTCTGTATACAGGTGAGTGAGGTTGAAGAGGCAGCGCCCCGTTCAACAACAACAACACAGCAGTAACACATTGGGGTTTGAGTTCTGTTAGCACATTCCCCTGAAAAACATTTTATTGAATTGCTGTAATAGCTAACCAGGTTGATTAATTTACTTTAATACAGAAATATATCTCCTAAGACCAGTACCAACACTACTAAGAAGAGAGAGAAAAATACATCTAAAGCAGAAGTTTGCTTGAAGTCTTACGCAGGGAGAATTTCTGCTACTGTAGCAAAGATAAAATAGCCCTTGCACAAACACGGCTTGTCTTGCAGGAGCACTTAGGGACAGGGCTGGGGTAAATACATCAGTAAAGCAGAGGTCTAAGGACAGCAAAACCCAAGCCAAAAGGAACGTGGTATTTGCCGACACTGGAGCACGTGGGCTTAGCCCATGTCTACGTACACGTATAGGTTGTTCCTGCCTTAGCTGCAAACAGCCATTCTTTGTGGCTTATGGTTTAATGCCACCACAATGTGTTTGTGGCCATCCACTGGCTGCTTCTGCAGAGTTCACGTGGGGATTTTAACCGAGTTCAAAAAAAACTCAGGCCAATGCAGTGAGCTCACTGAGGCTCTGAAGGGCAGAACTGTGTTCTGGATCCCGCATGCCCAGAGCTACAGCAAGTCCTAACACACCCTGCAAGTGTACTTCTCTTTGCAAAGAAAAGAGGGGTTTGGGGTTGGTTTGGTTTCTTTTGCTCAGGAGTCACAACTGAGATGACCAACACAATGCCTTGATACCTGTTTCTGCCATTTCATGCAACGTGATCATTGAATAAGGAGGCTCCTGGTCACTGAAAGAGATATTACACAGGTCAAAATTTATACGCAATACACCGAATAAAATGATTATACACAGACAGAAAACAAATCCAGTAACCATTTACCAAAAGGACACTACACAGGCTGCAGATTGCTAATGTCATTTTCAGATCTGAAACACAGATGGGATTTCAGCCTCTCTCTGGCTCAACATCAACATCTGCATGTCTGCAACAGCTGACAAGTGAAATTGTGATCCACATCTGCATGTCTAAAATCTGAACATAATGCTTAGGCCTGATGCTGTTCATTAGAAGGTTCCTTGCAGTACAGAACTAGGCACTGCATGTCAGAGGTCACAAAGTGAACCCAGAACAGAGCACAAGGGGCATTGCTTCAACAGGATTTTTTTCCCCAGAAATTCTCAGCTAAACATATAAATATTAAAAAAACACCACAAAACTTAAAGGCATGCCACCCAACAGCATCACAGTCTTTAAGCAAGAGCTGTTAAAAGAAATAGTTAAGGCAGTTTAACAGAAAATATTTAACCCAACCTCCTCTGCAACATGAAAACCACAAAAAGTTCAATACATCAGCTCCTCAGTCCAGTTTGCTGGAGCCAGTGAAAATACCTAAAGCCCAAAATCCTGTTCAGAAAGCACCTCAGTCCAGAAAAAGCTTATCCACCAGCGTGTCCTAAAATAGTTTATCCAGTGCTCCTTTGGCACTGCAAACTAACCCCAGGTTTAGACTTTATGTTCCATGCTCAATTTGTATCACACAGCTCTGAAAAGAAATTCAAAATGTGAAATACAGAGGAATTTTAGAAAATTTCAACAGACATTAATGATGGAGATAATAAAACTACCTAACTGGAGAGATTAATCATAAAGAAGAGAAAAATCTCAGCTTTGATGAATACATGATGTAAATACATATCTTTTTTTTTCTTACGAAAAGATGAACACATTCTTAAATATTTTCCACAAGAAAATGCTAAAGTGAAGTTTAACCCATTTTTATATTGCCATTAACATTTGAAACAAATAATTGCGTTTTTTTTAAACTCAAAGCATATTCACCTTTCTTCTGGAAAATAATCTGCCCAGAAGGAAAAACAAGTGCAGTACTGAAGCCAGAACTACATCAGAAGAAAGGATATAAAGATACAAAGAAAAGAGAAAAAGAACCCAACAAAAATCCCAACCACAAGTACAAGCAAAGGCCATGATAAAAAAGATGAGATTTTTATCTGCAAGATGTCCGATTTTGTCATGGGTAGCAGATGTTCACAGTATTGGCACAGAGTGAAGGACAGTCCTGTCCCACTGATTTGCCATTTTAACCACTTAATTTCCAAACATCCCCTCCAAGACACACCTTTCTCTTTTTGAAAGAAAACAGCCATTTTGGCAATTTCTTAATTTGCAAAGCAGCTTTTCATATAAGCCCCAAAATTTAAAACTTATCCTTCTGAGTTCATGAAATTAAACTTCTAGAAAGCAGCTATGTCTAGATATGAGAAGAAAAAAAAAATAAAAAAGCAGTTGTCAGATACATTTTGGGTCAGAACATTGAGATTTGATAAAACCAAACAACAACAAGAAGGAAACAAAATGAACCCCAAGTAAAAACAAACAAACAGCAAACAGGGAAAGCAACTATTCATTGCTTATCACAGTGCATTTCACTATAGTCTGTATAAAACCCCCNGTCAGATACATTTTGGGTCAGAACATTGAGATTTGATAAAACCAAACAACAAGAAGGAAACAAAATGAACCCCAAGTAAAAACAAACAAACAGCAAACAGGGAAAGCAACTATTCATTGCTTATCACAGTGCATTTCACTATAGTCTGTATAAAACCCCCATAAAAATACAGTAGCTTCAGGAATTTGTCAGAAACAGGACTCCAGGGGCAGTGAAATAACTATGCTTATTGTCCCTCAGTAGCATAGGAAAGTGCTTACAAGATTACAAAACTGATTGCAAGACCCACAGGAACAGGATCAGCTGTGCACAAAACTGTTGTGAAACAGCTTAAGGAGCTGAACTTGGGGGAAAGGGGACGGCATGTGAGACTGGGCAGAGACTTTAAAAAATGTTTGCCATGATTTTAACTTAATTATTTGAAGATAGAGCACAAAATAAAACCTGTTAAAAAAACAACCAAACGCACACCTTAAATTTAAATGTTCATGAAAACTATCAGTTCTGGAATTTCCATTTAAAGCCATTGACAGCAGGAAGGCAAACTCCTCGTCTGTAGGCACATTCCAGAGCTGATGCAGGTATATGCATCAAGGCTCACTTATTCTGAGCCTCACCCACCTTAAACTCAAACCCCAGCTGTCACGCTGGAACAGTGTTTTTCCTTCAGTTCTGGTCTTTCAATTCCTAGCCTGCACCTAAGCCAAAAGGTGATGAGCTAACTTAGCCCATCATTTTTAAGGTGCTTTTAAAGCTTTGTAGAAAGCAACACAAAACCATGAAAAACAAACAAAAAAATTGATGAGCCCATAAATATCCCCCACACCCTTAATGGATGCTTTGAGCATGCAAGGAATGCAATACTGGGATGGTGAGTTGGGCAGTCACAACATGTGATCTTTAAAAAGTAGTCAGACTTGTAACTGGAAAGAAAACCTCAGTCTGTTTATCCAGGCTAACAAAGATCAAAGCTCCCTATTTTGCTTCACCATTTCCAAAGAAGTAAAATACAGCCTGCAAACAGAAAACTTGCACAACAACCAATTTTTAGGAGAGAAGTTCCCAAACTCTAGAGTGTTTATTGCTTCCTAAACTGTGTATCTGTGCCAGGTAAGAAATCCTGAGCACACTCCTCACCCCACATGGGTGTAGGCCCATAGAGGAACTGTGAGAAAGCTCCTCAGCTCCTGGAAGAGTCTGTACCTGGGCACTCAGGAGCTACTTCTATTACCTAGGAAGGGTGCTCCTCTCCTAAGCCTCCAGATGGAAACACGCTGCTGCTTCAGGGAGGGTCAGGTGTAGATCGGTGAGAGGATGGAGCCACAGTTTGAGAGAAGACAAGAACATTTTCATTCATGTTGAATTATTCCTTGAGGAGGTACTTACTTATCTACCAACGTCCGAATTACAGCCAGTGTGTCAAGTACCAGCCCATCCACATTCTGTTTTTTCCTTCTTGGTTCATGAGGCCCTCGACCCCTCCTGGGTGGACGGACAGGGTCCCTTGGGTGGCTTCTTGCTTCAGGGATGTGTGCTCTGCTGTTCTCCGTTTGCCGGCCCTGAGAGTCCCCGTTGTCCTCGGCTCCGCTGTCGTCGCGGCAAACACACGAGTTTCCCATGCTGCCAGCCCCCAAGGCTCCCAGGAAATGGGGAATGTGGTGCTCTAGAGTCAACAGCAGACCATGGAAAAGGCTTCTGCTAGCATAGAACACAACCAAAGCAACTACAATCATCTAGAAAGTTTCAAGAAAAATGTTTGTGTGATCCTGGATTGTGATCTTTTGGCATTCTAAACGTTGCTACCAGCTGGAATGAGTGGGAAGTTGGAGACTTAGTTGCCGACAGAATCACTTAAAACACACATTGGTCATCCAGAAGGAGGTCTGAAAAAGCAAACCCAAAACAAGAGTCAGTGTTACTACTGCAAAAAAACAACAGAAGAATTCCTATCTTAGTAAACACAATCGGTTTTGGTGGATAAAGCACCTAAGAAACAAGGCTTTACCTGAAGTCTATTGTGGGGAAAGGGAAAGGAAGGAAGAGGAGGAGGAGGAAGTTCCTTTGGAAAGGAGTTCTCACCCATGCACCATTCCTTTCCACACTACCTATTACTTCCCAGCTCCTTCATGGTTTTTGGATGCAGCGGAACAAATCTGTCTGTAAATCCAGCACACTGCTACCCTTTAAATACTAAATATCAACAAAACAGTTCCATTTACCCTTTACAGAGACATACGGCTTATCCCACCCCAATAAAGGCTGTACACTTAAGGCTCTCGTTACAAATCAGGAACACTTCCAGACTATAAAACAGACAAAATTGTAAAACCATAACTGTTACATTAGTTGTTATCTCAACAAACAATAGATTTAACAGAGAACCATTTAGTCCACCTGTGCATAAAACACACATTTTTGGAACATGCCTACATCTGCATTCTTACCCAAAGCAGCATCAACACCAAACTTTACAGGAATTAGAGACACCATTTTAATGCCCACAAATATAACTGAGATTTTGAAGTGGGTGTTGTGTGCCTGTTCGGATCTAGTGTCAAACCAGTCTTCCCATTTTGGGAACAAAGACCTCTTCAATTATTCTTCAGTTCTTCATTCAAATAATTTGGATCGCCTACAGGCCCAGCAGCAACTAAGACCACAGGGCACTCTCTCCCAATCATTAACTTGAAAAAGTACGAGAAAAAAGATTCAAAGCCCTGTTTCATAACAAGTTGTTTCATGCCATAGGACGTATTTCTATAGAACATTACATAAAGTCTCA
This sequence comes from Pardalotus punctatus, assembly GCA_013400915.1. NCBI lineage: Eukaryota > Metazoa > Chordata > Aves > Passeriformes > Pardalotidae > Pardalotus > Pardalotus punctatus. Next base: position 37,293 of record VZTX01025443.1, read on the forward strand.
GGTAAAATAAAACCCTACAAAAGATGTAATTTCACAACTTATACATTTTAAGCATGTCAGAATAAATAAGTAACTTTTATCCCTTCAAGAATCAAGTTTAACATTTACACTAAAAGTTATGGTGAATATCCTGTAAGAGGTTATTACTATTTTGCAATTATTAAATAATCTTGTTAACAGCAGACATGTAGCACCTTAAAATCAGAACAACGTCAAAGAGAGCTGACACCTTTCAAATATGGAAGGTCCTACCATCAGAGCCAACTGGCAACTCTGCAATTGCTGTCTGCCCTTTGGGACAAGACCACAACAACAGTTGGGAAGGAGACACTGGTCATATGAGCAAGTCTTGGGATGTCAGCTGTCACTGGAAAAGCACAGCAACCAGGCTCTCACAGGCTCTTCTGTAGTTTGAAGCACATAATCCTCTTCTAGCACAGTGAAATGTTCAGTATGAAGAAATTAACTGGAGGCTAACTCAGAAAAATAAAAATCAATTCCTCAAGGGATATTAATTGGAAAAAAATACAAGATCTTGACTTCTTGTTCAAGAAATTCCTAAACCACAGATCATTAAAAGGGTTTCAGCATCACATCATGCTTGCCTTATACCCTAAGCAGTTTGGCTATCAGGCTCAGAGTCCTTCCATCTGAGCCAATACAGCTGTCACCTTCTCAGTCAGCAAATCACAGGCAGATAAGAGGTGCCAGTGAAGACTGCAAGGACCACAAACAGAATTGTCTAAGTTCACAACTGGTTAACTTTCTTGATTTTAAAAAGAGCTAGTTATGTTAAATGCAAAACATGTCTTCCTAGGGAATATGTATGTATTTATGAATCTAGGTCATTTAAGGGCATTTTAGCAAGATAATACTAAAATGTAAAACTGGTACAGATTTAGAATCTGAATTAAAGTTGTTCTGTAACTTATGGAAATGTTAACACAGTGAATCTATCTTGTCATCAAAACAAGTATGAAAAAGCTGTATTTTAGAGACTAGCAATGAGTAAGAACCTACCGAAAGAAACAAAAACAGAGCTATGTCAAGATTAAAGCTGATTATTGAAATGGAGGTTTTTCTGTCTGACATCTTAAAGCATGATTAAAAACAAGTAATTATGATCAACTAACCTGTAAAAGTTTGCTTGGTTCAGGAATGGTTGTGGGTGTTCACAAAGTGCTGTAGCAGAAGTAGATTGTTCTCCTCCAGGGCACAAAGTCTTATCTGGAAAAGGCAGCGCTCTGTAAGCCTTTATGGTGGGCACTGAGTCATTCCTGACTCTGATTTCCCTTCTAGGAACCTCGCTGAGAAGTCCCTGAGGACAGATGGAAAAGAAAGACAATTCACTTGGAAACTGCATCTAAGGTAGACTGACTCCACCTCCTCCCTACACCTGCCATGACATCAAGCCCTGCTGTTATTTTCAGCTATATCCACCCTTTACAGAGGGAATTCTCTCACGGCTTCAAAACCCAGTTTGTAATCTACAAGCTTTAGGACTAGACACAGATACAGAAAACCCCATCCATTTTTACAGCCTTGATATTCCAGACACCACAGCACCAAGTGCAGAGCAGTGACCAACTCCTCGCCTCAAATTACTGCTTACTGGAAGAAGAAAAGAAGCGACAATATCTGTTCCAGATCACCCTCAAGTAGGCACAGCAGAAAGTAAAAGCACACAATAGAAGTTGATTAGATAAAAGGAAGAGAGAAATGACAGGATAAACTCCCCTTATTTAGTAAAAAGCTGGGTTTGACAGCATTCACTTGGCTCTTGCTCACATCACATTCAAGGAGCCCATTGTCAAGTCTCAAACAAACTGAAAGGCTAAATAATTAGGAGCACAAGGTAGGAGAGATTGCTAAAGATCTGCTCACAAACCAGCTTGTCTGGATAGAGGACAAATGCAGAATGAAAAGTTCCAAAGTGCAAAGGAAAAGCTTTTAAAAATTTTTTAAACAAACAGTAATGTACCAGATTGCATTTGAGCTGCCATACTTTTTAAGGACATATTTAAAATACTATAATGAACTACATCTTTAGCTTTAGGCTGCCAGTGGCCATTCTGACTCCCTCACTCACTGCTGAAGAGGGCAGACATCAAACATCAGGTCAGCTGCAGAAAGGAAATGCAGTAGAGAATGGGAGTAACAACTCTGCTTCCATCCAAACTCAGAGACCTCACAGCACAACCAAAACACAAAACCAAAAGCATTTCACACATCATGAAAGATATAATATGTTATTGCTTCAATAAGAGGTAACAGTCTCTCCATACAGAGATGGAAAGAAATTTTGAAATTTAACCTTAAGTCTAACTTTCACAAATCCCTGCTCTCAACAAAAGCTGGACCCAAAAAACCTTTTTATTTTAAACCCCTAAAATACATAACATTTAATTTGAAAATACTGAGATTAAAAAAAGGATTTTTAAAAAACTTCATCTGTAGAAAGAAAATTTAAGGTGCATAACAAGAATATCACAAGAGCAATACAGACAGACTGAGCTAAGCCTCCTGTCTTACCTGGCAGAGATGCTCTGAGCCAGACTCAATATTGTAACAGACCAACAGGCTCCTTTCCCAGTGCTCAGCCCGAGAGTCGATAGCTCGGTCTCCTGAGACAAAGGCTGCATGTTTGTTTTGCTGTTAAAACACAGCTAAGGAAAAGAACTAATCTTCCATAATTCGCTGAAATTCTTTTTCAGCAGTTACACAGCTAAGGATCTCTGCAAATTTCCATTATAAAACCATGACCAATTGTTAATCAAAGTGTTTTCTTAGAAGTTGTGCTGCTGGAGGGATTTAGTGTGGTTTGTGACTTTTACCTTTTGTGTTCTAGCATCCCATCAAAACACTCTTATCCAAATATGTTGTGAGCTAATGGCTAAGTCATCTAAGCAACAGCACAAGAATAAAGATAAGTTTCCCTGGAAGGCTGCTCTAACAGCTCCTGTTAGAGCTCCGATGACATAGTGCAAACACCATTTTCTTAAACTTGTGCAAGTCAAAGCAGAACTGCAAGTCTTCAGATGCACCAGCTGTGCATGACAATGCCAACAAGAGCTAAGCTGCTGGACCCAAAGAAAGCAGGCTCTCCATGTTAAAAGCTGTGACCCTTTTCCCAAGATTAGATTTTGTACTTTTTACATACGTTACAACACTGGAAAGCCCCATCCCAGCAGTTTTGCCCTTGTCAAAGGAATATTATTTGACAAATTTAGGAAGGTAACAAGACCATGAAAACTGACTGCAACAGCAGCCAGATTTATCAAAGTGATAACACTTATTTTACTTTTAAATGGTATTTTCATAAAAGCTTGACCCCACATCTTTGAGTGCAAGTAGCGGTAAAGGCAGCAGTCAGTACCTTCCTCTCAATAGGCAGGGCCATCCATTCTCCCTGAATTCCAACCATCAGATGTTACTTTGAGATGCAGGACTGCAAAGCTGCCAAACGTACCATAAAAATACAGGTTTTTATTCTATAAGAAATAGCTGGTACTGACATCTCTCACCATCAGCACAGAATGCCAGTGCCTCACACCTCTACACCAGAGAGCCCCTGTGGGACACCCACTGAAGACCTGCCCTGGCACATCTTGCCCTCAGCAAAGCCCCAGGATCAGATGCTGCTGGAGCAGGACACCTTCCCAGCATGGGAGGAAGAGCAGCTGCTGGGGCAGCACTGGAGCCCTGCCATCTGCAGCCTCCTGTGCCCCCACACACCTCCACTGACCACTGGGACCATTCCCACCACAGAAAGCAGCTGCTCTCCTGCCAGGCTCAAGCACACACATGGATGCACAAATGAATTACAAGCTCCACAGGGTGACCAACCTGCCATGGCTGGAAGTCCAAGTGGGAAAGATGAAATCATCATCCATTGAAAGGGATGCTCTGTGAGTGGATTTGCATCTGCCTGGCAGACTGGATGCCCAGCCTGCCCCAGAAAGGCCTCCTCTGGATCATCCGACCGAGCACGCCAGTGGCGGAGTTGGCTCCAAGTGGCACTGGGATCATTTCTCTGCAATGTGCAGCCCAAGAGTCGGTGATTCATCCCCTCAAATATTCAGTTACAGCCAACCATAATACTGCCTCATGACGGAAAATGCCTCTTCTTTCCATGAAATGGAGTGCACTGCCAAGCAAACAAAAAATCCCTCGTGCCCATAAATGAGGAGGGTTTCAGCTACCAAAACCACTTTTCCAGTTTCTGCCACCATTACAAGAGTAAGACCAGTGATTTCTCCTATCCAGCAGAGTAACACAGGAGCTCAATCAGCAAACCACACAATAAAGTTCACAGCTTTTTAAATGTACAACTGTGAGAGTTTTGGCCAGCAGTTTCCTATTAAGGAGATAAAATAATTAGAAATATTTCCTCAGCATTTTTTTCCCCGAAGAAATGATGCTCCTAAAAAGGAAGAGATGGAAATACTTGTGATGCCAGTCAGATGAAAGTTCAAACTAGAAGGAAACACAGCTACGAATTGCTGAAAGATAATCTACTTTGATAGAGGAATAAGAGGAAGAAGGCTGTTTGCAAAACAAGCTTTCATAACAAGGAGAATTTTCAGCTTTGAAATGACTGGGATAGAAGTGAAACCCAAGAATTTTCAGTAAATTACATACAACTAGAATGTGAAATGGAGACTTTCTCAGAAGATCCCATTGACACACAAGGTCAACCTCTCACCTGCAAGATTTGTGCAACTAAAGGAGCTGCTGGCTGTCCAGCCTGGTACCACGCACTACACGCAGTTAGGGGACCGCAGACTTCGGGAGGAGCAAGTAAATACCCTGCTGGCTCTTTTGCATGTGGTAACCAACCACCATATTGTGTAATCTGACGCAAACCCCTAATTCAATTCTATTTTCTTTAAAAATACCTTGGAGGATTAAGACTAGTGTCAAAACTCGATGGGAAGCAGCCTTTACCGACATGCAGCATTTCACAAAGCCATTACCACAGTTGGTTGCTTTCTGGATGTAGCAAGAGCACCCTAAGCCAAAAGCAGACTGACCTTGAGCATGCCAGTTTCACAGAAAGGGAGACTCATCATGTCTCAAAGCTTTCCATCTCCTGCACAAGTGCCCACCAGTGAAACCCCCCAGGGTTGTGCAAGGTTTACGCAAACAATCAGGCTTTAACCCTGATGTCTTCTCCAGGTAATTCATCTTCATCACAAACACAGAGCTGGAAGATCTGATCTCTTGTTTGATTAGATGTGATAACAGTCAAAGGAGAAAGATGCAGACACTAACTACCACCACAGTTTCTTTTTCTGTAGACTCACTGTGAAAGTCAGATTTTATAGTTACTTGCACATCGCACTACTTTGTCTTTTCACTTCCCTTAAACCCCTTTTTTTAAGCTGGTACAGGAACACTAAAATTGCAACATGGATTTAAAGTGAACTTCACTTTCTCACTTAAATGAGTGTCTCTAGAGCAGGCCTGGTAGGGATTCCTCACTGTACAGTTTTTCCCTTACCTCTGGATAGAGACACTAGTGTTCAGGACATGTCAGGCATCAGACTGTTCAGCTTTCTTTCTGAAAGGAAACTGAAGCATTTACCACCTTCTGAGCTTCCCCATCTCAGAGGTCATAATTTGTCATCTCACAATCATTTAGGTGGAACTGTCCTTTGTACTACAGCCTCCAGAAAACCTCAACCTTGCTTCATGTTTAAACCAACACTGATATCGATCATACTTTCTGCTTCTCAGCTCCCCAAGCCACAGATGGATCATTAAATTTCTTATCAGAGACAGAGCTTAAGTTATGCTTTGAGGCAGATGAAAGCACTTCTGAGATAATGATCTTTTAAAGAAATAGTGGTATCTGACAGCCCAGTGAAGTTGAACAAGAGGTGCCTCCAGCAGGGTGACGTGGCCTGGCAAAGCTGAACAAGCTCAGCAGTTGCCCAAGAAGCAGAGTATAATGCACTGCTTCAGAAGTGGCAGCATGATAAAGATAATGCCCTGTAGATGGCAAGGAACACTAATCCTATAAACGGCAGGGATACAAGCACATGAAATAAAATCGATTAGCTATACCCTATTAAGTTTTGGCACAGACATTCATTTGGAGGCTTATAAATAACTCTCTCAATTAATTCAAGTTAATCTTCCTTGCTGCCCAGAAAGTTAAAGGCATTATCAACAACACAATTTTGACAAAAGCAAAAAAGAAAGGTAAGTGACTCTAGATATCAAGCAGAGGTGTAGAATGGCAAAGTAAATTTTAAAGAAAGAGGCATTTTTTAAAGCTTTATCTAGTAAAATTTACAATAGTCCATTTCAGAAAGGATAAGGATTATCTGTATCAGTATCCAGAAACCAATGAAAGAGTTCTCTTAAGTTATGCAGAGATCAACACCTCATAAACTGCAATACTTAAAGCATCTCATACATGAGCAAAACCTAAACCACAAAAGCATTTTGAGGGGCAAGTGAAGAGACTGAGCAGCTCAGCTACAGTGTAGTCATGCCCCTGAATTAGAGCTAGGGCTAGCACAAAGGCACCCAAGTCATCACACTCAGCACCTGGAAGATGCTACGAAGAGGGACTGCTGGAAGCAGGGCCAGATTCTTGTCAATAAACCACCAGCTTCATGTGACTGAGCCAAAAGAGTGGCAACCCAGAGGTTGGCTGTTTCTTGAATGCAAACTAATCTTAGTGCTTTTGTTTCTTCTAACTCAGAGTTGGGTTTGTTTTCAGAGGAACACTGGGTGCAGAACTACTCTGTAGAAGGCAGAACAGTCTTCTGCTGTAGACTACGGAATTATGCCCAGCTACACAGCATGACTAAGCTATTACGAACACGTAGAATTCACACGTCCAAAGACTGTTTTCACTGTAAAATTTTGATAACATTGCTGAAAAATTCAGCAATGCCTCGGTTAGAAGCCTGCATTGTCAGCTGTCTGACAACTGCCTCAGTGAGCAGGGCACAGAGTAGACAATATCTAGATACAGGCTAAAGCTCCATTTCTTGACAGTTCAAACAACATCAGAGCATGGCCTGATCTTTCAGTGGCCAGAGTTGAAAGCAACCTTTATGGCCTTCCCTGCCAGCCATGGAAAACTGGCTGTTCTTCGCTAGACAAAGTCCAGGACTGTACTGGCAGAGTAGGAAATGTCCTTCTAACTCTTTCTTCCTGTGAGTGGATACAGTGACAGCCGCTCAAGAGACTGTCATCCGAGTCCAATACAACATGTAGGTCACTAGGTTAGCAAACCTGCCTCGGAAGCACTCACGGAAAGCACGATTCCTGAACTACCTGGGGCCCCCAGAACTTGCAGTCTACAGAACCTGATCCACAGCTCCGAGCAAGTCACTAGAGCCCCCTTATCTCACCTACTTAAAACAAAAAACCCACCCACACAAGAACTCAGCTTCATTTCTTCCCATTTGTCTCTTCAGGTTCTGCCTTCAGGACCTTTCCCTTCTGCCCTGCTACAAGTCTGCCAGCAAAGCACGCTGCAGGAGAGATCCCAGTGGGGATTAGCCAGCCACGTGTACCAAGTGCTTCTGCCAGGTCTCACAGGTGTCCTGCTCCAACCACTGAGCTGCAGTATTTTCTTACAATGTTTTAGGGCCTACACCAGCACGAAGAAACCCAGAAGAAGTTGGTCAATGTGCCTGTGGCCAAGGAGGCAAAGGGGCCTGAGTGCCCAAGAGATGGCTTGGACAAGCACAGGCGGGTTAGGAAGTGGGAGGAAGATGAGCACGTATGCGTCTCACACAGCAGTCTAAATATGGTTTAAACAAGACTGTGCACCCAGGTTAGTCAAAAAAGGCAGAAAGCTCAAAAACTATTTAAGAGGCTCTCAAAATCCTGTAATGCTACCAGGAACACAAAGTCTCAGTCACCTGGGGCTTCTGCTAAATAATTCTCCTGAAATTCCTCAGAAAGTTAAGATTAAATTGTTTTGATAATTACATTTAAACACCACTTCACTAAATGTTACAAAGGAGTAATGCTCTAAAGACAGAATAACTCACCTACTGTTAATTTTTTTAAAAAATCTTTTATTTCAGGACTGATACATTAACCAGGGTTTGAGTGCAAGCATACAAACCATTTTTCATTCACCATTAGGTGAATGTTTCTAAAAGCAGGGAACAATTCTAAGCCTGCGCCATGCCTGACAGCTTTGCCTTTAGAAAAAGAAAAAAAAGAGCATCAGCAGGTTGCTGGATTTCCTTTTTTCAGTATGACTTTCTAGTACATCCCACTGTCTGCAGGAAGGTATAAGATACACATGAACAGTGCAGCCTTCTGGCTCACAGCTCACCAGCTACCCTTTAACCTGTGATTGAAGCTGTAATTGTCTCAGTTTGTGCACATGCACTGAAGCCAGCAATCCAAAAACCCATGCCAACACTTCAGATCAAAATGTCCTCAGCTCTTGTCCTTCTCTTCACATCTAACAAAACACCAAGATAATGAGATACTTAGAGCAAAAAGGAAGCATTTTCTATTAAAAAAAGGCCTTAGAAAGGGAGAAAAATAATTACAGTTTTGTTTCACATGCTCAGAAACCACTACTTCCCTGAGGGGAGAGATTTACTAGGAAAAAGATGGATTTCTTGTTACTGATCATGGCAACTCACTGAATTCCATTTAATAAACATGCATGAAAAACCAAGGAGCAGCACCTCATCCCAGACTTTGGACTGCACAGACAAAGCCCACCACCCACCCAAAGTTCCCATGGCAGAACTGTGCTTCCAAAGCACAAGTTCGGTCACAGTAATGGTAGATCAAGGGCAGGTAATTACAAGCACTGCTGAAGAGAGATCGTGATGCATTGGTCAGTCACGCAACCTCATGAGTCATGTGCGAACATTTGACTTTTATTAGACCTCAGCAACATAATGAAGAATAGAAAAGGAAATAAAGATCATGCTGGCACAGCCACTGCCCTGCAATGCCAACTTTACAGTCACCACACACACAGACCAGGAAAATAAAATATATTGTCAGGAGACAAGGAAATACGAAGGACATGAGATACTTGAAAGAAAAGGAATCCCAGCACAGCACCATTGCCTGCACTGCTTTAAAGCAATGAATAAATTCAAAGTCTACTGGGCAATCTTAAGTTCAATAGAGTAAAAAACTCCACCAAAAAGTTTGAAATGCTGAACACAACATATTGATAATGGAGCAGAGCAGGACAAATGTAATGACATTAGCTGGCCTTCAATTTACTACAAGATGATAGCATTTAAGTTGCTGCCTCTGTGTTGAGAGGGAAACCACACAGTGAACATGATGAGCCTTGCTCCACTTTGTCAGAATATCACCACATAACTACACAACCAACAGAGGATATTTCCAAAAACAGCACATTGCCAGGTAGGGGAAATAATGATATGAAAGGAAATTAGAATGAAGAAACCTGAAGAGTTACAGGCCAGTAAGAGTTCCATGACAAATCACTGCATTTATGGCTAACTTACTGCTTATGTTACTAAAGATCTTCATGTTATTCCTTAATTTTAACAAACAAACAAAAAGTTTGAAGAAAATTGACTCTGATTCCACCTGATGGGCAGCATATGAGAAATGTCTTACTTTACAGGAGGTAACCAAAAATTATAAGTGATTTATTTCAGCCCTATTCATTAGGCTCACAGCAAATTAAATGCGCTGCAAGCCAAGACCTCCTATGTGAAAACACTGATAACGTACCAAGGGAGAGCACTGCAGGGTTGTGCAGAAAACCATCATATCCCTCTAAGAGGAAAGAAAAAAGAACATTAAGAAAAGCACAGAATAATGTAACAATGAGAACAAGGGAGCCACTGAGTGATCACCAAATTATGAGGCCACAGAGTAGGATACCAAAGTGGCTACCATGAAGCATTGCAGTCAAACTCCATGAATAGAAGGCTGAAAGTAAATAAAAAGGAAAGTTAAAGACCTCAGAGAAACCATTAAGCCCACCTTCCCACAAGCACACACTGAATTACAGCTGATGATAAGGGAGTTGTGTGGACAAGCTGGATTAGGTCTAAGCAATCTAAGAGTGGGTAAACAACCAAGGCTAAGCTAATAAACAATCAGCAACAGCAAGAGTTTTGACAAGAGCTGTGTAGAATGCAAAACACAGCAGTAAAATACCCTGGAGGAGCTTCCTACGCAAGTGATGGACAGCGGAAGCTGAACACTTTCAGTTAGCAGGAACCTCAAGAGAATGTCTGGATGAAAACTGAAGAGACAAGAAGTGATCACGCAACCACAATTGTGCTTCGCTCATCTGAAAGAGAGCGCACCACGGGAAATTCACAATCTGTTCAAGCAGACCTATAAATAGGAAAAAACAGCAGAGATTGGGGCACAAAGCAATAATAGCAATGTTCTAAAGGGAGGGACAGAGGAACGGGTGCCAGGAGGAGAAAGGGCCTCTTTTGCTGAGTGGACTTCAGCAGAGAACAAAGACACAGGCAAAAGCACTTACAGAAGAATGGGCCAGATTTAGATCAAAGAACAGATCAATTCTGTGCATTTGGATAAATGCAAAACAAAAACACACTGAACAGCATCATAGACTATTAAAATAATATGACAAGTTTTGAGAATGCACAGTCCTCTTGAAATCCACAAATATAGGGGTCCAAGAGGAGACAAGATGGAAGGGAATACTTCAGATGGCTCACAGCTGATTAGAGCATTCACTGTTTAAAAATCTGTACAGTTTGGCAAGAAAATAGCAAAAATTTTAATACCAGAAAGTAAACAAGGGAAAGTCACAGTATACAAATGGATGTAGGTCTCCACACGACAATAACCTCATAGCACTGATGGATGTACAGAAAATTAGTAGCAAAGCAGAATTGAGCTGAGGACCGGCATGAGAAAAGAAAACACCAAAACAAATACATGCATTCACTGCAAGACAAAGGACAGAAAAACTAAAATCCTGAGGCAAAGCTAGTGCTAAGTAGAAAAAAAACCTCTTATATTGAAGAAAACAAACACTGACACAGACATAAAACCCAAAAAAAACCCCACCACACACACCAGCATTCAGAAAACGGAGCAGTATCTATAAGGCTGAATAAATTTAGGAGAGAAAATGCAGCTCTTATGTCTGTGTTTCGCCATGGACCAAAGTTCCACTGTGTGAGAAAAACTGGTAACGCCAGCTGAGCACCAAAATGAACTCTGGGCTCAGGGATGAGAGTTTGCAATAACGAAACAGAAAATGAAAAGTAAGGTCACTACAGTCATTCTTGGGACCTACTTACTTAACATTGTACCCAGAAGGAACACTGCACCTACTGCTACACAGCAGAACACATAAGGAATGGCAGTTCCTAAAAAGAGGGGACTGAGGAAGGTATGCGAGATAGAAACAGTGATCGGCAGGACAGAATCAAAGAGCTGAAAAGAGAAACTTTTGCTCGATATGGGCATAATATAAGCAGTGAAAAAAGTCCTGCTTTATAAGCACTGAAGTGGGAGAGCAGAGCAGAGCCGAGGTGGTACCGCACCCCGTAGCAAAGGGGCCGCTGCCTAACCTATCGCTCAAGACCGCAAAACAAAAGATCCAGATAAACGACCAAATGTGCTCGTTTATCCAGATAAACGAGCACAATTGGTGGCTCGCTCCATACCTTCGTATCTCCTCTGTAAAGACAGAAAACTTGCTCTCCAGAAATACTTTTACATTGAGAGCGATAAATAGCTTTCAGGATTCTGGCTTCTCCCATTCATGTAACAGTATTCAAGGGCTCAACAACACTGTCGTGTTTCCCAGCCGCCAAGATCTCCCAGAGCAGCACGTCGAGTCTGTGATTCCGTGATTCGATGTCATTTTGCCCCTCGCACACCAAACCCGCTGTAGCAAAGCCCTGGTTTTGCAAGTCATACGAGCACCCGGGAGCTCTCCCTGCAGCCGGGAGGCGCCGGTCGGAAGTTCCAAACCCCCCCGGCGCCGAGCAGCGCCGGACTCGGGGCGCCCCAGCTCGCCAAACCCGCCTTTCATTCACCTTTAGCCGCTTTCTTTAGCGAGCTCTCAACTCCACACGCGAGCCCATCTCTGCCTAGCTCCGGGGCCTCGGGAGAGCTCAGCGAGCCCGCGGGCTGCACCGTGGCCACCCGCCTCTTCCCGCTGCTTGCCCTCGCCGGGAGGGGAGGTACCGGTAGCCCCGAAGAGGCAGCCGGGGAGGACCTACAGTCCCCGGGGGGCACCTGCATCAACCACCAGACTCGGCGGGAACCCGGGCCGCTGTCTGGGGCCGGGGGGCTGCGCTGGCCCGGCCCCCACCTCAACCGAGACCTGCCCCGGCGGCCCCCGGGGGACCGAAGGAGGGGGTGGAGCGAGCACGGTGCCTTCACTCATTAACGCACGGCCGGCACCGGGCCCACCAGCGGGGCCACCAGCACCCACCCGGCGCTCTTCCTTCCCCTCAGCCCGATGCGCGCCCCGCTCCACCCTAGCCCCGCGGCACCCGTCCACCGGGCCGGGCCGCGCCCGCCCTGCCTCACCTCAGCTCAGCTCCG